>LPNX010685436.1:251089-494727 GCA_001517045.1 Pseudotsuga menziesii
CATACCATTGAAGTACCCAAGTACCCGGTACTGGTTCGTGTACCCGACCCCCCGGTATGGGTACCCATGCAACACAGCTATTTTCCCACTCATAATTTAACTGGGGCCGACTTCACTTGGGGGAGCAATATAATTTTATATTTCATAATTTATATTTTGTCTTTTCTTTTGCTTGCTTTTCTCCCCAAAGTCTACATTGTTCTTCTAGGGTTTGTGTGATTGATTACAATAAGTTCATCTCCCGTAGGAGGTACAATACAAGAACAATAAGAATAGCTTATGAAGTTGCACAAACTCCAACACTCCCTCTCAACAAGGAAGGCATTCTTCTTCCTCAGCATCACGATCATTTGGGTTTCATCTGTACATCTATACTGTCTCTATCATCTCTGAACGTACTGAAGGTTGTCTTTATGAATTTGTTCTATCCGAATGTCTGAGAGAAAATCTTCTGCTACCTATCCCTCTCTACTACCGATGGAATACTTCCATGCATGGCTAGAGATCCTGGATGAGCAAGTGTGTACGACCATCTACTACCTGTTTGTCTCATCTGTCGATGGGGTACTCTCATACCTGGCTGAGAACCTGAACATGTAAATGTGCACGACCATCTACTACCTGTTCATCTCATCTGTCGATGGGTTACCCCCATACCCGGCTGAGAACCTAAACGAGTAGAGGTGACTGTGCAATCACACAGCCATCTACTACTTATCTGACTCATCTACCGATGGGATTTCTCCCATACCTAGCTGAGCACCTGGACGAGCAGAGGCACCTGTGTGAAACCAACCATCTACTACATGTTCATCTCATCTGCCATTGGGATTTCTCCCATACCTGGCTGAGAACCTGGATGAGTAGAGGTACCTGGGCAAAAGTATGGTGTCTCTCAATCATCTCTCCCTCTCAAGGAGGGATACGTTCTCTTCTACTCCAAGTCTTCCGCGAAAGTATTCAAACTTCACTCTAGGAAGAGGCTTGGTGAGAACATCTACAGTCTAGTCACCTGTCGAAATATACTGTAGCTCAACCGCTACTTTCTGCACCATATCACATATGAAATGATACTGAATCTCTATGTGCTTTGACTTGTCATGAAATACAGGATTCACTGACATCTACACACAACTCTGGTTATCACAATGAATCACGGTTGGCTCTAGAATCTGACCAAACAATCCTGCAAGAAGTTTACGAAGCCAAACTGCTTCTCGGACTATTGAACTAGCAGCCATATACTCGACCTCTATAGTACTAAGAGCTACTGAGTTCTGCTTCTTACTGCACTAGGAAATTACTGCAAAACCCAGACTGAAACAACATCCTGAAGTACTCTTCCTATCAATAGAGCATCCGGCCCAATCTGAGTAACCCTTGCAATTTCAAGTCACATTCTGAATCATGTCGTAGACCATATCCCACAGTGCCACGTAAGTATTGAGCACATGTTTTGCAGCAATCCAGTGAATCTGTACTGGTTCACACATGAACTGACTTAGGGCATTCACAGCAAAACAAATATATGGTCTGGTGTTTGTCAGATACATCAAGGACCTAATCAACTAGCAATACATAGTGGGATCGTTCAAATTTGAATATGAAGCAAAATCTCTTAGCTTCTTCAAATTTGCATCCATCAAAGTAGTTATGGACTTGCAGTCTAACATTCCAAATCTCTTCAATATATCTTGTCTTAGAAAAATCTTCTTCTGCCTTTACCATACTTCTAATCTCAAGAAGTAACGCATCAACAATATCATTGAGAAAGGTTGTCTTGGCATCCATCTTATACAACTTCAATCCCATAGCTGAAATAGCAATAATCGATTTGATGGAAGTATATCAAGTCATAGGAGAAAATGTCTCATCATAATCGACTCCCTCTTTCTAAGAGAACCCTCTGACTACAAGCCTAGCCTTGTATTTTTCAACACTACCATCTGCTCCATGTGGAGTTTCATGCTCCTCTGTATTCTGCAAAATCTGTCCTAAGTCTTTTCCGGCTTACTGCGCTCAATTAGATCAATGGGACTGATCGGTTTATTCATTTCTTTAAACTCCCTCTTCATGTTTGGAGGGGAGATGATCTCATCTCTTCATCGTCATCGATCTCCATATCTGATCCTCTTCCTTTTCGGATAGCCATTTCTTCTTCAAAGGTTACATCCCGACTGACTTCGATTTGCCTCGATCCTGGGATGTATATTCTGTAAGCCTTTGAAGACTTGCAATATCCCACAAATGTTCCCTTCTTGCCTGAAGGTTCTAACTTGGGCACATGAATGTAGACTGGAAAGTAATTATCCATCCTGGTGACGACCAAGTTCATCAAGGAACCTTCAATTGTCTTGTTCTAGTCATGACAGCAGTGTCGTCAGGTTTCTATCATATGTAATAGATTAGAATTTTTGTCTTTGAGTGGAACTCCCTCTGTCTCTCAAAAGTCAGTTGAGTAAATCTTGTTGAAGCAACAGATAGACCGACATTCGTAGAAGCTTTCCGCTACTGATCACCAAATCTCTACATGAGATCATTCTGGGTCTGAGAGTCACGATACATGCTTCTAAAGGCTTTTTGCTTTCATTCCATCCGTATATCAATGGGATCACTTGTCCTTGTAGATCGTGGCATTCCCTACAAGTCAAATCCCGTCAGATGGTTAGCAATATTTCATAATCAATGTATTAACAAAATAATGTAGGCAACCTTTTAGTCAATGCTTCGACACAACACAAGTAAGGCCATTATCCAGATGCTTATGGTCTCCATTATAGCATACCATTAAGAGTGTGTACTACTCCAGTATGTTATAAAGGAGTCATCATCCTAGAGGGGTTGTGCAACATGACAGGATATTTAACTACTTGAATTTAGAAATGTAGATCTGTGTGAAACATATTCAAAAAACAACCAGATCTAATCTACTAGAGCATGTAAAATCAAATACTTATCTTTTGTAGTTTTGTGGGTGGGCTCCCACTGTTAGAGTCCACTGATCTTCATATGCTTGCTTGACGATCATCACAATCTAGATCTTCATATCATTTCTTAAAAGAAGAACTCCAAAACTCCTTCCTTGGCTCCTTGTGAGGAAGGTCTTCTTCTACATCAGCAGTTGAAGCTTAATGCTTCCTTTTGATTGAACTTCGACAGCTAGTGGCGTAATGACCATATTTCTTGCACCTGTAGCACTGTATCTGAGATAAATCCTTCTTCTCTTGTTTCTTCTGATCTGGGGAAAGACTTGATCTCTTATCTTGATGTTTGTGATTGAAGGACTTCCTTCCCCTTCCCTTACCTTTCTTGGCATGAGATATGAAAGCTTGATTCTCCTCAGGTTGAGCGTCATGAAGTCTTTGGCATATTGTGATTTTTGTTTCTTCCTGAGTGCATTATGCCCATAGTTTATCAAATTTGGGCAACTTGGTCCAACCACTTATAGTTTGGATGAAAGACTCTCAAGATGGTGGGTGACCATTTAAGGTGGTCATAACGAGATCCTTTTCTTCAAAATTGTCTCCACTGGACTTTAGCTTGTCCCAAAGTTCGGTGATCCTCATGAAATATGAGGCAATATTCTCAGACTTTGTCATCTTCATATTCGATAGTTGATTCCTCAATGTAAGAGTCACATTGATGTTGCTATGTTCAAATAGCTTCTTTAGGGTTTTGAACATCCTGCTCGTTGTCGTCTTTTTTGAGATCCGAGGAACCAAGTGATCTCTAACTGAGTCCACTAAAATCCTCTTTGCTTTGGCATCATTCTTTCTCCAGCAAGATTTGTCTTCTTCGGCTTCTAGTTCTGGAACCTTTCCATTTACACACTGTAATAGGTCATTTTCTTATATTAGAAGAAGAACCCTAGACTTACAGGGGATGAAGTTGGAAGCCCCTTCCAAACGATCTTCAACCTTCATGCTAATCATCTTAACTACAGATCTGGATCTGAGACCCTAGCAGAGGCTAGGTCAAAAAAGGAAAGTTGGAGTTTTGGAAAACTGACTCCACAGATAAATGCGCCCTAGAGAGGCGAGTTGAGTAGAGGTGGAGTCGAGCCAAAACTGTGGAGAAAGTAGGTCAAAACTGGGAACCCTAATTTCTATTGCAGCAGTAGAATTAGGTCAAAATTGAATTGTCTTCACCAAAAGATGTGCCCTCCTTAGAGCAAAATTTCTAAGGCTCCTTTTCTGCCAAAAGGTTGAGTGAAGACCTTGAAAGATGAAACCCTAGTTCCGACAGGTTTCCGACTGAGTTCCGACAATGGCTTCTTTTAGCACTGCTCTGATACCATGTAATATTTTCTTAAGATTATAGCAGTGTGTCTTAATTGCATTTATCAATAGGATCACTAGAAGATAAACAAAGCACTTCATGGAGAGATAAAGGTAGGACTTCATTCCAAGCAGATCTGGACAAAGTGCAAGTGACAACCAAATGATCCACAGTTTCCTCTCTTTCCCTGCACGTGATACACCTGCCCAGACCCTGCCACCTTCTCTTTTGACAGTCATCTCACGTTAAAATTTTGTTGACCAGAGCCAGCCAAAAAAATATTTTTTTTATTTAAGGGACTTTCTAGGACTCCAAATTACATACTTACTTCCACCACCATACTCTTTCTTCTTCCTGAGATCTTCCATTTTTTCAGAGTATCCATTTTTGTTGTATATCCCCTTGTAGCTTTATTTTTTAACCACTTTATTAAACCTCCTTGATCTGTGAGATTTATAGCAATATGTTTTAAGTTTTAACATATTCACATGGTTTGTCCATTCCTCTGCTTTTTCGTCTTGGAAATTCATAAACTCTAATGATTTCCAGCCCTGAGAGCTAACATTTCTACCATCATGGTAGGTTGTAACTTCTAATGAAAAAAATCCCTATATTATACAGGATATTTAATAAGGCTTCTGATAGTATAAAATTATATTTGCATCCAATCCAATGATCCTCTCCAATTCTCACTTTATTGCCCTTCCCTACTTGCCAAGCTGACCATTTACGAATTAATGGGAGTGCCCTAACAAGGGATTTCCAGACAATTGAAGAGCCTTGAGTACTTTTCCTTCTCTTCTGAACGTCTCTTGAATATATTGTTAGTTTAAGGCATAGTTTTAAAAATCGGCCAAACTGGTTTCGGAATCAACCAATTTACCGGTTTAAGGTGTAACCGAATCAAATCGGTTCAGTACCAAACCGTCCTGATCAACTGAGTTATGTCAAAAACCAGCCAATTTTTTTTCATTCCTATAAATTCTGACACTCACGTAGGTGTCATGTACATATGGTCATGGGTTTTGAACCTGGGTGGGGACAATGATAGCCTACTGCCCCAACCACCCAACCTACAAGAGGAACACAATACACCAGTTGACTATGTAGTCAACAGTAGTCACTATTATGTAGTTGACTATGTAGCTTGTTGTTTTTTGGACTCTACAGGCCATATAGCTTATATGCCTCATGGATTATGTATTTTGTTCCAATTCTAGTCTCCTAGATATGTAGTGCACAAAACACTTTGTGCCATTTTGATATATTGACTCTTATATGGTATATACATGAACAGACTTTGGATATTTTGTATCTAATGCTTTGGAATCATGGATTAGAATCTTGAAAATGTTGTTTTTCTTTAAAATTTTAATATTTTACGTATTTTTTAGTAAATCAACTCATTAAATTCAAATGGACCGATTTATGACTGATTCATTATCGATTTCAATTCCGATTCAGAGTTGACCCTCGATCAATTTCGAGACCGATTCCGATTTTTAAAACTATAGTTTAAGGTTGGTTTTTGAATCTCTTCTTTTGTTTTAGTCATAAAACTGTGATATAAAAATAATGTTTATACTTTATAAAGAATGAATTTTATTGATAACTTATGTTGCAGTTGTATTAAAAAATATGTATATGCTTCTATGGGTTTTCATTGTTATGCATGCACATGGCACATAAACCATAATCCTAGCCCTGAACATTTACCATGAAGTACATAAAGCTTGTTTGAAAAGGATGGTGGGAACTGCTGAAAGAAGGGCCGATGCCCCTAATTAAATATATCAGTGTCTTCATATTTTTTTAGCTCAATTTTATATAAATTTTACTTGGAGACCATGAGGTAGTTTGACGTGAGACTGAATGCTTAATAGTTATAGCATATCTACTTCAGAACCTATAAGTCTTCGACAACCTTGTTTACCTCCTGTAAGACTTGGATGAGCAAGCAATTGCTTGTAACCTGTAAGCCTTTAAAGGCCATTCAAGATTTTCCGTATATGATTGGATATATTATCAATCATCTATGGGCTCCTTAGCCTCTTCAAGACCAACAGTGGGCATTGCCCGTGCCACACATCCCCCCATTGAAACCACTAGCTCCATTATTTTGTGTATGGCCTTTTAATTTCGTTCGGTTATAATATCTAAGCATATGCTTGTTGAGTTATTTACTGTGCTGGGAGGCAGTGTCCATGATTTTGACATTATAGAACTATTAAGTCAGTATTTCATGCTATTATAAAACTAGATCCATCGAAATGATTTATACCTTGGCATTTAGGAAGCTTGATCAAGGAAAGAACCTTTAGAAAATTGTTTGTTGGTATGATGGTTCAAGAGTTGAGTTATCCAAAGGGAAAATGGGTAGAAATAAAGGTTATTTACCTTCCATTCTTCTCATGTCAGATTGTATCTAGATAATAAACATTGACTTTTACATAGGTGAGTCGTAGCGTGCATCTTCATTTCTGTATGTTTTAAATTTCAGCCATCTATGCTCGCATATGTTGTTGATAATACCATTAATCAAATCATTTGATAAATCTTCATAGATAGTTCTATAATGTTTTATCCCATTAACAGCGGAAAAATATTTTATCACATTAAAGAGTTTCCAATAAGGGTCAGTTTATGGAATGTGCTATGGAACTCAATGTGGTTTCCCATGTCAATAGTTTAATAATATAGTTCGACTCATAGCAAGACTCCGAATGATGGGAAGGGACCCTAGCAAACGTTGGAGAGAAAATATGCATGACCTCATCACTTCTTGGATGGATCTCACGATGAAAAAGGATCTTGCTAATAATCTGCAAATGTTGCTAAGAACATGGAAATTGCAAAGCGCATTTTCAGAGTATTTGCATATGGCATGAAATAGATGCAAATTTTATGCAAATTTATTTCAAATCTGACTAAATGGAAGAAACGCTATATCTACCACCTTCTGAATGTGTATCCAGTATTCTTGTAGCATTTTCTTAGGAAGAACTTTATACCCATTTTAACCAAGATGTTTCAACAAATAAGGACAGTTTGAAGAATAAATATATAATTTCAAAGTAGCAAAGCTCATTTAGAACCATTCTGTCACATATCGAATTCATACAGGATAATCCAAGGTGGTTCATTTCAAATGGCATTGTAAAGTTAACCTTGTACAATTTTGAAGAGAGACTATGATTCAATTTGCAAATAAAGTTAAGTGTACCGCTACTCATGGAGGATTACAAACTTCACAGAGTGAAGAAAGAAATTCAAAGTAAAGAAAAACATCTCAGAATAGTTATTAAAGGGAGAAATTTTGGAGGTAAGAACTAAAGGAAAATAAATTAGGACATACTTTAAATAACCTGTGACCCATATGAATGTACAAGTGATAGCCTAAACACGAGAAAAACTGTGAAGAAGTTAGAAGTCACTGTAGCAGTTAATGTCAATGAAGAGATTTCAGGCATTTATTTAAGGAGTTGGATCCTTTGTTATCTCCATTAAGGCATTATCTTCTTTGAATGAAGGTATTTTATTATCTCAATGAAGGACTACTTTCCCCATGGATGCACTTAATTTCAAGTTTTTTTTGGTTTGGAGGTGGTCCTAATGGAGGAAGACCTTGCTTACTGGCCTACTTTTATGCACTTAATTTCAACCTTTTTTTGGTTTGGAGGTGGCCCTAATGAAGGAAGACCTTGCTCACTTGGCCTATTTTTATGCACAAAAGTTGTGAAAGCTACAACAAATATCAGAAAAAATATTTGGTGACATTTTCCCTATTCGTTTCCTATTCAACTGTTGGTTTGATATTGGTTTAACATCTCCTTTTGTTAATCAGCTTTGAACAATTTCAGGAGATGTATTTAATAAATACAGTTCATAACAATATGACAGCTGCATCTATGTTTTTGCTTCAATATACATGCATATCTCGCATAAATTATTGTCCTAGCCTTAAGTATTTACCATTATGTGGATAAGGGCTAATTCAAATTTCTAACCCATCATACACAATTATAATGACCTCGATTGTGAATTGCCTATAAGACCTAGATATGCATGCGAACTTTCTTTTAAACATTGAAGGGCATTTGAGTTCTTTCTTATCCATTATTGCATCTCCGTATGATCATTGATGTGTGCCGTTGACCATGTAAAGGATCCCAAGTGTTCCTAAGGCCAGCAATGTGTTATCAATTATGCCACGTGAGCAAGCAGCACAATATTGTTTGCATGGCCTTTTTGCATTCATTTTAATCATAAACCTAGAAGGTGATTGCTAAATTCTCAATTGCACTAGGAGGTAACGACTCTGATCTTTATGTTGGTAAACTAGTTAGTGACGTTATAGAGATATTGTAATGGTATTGGACACTATTGCGAAATCAGCTTGACTGCAATACTTTATACCTTTGCATTTGTGAAGCTTGACTAACGGAAGAACCTTTGGTATTTCGTCAGTTGGCATCACTACTCAAAAACACAAAACAGCACAAGGGTGGAAACGTAGCTCACTTGCTTTGCATTCTTCTCTTGTTAGATTATAGCAAGGCAAAGATGGTCAAGGTTTTCTAAAATACAACTTTGACGGCCAACATAAGTAAACCCTGTGCTGATCTCCGTTTCCGTGGATTTCAGAATTCCAACCTATGTACTTGCATGTGGTGTTGATAATATAAATTGTTTGATAAACGTAGATGGTTAGATTATGTTGTTTAACATCTATTGATATCACAATCAGTGCAAGAATTAAAAAAGTGCCATACACATTAAGATACGTTTTATGCAAGTAATAGGCTGTGAGCTGTTACATTATGACACATGGGGGCATCGGTCTCATGTAAAAAAGGGAAAATGCTCATTTTCATGGGCAAACTCAAGCTCTGGGATAACATAGCAGCCAGCAATAATCTTTCGAGCCACAGCTGGTTCAATCCTTGTTGAACCCTAACCCAGATTCAATACATATTATCAGAGGTTTACTGGGAAGACCTGCAATTTTTTGTAAGAAACTTCATCGAGTGGAGGAAGAGTGGTTCATTAGGTGATCTGTATGTAATTTTTGTTCCAAAGCTAACGCACGTGCTTCTGTATAAACAGCATCAATATAATGTATTATCAATTCCAATCAGGTATTGGTTCACTGATGCGGTCAATGAAAAATTAAGCCATCCTCAAGTGTTCCATTCTCGCCAATGACCTGCACCACCGGAGTGGCATGAATTTGAATGGGATGAGGTAGGGTGCACGTCCCTAGCAATTTGGCAGATCGATGCCCCTCAGACCTGGCACATATGTCAAAGGAAGTCTGCTCTATGTGATGCAGCCCGTTGGTATGTGTTTCTAGAAGCACTTCAGTTTTGATCAATAACCCAGTCCCACATGTGTAGTCCAAGACTCAGTAAGTGAATTCCTCACCAGGTATCCAAGACTTCAAATCATATAAAACACACACAGGATCACTGACCCTGGTAGTTTGTCTTCTTAAATTAATAATTATATACAAAACAAAACTACTGCCTACTCTAGTGAAGCAAGCTACTTTTAAGCCGCTGAGTTTAGGCTGTTGCAATAAGCCTTCTGCTCTAAGCAACTGCCCCCTCGCAACATCAATAATTTTGTAAAATCGGGCAAACTATTCAACATTCCCCACGCAATTTATTAATTCATACATAGGGTTTCTGAAAAACATAAGAGGGTAAGAAAAGAAAAGTAATCACAGATCAAATTAACGATTCGTTCAATGAGGATTAAATCTATATGCATCTATAGACAATTATAAAGGATAATCGATGTTCTAAAACTGAAGTGAAATGAATGGGAACCTTGATTCGTCGCAGACGGTGTACACACGCACTGCAGGAGGATCGCCCTCGTCCCTGGAACCTGCTGCTGGGCTAGACATTTGATCTTCTCTGTGTGTTTACTTTTCAAAATGCTGTCCTGTTCGTGGCGGCAAGAACCATTTCTTCGCAAAAGCCTCAGTCATGGTTAGAACAATGGCGGGCGATGACCATTAGTAAATTGTTATAAGATGTTCCTTTTTAAAATGGTTTGTTAAGTTACTTTGGTGTAAGTTGATAATAATAATAATAATAATAATCTATTTTTAAGGTCACCGCTAAGCGAGACACCAAATTGGTGTATGAGACCCCCTTGATTGTGGGACAAGGGACCCCCCAAATTGGTGTATGAGACCCCCTTGATTGTGGGACAAGGGACCCCCTCTGCGCAGCGATTTAACTGCTAAAGTCTACAGAGGTGTACATACACTACCCCCTCTGGATTTGAACCAGTGACCTCCTAAGAGGAAACACATGCTCTTAACCATTAGGCCCACTCGATGTGATATTCTCAGGAAAAGGTTGATGTAATATCATTTTTTCTTCTTGTGGTATTAATGTTGTGTTGCCTATTTTACGTTTTACGTTTAGGGTAACCAGATTCAAACATCATTTACTTTTAATTTACTGATCTATATACTTTGTATGAATATATTACACTTTTTTCTTATATATGAAAAATAATTTATATAAGAGAGCACATGATTAGGTTTAATGGTTCAGAATATGTGTTATTTTTTATGGAGGTTATAAGTTCAAAAGCAACCAAGGGTTGGGTTGCTCATTGGTCCGTTGTGACAAGGCTCGAAGGGTAGGCAACCCCTAAGATAGAGGCTCGTCCTTGTGGGCTTCAAGACGTCTCGACCCCTACAAAGTCACAAGTTACTGGTATATCTAGCTTGTAGGTTGTTGGATATACCCTTAGGAGGTTGTTGTCCGCATGGTCAAAAAAATAATAATAATAATCCATGCCATGTCAAGGATTTGGGGACCTATTGCTAGGATCGAGCGATTTTCACTCTCCCCACCATGGATCAAACCCCATTGAGACATTGGCCCATTGTGATAAGGCTCGAAGGGTAGGCAAACCCTAGGATAAAGTGTCACCTTGGTGGGCTTCAAGATGTATGGGCCCCTACTAAGTTACAAGTTATTGGTATATCTAGCTTGTGGGTTGTAGGATATACTCTTGGGGTTATAGTGGTAGCCATTGGATTTGAACCTGGGCCTAGCCCCCAAGCAATTCCAACGAGTTACTGATTCCTCATGGTTATAAATAAATAAATAATCCATACGGTGTGACATAATTTAAGGGGTTAAGTAAGTTCTAAGGTTCAAGATCGTAAGCTCAAGAAGGCATAAGAGTGATAAGGTCCACTAAGGCCAGATGTTGAGCTGAAAATTCTCCTCAAATTCGATGTACGTTGACCAATATATATACCAATCAACACACACACACACACACAACAATCTATATTGGTCAATATGTATACCAACCTATACACTATACAATACATATACCATTATCTATTATTGGTATATGCATTACCCAATGTGTACGCTAGTGTGTGTGTGTGTAACGGTCTATGTGTTACTTGAGATTATATTTCTTATATGTCAAAGAGTGGAGGTGAGTGGAGTATGAACGTCTATAGGGATAAGAGGATGGAGAAGTGAATATGAAGATAGATAATGGCAAACTGCCAAGACCACATGGCAACATTAATCACTCTGTTGTGAGGTATATTGTTTGTTAGATTTGAATTCGACTAGGAAGGATAACAACATTCCTCTTAGCTACTTTAACAACACCCAATTAACTTATCTTATGGTTATAACGTTTGTAATAATTGCAATCATTCGTATTATAATGACATACTCTGACTAAAATTTTATTTCACATTAATACTCTTCTTATAAACATAGACTTTACAGATTAAACATTATTTAATACTTTTTGTCTTAATATTGATTAGAAAGTCCGGTAACCTATTAAAAATAATTATCATTACATTATAACCTCAGTTGTATTATCTAAATAATCCAGATATTTTCTAAATAATTTCTTAAAAATATATATATATGAACATTAAATTAATACCTGTTAAGATCTCTCACGGGTGATATTGTCTAAATGATTTCTAAAGAAAAAATATGAACATTAAATTAATACTTTTTAAGATCTTTCACGGGTAAAAGGATGAACTTTATAACCCTGTAAATTTGCCTCCATGTAATTTATATAGCTATCAATACCATGTTTGGGATAAATCCACTATCACATAATCTGGATTGGTAACAATATTGGAAAATTTAAAGATGGTTATCACTTGATTTATGATTTAATAATTGTGAATTATAGTTTTAAAAATAATCGATGTTAATATCATATATGTGTAATTGTGAACTTAAACCAAGATTAATACTTAAAGATATTAATAATTAATATACAAGATTTTAATACCCAAATTTATATGAGTAATAACGATATCAGTCTCTTGGTTACTTGTATTGCTTGATATCGAACTATAAACAATTATAGAATTAGGTTCACATAATACCCAATTATGTTAATGTACAAAATTAATAAACATAACTTTCTCAAAGTCTATAGCATGCATACATACACACACACACACACACATAATGATCTAATTTTAAGAGCTAGCATCTTTCACAACTTTTATCAAACTCTATGATCAATGTGAACAAGACTCATGTAGCCGTAAATATATATACCGACCTATACACTAGGTAATGCATATACCATTATCAATATAAGCACGTATATATATTGGTATATGCTTTGCGCAATGTATATGTTAGTATATATTTATGGTTAATATATATGACAATAGATATGCAGTTACATATATTGGCATATATATTGGTCAATATATATGATGGTATATATTATAGTTTATATGTTACTCAAGATTATACTTCTCATATATTAAGATGTGTATGTCCATAAGGATAAGGGGATGGATAAGTGAATCTAAAGAAAGATAGTGTTAAATAGCAGTATTAATCGCTATGTTTGCAAGTTACATATTGTGGATTTGAATCCAAGTGGGGAGGATAACATTCCTCACATTTACTTTAACTACACCCAATTAACTTAATGTATTGTTGTTAGCTATGTTATGTTTATAATAATTGCACTCCTTCACACTATAATGACATATTCACGACTAAAATTTCATTTCATATTAATACTCTCCTTATCAACATATAATTTATGGATTTGGCGTTGTTTAATGCTTCCTAAACACTTATGCTCTTAATTTCTATTAAAAAGTCTCATTAACCAATTAAAAATAATTATTGTTGCATCGTATCCTATTATGACTTTGGTTATATGGTTCGAATAATCTAAGCAATTTCTAAATAATATCCCAAGGAAAAAACATTTAAACCCTTTTAGGATCTCCCAGTGAAAAAGGATGAACATTAAAACCCTTTTAATTTGCCTCCATGTAATTTATGTGGTTATCAATACCATGTTTGGCATAAGTCTACTACCAAATGATCTATATTCGCAAATTTAAAAGTGGTATTACTTTATTTATGATTCAATAAATGTGAGTTATAGCTCCAAAAATAAACAACATTAATACTAATATCAAATATGTGTGATTGTGAACTTAAACTAAAATCTACACCTAGAAATACTAATAACTAATATACAAGACTCTAATATCCAAACTTATATAATTAACATTCATACTATTGGATATTCATATGGCTTGATATCAAAGTATAAACAATCCTAAATTATATTTGCATAATAATAAATCATGTTAATGTATAAAACTAAATAAGCATATATCTCAAAATCTATAGCGCCAACATTAATATCAATGCATCATATGTGTTCAAATTTTGATATTAGACTATGATCTAATTCTAGGAACTAACATCATGCACATCTCTTACCAAACTCTATGATCAATGTTAACAAGGGTCACGTAGTGGGCCTAATCGTTAAGAGCATGTGTTTCCTCCTAGGAGGTCATAGGTTCAAATCCAAAGGGTGGTAAGGTATGTACACCTCTATAGACTATAGCTATTAAATCATTGCGTAGAGGTGGGTCCCTTGTCCCACAAACAAGGGGGTCTCTTACACCAATTGGTGTCTCGCTTAGCGGTGACCTTAAAAATATATTAGTATTATTTTATTATTTTATTATTAGAGTGGCGATACCTGTCGCAATATAGCTCAACAGCTAAAATATACAACAATTTAAGAACTTGAATGTTTGAGCAACAAATTATCTCTCACTTGTTCAATCACCACATTTCCCATCTCTCGAAGAAGTTTCATTACGAAGATCACTGTTACATATTAATAAATGATAAAAATTTCTAAAATCTGCATGACCTTTATTACTCTAGCATGGGAACCAATAGTTGTCCATGATTGGTCACAACCATTAATTCAAACTTGCCCATTCTCATCATAGTCTAAGACAAAAAATAATGCTATAGTTATGTTTCGTTTCTTTTAGGTGGTTTAGGGTTTTGAGGATCTTGTCTACATGAATTTTTAGAATATGTACTTGTGGATTCTTAAAAGGATTTAATGATAATGTATTTTTTTGTTTAACGATATGTTGTCCTGGATGATAGTGTAAATGATTTCAAATGGATGATATTGTTTTGTAGAATATGGCATCATTTTTGTTAAAATAGGCTTAATGTATTAACCTGGGTTATTGTAATGTACTGAACTTCAATCACACCACTGGGGTTAGATATACCAAAATACTAATAAAGAGAAGGCTGATTCTAAGTTAAGCACAGTGGAATAATGTTCTCTGGGGTTAGGAAACATGCCAACAAACCAAAAAAATAAGAACAATAAGGAAGACGACCCTTCCAATGCAAAACTATTTTCCAATGTACATGCGATGTGATGTGATGGCACATGAATACAACCAATCTAGTAAATTTTTTCACTTGTAAAATTTATATCATCACATCTATGGGTAACCAACCGTTGCCATTTAACCAAATTAATAACTTCATCTCTATAATGTTAATAGAATTTAGCTTTTAATATAACAAGTAAAGCAACATTATGACACTTCATCAAGCATAATTACGACACTAATATATATCATATTTATAATAATAATTCTCATTCATCAAACCAATATCAAATTTGATCTAGAAAAACCATATACGACCATATGGTCTGCCAAAAAACTAGACCTTATAGCTGTCATAATTCATTAGAATATTAGCTTCTATTACAACAAGTAAATCAACATTACTAGACTTCATTAAAGCATAATTATGCCACTACTATATATCAATTTTACTATATTAATTATCAGTCATTAAACCCATATAATATATGATCCAGACCATATATGGCCATATGGTATGCCCAAAAAAAAAATCTTCTAGCTATAATAATTCATAAACAAACTAGCTTCTAATAGCTGCAATAATACATAACAAAACTGCTCCAAAAGCTACCAATCTATCAACAATAAATCAACCATATAACATGAACATGACATCGAATTTGTAGCATGAAAATATAGATCTATTTCATCCTCCACGGGCACATATGCAACAACAAACATAGTAATTAATCATCTAATAATGCTTATATTTTTTAATGGGGCAACTAGCATCATTAGGACAATGTTCTTGCCGGCCTTAGACACAGCCAAGCCAAACTACTTGAGTAGGTCAACCCAAGCTAAGGTCATGGATCCACATGATAAGGAACTCTCCAATGAGATCTCTAAAGCTCAAGCCACAACCTAAAAGACGCAACCCAATCCTTCACCTTTTATCTTCTCTACATCAACACTCCTCATAGAAATGGGATTCCCTTCACTAAACTAGTCCCTCAGGATCACATCACCAATCACCCTCAGGGATCACATGACTATGATCAGAGATAGATAAAGGTTCTTGAGGTACTTCTCGTGTTCAATGTCCAATCACCCTCACACGATTTTTTATTTCCCCTGCAAAACAAAAGGTATGACAACTATGTGCAAACAACTATCCAAATCCATCCACTAGCATTTGAATTCAAGGTACAGCAGTCATCCAATGAATCCTCAATAACTGCCAAGCATACTCAATAATGAAATAATGAATCCTAAAAAGCAATTCAAATTCCTTAAGACATATTTGAATTCCCTCTAAGAGACTGACTCAAGGCTACTCAGATGTAACTCCAAATCACTTAGAGCTTATCTAGTGAACTTACTGGCCTATTCAAGTTCTCAAAAGAGCAACTCCAACCCATTTAGACCGACTTGAATCCACTGTAAAAAACATTCCCATTCATTAGGGATAACTCAATTTTACCAAGACCGACTCGAACCTCAAAAAAATCACTTCATGCATTGGACACAACTCAAACTCATCAAGAATGACTCTAATTATTCTAAAATCACTCCCATGTCTTGAAGACAACTCGAATTGATCCAAAATTACTCTGATTAACTGAGGATAACTTGAATTTGACCAAAAATCCCTCTAATTGACTGAAAACAACACAAATTACCCCAAATCACTCCAACTGACTAAAGGCAACTCAACTTCACCCTAAATTTATTCTAATTAAATGAAAACACCTCAGATAAGGAATATTCTCATCAAGTAAGGGTGCATGGGTGCATGGATGCATGAAAAGCATAAAATTTGTGTACGAGGATCTCTAAAGTCCAATAAAATCAAAAATACGAAACATATAGTACTATTAGGAAAAGCAAGGACTCCAACCCCCTCCCCAAACCCCTTCACATGTGGAATCCATGACCCCCCAGCCACGTTTGTTGTCCATGTTGAGCTATTATTTAATTATAGGTAAATAATTATAAAATGATAATAATAACGTCCATAGTCCAGGCACCTAATGCCACAATAAAATCAAATAACAACATCACATATGTTTGGGGATTTGCATCAGGGCATTACATCCCATCCCCCTTAAGACAAGGCATCGTCCTTGTTACATACTTACTCATACATGCCTTCATGCGTGACTTTATTATTAGAACTCTCAAAACTCCTCTTCGAGAAACCATAATACTTCCCACTACAACCTACTTTCATGCATGTCTCCACTGCCTATGGGATGTGACTCCTTACACCTTGCTAGTCCCTCATGATTTCATCATCCCTTCACCCTACTAGTACCTTGGAATATCATCATCTTATTTCCTGACTTCCTATCAGAGAACCTGGACTAGTGGAATGGACTCAAGGAAGCAAGGGTTAATCTTCAATCCCCATTACAGGGTCTTCAAACCTCACTACAAGGACTTCAATCTTCAAAAAAGTACATCCACCTGAATCATATCCTAATCAACCATATGATTAACATCAAGTATAGATATACATGCTACATGATATGAGGAATAAGATACATAAAATACATATTCATGATACATGAAATAAATTTGAATTAATCACAAGAAATACATCAGTATATACAAAGGTACATAAAATATATACTTCTTCAACAAAGATCACAAAGATACTTTTCTAACAAGAATCAGAAAGATACTTTTATGACGAGGATCACAAAGATACTTATTCTAACAAAGATCACAAAGATATTCATATAACAAGGATACTTATCTTCTTTCATATTTTTATTCTTTGACAAGGTTTCCATGGGAAATAATTCAACTGATTACTCCTCTTGACACACCCTCTATAGTTGTCCCAATCCATAGCACTCCTCACTCGTCACCTTGCACAACACAAGAAATAGGGCTCCCTTCTCTCAATTAATAATCCCTAAGGCTCCCTTCTTTGAGTTAACAGTCCCTCGGGTTTGTTACCCCGATCCCCTTCGAGTGCTCCAACACAGGATGACAAGGAAATCTTTGTGTTATGACTCTTTGTTTCATGAGTCTCTCATATAAAATTCATTAGAGTTTCATTTTCTTTGCAATCACTCATCCTCTAGGCTCATGTATCCCCTTCTCTGAGTTAACAACACCTTAGGTGACTCATCATTCACCAAGGATTTCTTGCACAAGAAGAGTTGTTGGAGTCTTTTATGCTAACCCAGGTTCAGACTTCCATGTCTGTCAACAAAGCCCAAAATATCATCCCGGCAGAGTATAACTCTTTCGGCAACACCTATGACCCAAGTGAGGTCTCACCCGAGATATCTATGGGGATTGCCATAACCAAGTTTCTACAGTTATAGAAGGGGATTTCCTTATCATGGCATTATCATGACACTCGTCTGAAACCAAGGAATGGACTTTCGACATCATACATACACCAGAGAATAAAGCATATTGATCTGTCAACACACATAGAAAGCATGTAAGATATATAAATCCTAACACATATTAATCAACACTCCATACTATTATACCATTAGATGTTCGAAAAAATCATAAAATTTCATTCACAATAAACACATATATCAAAGACACAAAGACACATATTTAACATGGAAACCCATATGGGAAAAAATACAAAGGCGCTCTTCATCTGGCATGAGTAATGTTTAAATGCCTTTGGTTTGCGCACACACCTGCAGATACTTATCATATCTTCTTTACAGTCAAAATCATGCTTTTATTCTTCTCATGCTCTCATGTCTAAGCCTTTGTCTTCATCTAGGTCTCGTCATGTATGGTCTCTCTTCCTCGATCTCCTCCTCTCTCTAGTCTGGTCTTCCTCACACAGCTTGGACCAACCATATATGCTTTTTACAATTCTTGTTTTACTCATCAATCTGTTCATAATTGTTAGTCGACGAGCTGTTTTTACAAACTCAAAACATCACGTTACATTAATATAGGTGTTATCGACCCAATTTAAAATCATAATTTATTCACAAAATAGACTATCAGTCTAACTAATTCTTATCAAGAATAGGCTGAACTCCTAGTTCCGACTTGCTCTTCTCCTCTTTTTTCGCAACCTTTTCCGTCGTGGTCTTTGCTAGGCTTGCGACCATAATCTTATTTTTCCAAACAAAATTCTGTTATATTTTCATAAGGGTCTTGCCGCGCAGGTCTACAATTCATTCGTTCACACAGGTCTATAATAAATGGAGAAGGTGGCAGTGAATTTTATCACATGGAGCAATTGTTTTAATCATTTTAATAAAAACACCAATTAAACCATCATTTCACTTGTTAGGACAACATGTAGTTATTGTGCATTAATGAGAGATGTGACAAAAAATCATGTCGTTGAAAGCTCTTGTTTCCTTAAATTAGTTGTTAACCAACCATCACTTGCGATAAAAATTCATCGTGCAACAACAATTGTTTTGTGACATAAATTCTCTTGCACCAAACATTTAGTCTATGATAACATTCTATACTTATGACAAAATAATAAACTTGTGTTTTTTCTTTTCTTTTTGAATTGACCAAAGTGAGACTATCGTGATAAGGCTTTAGCCGACTTCCATTTACCAACCCATTTAAGGGTGTACCATCTAACTTCTGTAACTGGAATACACCTCCTTCAGTAACACATATGACAACAAATGGTCCCATCCAATGTGTTTGAAACTTGCTAGAATGCTTCAAAAAATTATTGTCATATAGGAGGACAAGATCTTCTATCTGAAAATGCTTAAATTTAATATGACAGTCATGCCAAGATTTATGTCACTCCTTGACATGCTGATGATAGCCTACGACAAAGCATTCTTCTTCCAACTGTACCAGCTGTGACAATATTTTTTCTACGGCACCAACATCTATCATCTCAGTAATCGCAGCTATCCTGATACTGGGTACAATATATTCTAGTGGCATGACAACTTGTTGTCCATAAACTGATCTAAACGGAGTTTGTCCTATTAACATTTTGTAGGTTGTGCGGTAAGCCCATAATACTACAAGTATCTTCTGATCCCAATCATCCTTCTAAACATTACAAAAAAATTTCAATGCGGTCTCCAAGATCTTATTGAATGCTTCGATAACAGCATTTGCTTGTGGGTGATATGGTGTTGTCTTTCAGTTTTGAATCTAAAATTCCTTAGTTAATTTGTCAATCAACTAATTCATAAAATTTGTACCTTGATTGCTTACCAAAATTTATGGACATCCAAATCGAGTCACAACATGCTCAAATAAAAATCTTGCAACAGTTGCGGCAGTACAATCGTTTACTGGTGCTGCTTCATCCCATCTGGTTAAGTAGTATGTCATAGTGATTATATAACGTGCACCTATTCGTTTTCCTGGTTGGGTTTATGGGACCCACAAAGTCAGGCTCCCATTTATCAAATGCTCTCAAAGTCACCTACGGTACCTGCGACATCTCATCTTGTCGCAACAATTTTCAAGTTCTTTGACAAATATCGCATCTATGACAATAATCTATAGCGTTTTCATGCATAGCAAGACACCACAATCCTACCTGTAATAGGTTGTGTACTGTCGCTTTTTTTGCATAGTGAACTCCTACAAGACCAGCATGTGATTCATTCAATATCATCGTTTGCTCATGTTCCAAACACAATGACGAATTATTTCATCTGGTCCCATTTTATATAATTTTCCAACGATGAGCTAGAAATCTACAACTTTTACAATTATTTGTTTCTTTTGTGTTGTATTGAATTCTTCTAGTGCATATCCCATAGTTAAGAGATGTACAATATCTCTGTAGTGATCATCAATCATATTAACAACAAACAACTATGTGTCAGGAAGATTGTTGTCGAGATTAACAGGCTCTTCTCCACTTTCTAACCTCGACAGGTGGTCTTGTCCTGAATTCAGTCGACCCGACTTGACAATAATTTCAAAGTCAAATTATTGGAATAAAAGAATCCATCGACATATATTCCCCCTCAACACTGGCTTATTGATTCAATGCTCCAAAGTAGAATGATCTGTATACATCTTGAAATCTCCTCCCATTAAATAATGTCAAAACTTTTGGAGAGCATACATCATAGAAAGTCCTTCTCTTTCGGTAGTGGTATAGTTCTTTTCCGCGTCGACAATTTTCTACTAACAAATACAATAGGGTGAGCAATATAACCCTGACCTAGATGTGCAAGTATAACGCCAAGCGCGATAGATGACGCATCGACATGTACATGAAATTATTTTTTCCAGTTTGTAAATACCAACATAGTTGCTGTAACCATATTTCTTTTAAGAACATCCAAACTCTCTTGGCATTGCTCATTCCATTGAAATGTGACATATTTCTTCAACAATTTTTCCATAGGAGTTGTAACCTTTGCATATCATCTAATAAATTTTATATAATACTGTGTATGTCCCAATGTAGTTCTCAACTGTTTGACTGTCGAGGGTGGTGGTAGATCAACGATAATCACAATGTTGGTAGGGTCCATCAATATTCCATCTCGACAAACCACATGACCCAACAAGATGCCAAATGGGGCACACAAAATGCACTTCTTTATATTAAGAGAAATATGGAACTATATACACCGATTGAACATCATTCTGAGGCTCTCAATGTAGTAAGTTTGTAATCTTCCCTACGGTCTCATCATCCCAATAGTCTTTGATGTTAGCAAATTTTGGATTCTCTGGAGAACCGATATTCACTTTTTTATTTATTTTAAGAGGATTCAGAAACTTGTCACTTGATACGTCTAGCCCCTCCACTGCTCGAATATCCTCAGATTCAAGAATATTTATGTCACATAGATCATCATCATCAGGTTCACCTGTTATATGGTAGCACTCCATCCAATGTTGAACGATCGTGTTTCTATGATGGAAACTCGACATCAACACAAGAATGTCTTCTAAGATCTTAATTCTGATTATTTGCAGAGCAGCCACAATTATTGGATTATCATCAACAAATCCAAAGGTATGCATGAAATTGACAACTAGCTCTTCCCAGTCAATTGTTTCTCGTCGTAGCTCAAATGTTGTATACCAGTTTCTCAATATCATGTCCAAGGTGTGTATGAACTGATGAACCCATTCCAATCATAGCGACATCTCCGATGTCGCACAATTATGCTCAATATGCTCGACATGATTAGTCGGTCCTGTATATTTTTATCAATATATATCACCTTTTCTCCAAATCGTACTTCCAACAACCTTCGACATTGAGACCATTCTAAAATAGACTGCTTATGAGCAACCCACCATCTTGTGGGTGTATCTTTCAATGCGACATCCAGGGTTAACAAGGGCTGAGGTTCAGATACTTTATCTTCGAACTCTGTAAGAAAGTATTCCAAATTAGGTAAACCTTCATAAGTATGTAGATCACATACCTTAGTACCTACCCATCACACATATTTCATGATTCGTGCGCATTTCTGCATTGATACTTCATGTAGTCGATTCTGCCAATTCTCTAGAGCTTCTCCCGATTCCAATGAGAAAGACCTACTACTTCACCAACTGAGTTTTCCATCGACTATCGGATTAACATAGTCGTCCATCACATAAGTAAAAATTTATAATGGTTTGATTGTTAATAGCCTAGTCAATCCCCAAAAGTGTTGGATACTAATTTTTATCATCGACAATATCTATAACCTCAAAATTTGCATAGGTTCAGAGTCCTTTTATTTCGATAGGAACCTGTGTCAATCGACCAATAGGCAGAACCTTCGATTGGTTAGCTAATCTCAATTGAACATGACACCATACTAGTCTCGACTTTCCCATACTTTCCAATGCTTGTCTGGTGAGAATGTTAACATTTGATCCCAAGTCTAGGATGATATAATCCATGTCATAGTCACCTATTTGGGCATTCATCCTTAGCTTGTGACCACTTTTCAGTCTTTTACCAATGTGGTTAACTTTCTTTTATGGTCACACACTTATTTGAGATTCTTCGACTAAAGTTGATAGTTCTACCACAACATCCTTATCGCTTATCAATGCTAAACCACTTTTAAATAAATCTTTCAACTTACTAACCTTTTTTGTCGGTTTTCTTTGAAATAATTGTTCAAATCCTTGAGGCATTTCCAAGATTGGTCCTTCATTTGATATTGGGACAACAACAAAATTGGATGCTTGATTTCTTTTGACAAACTCATGATGTGCGTCAAATGACACTTCCTTTTCTTTCTGGACATCAAATGGTACTTTCGTTTGAGGTTTTGATCAAACTCACGGTGTCTGTATGGTGCTTCTTAATCTCCTCCAGTCGCAACACCTCCTCTTGTTACGACAACAATATTAGGTTCCCGAGGTTCAACAAAAATCTTCTGAATGTTTGGATTGGCATTTTGAGGTGGGTTTGGTTTCCCATTTTTATGGTCTACCATTTAGCAATAAATTGTGGGCATTCTTCAACAATGTGGTCCAATGCTTTATAATATGAACACGTCGATGTAGGATTAGTGATATCTCTAGCAAAATGTCTAGGCTGTCCATAATTATAACAAATGACTTGGCCCCTTCCGCGACCAAATCCACCTCCTCGTCCTCTACCCCTAAAAATACTATCCCCCTAGGTTGAGGGTATTGTGCCTGAGCTCACTCGGCTTGCATCTATTCATCAATTTTCATAAGATATGTGTCATCTTTTTTCTCCTACATCAACTAACATGCCGTTTAGTCTTTCTCGTCGTGACCCACCAATCAACATAACTTACAATATAGGATGGTTGGTGCACTTATTATTTTTTGTAAATACAATCATTCCTCTAGCCGATGTCCTATGGACTGACAAATTCTACACCAAGGCATTCCTTTTGAATTTATAGGATTTGGTGCTCCTAATGCAATATAAATAATGAATGTTGGACATAAGTCTTTATGCTGGCCTTTAGTTCTTCATCTTATACACCAGAGTTCCCCATGCACTTCTTTTCCTTTCTTGATATCTTGTATTTGTAACATGAGGTTGGAAAGCTACGACTGTATCTACATCATTACCGCACTAGTTTCTCTGATAGGTGAAGCCTCCAACTTCATGGCAAGCTTGAGATCTTCGCTCTAGGATACAATCTTCTGTTGCATAAAGGGAATATAGATATGTGGTAACATCACTGAAATAAACCATTCTTTATATTGGACATCTAACATCTGAAAACTTACTTTATCCATTATAGTTTTTAAGTCTTTGGTCAAAGTCCCAAACAGAATCAGTCAAAAACTACTTGATCTCTTTTAATTATGTGATGCATTGCGACTCAGATTTAGGCTTTTTAAACTCTTCTATCATTCTCATTCGGATTTGATCTAATGACTTTTAGGGATCCCTGCTGGAACCACAAAGAATTTCATATACCATTCAAGCGCACAACCTCTAAAGGTTGCGATCATCTGGGCTCTTTTTATAGCCTCATCTTGGACCTATCACACTATATAGACAACTTCATGTAGGAACCAATGCTGCTTAGGGTCCTCCAACACATTCCCATTGAATATAGGTGGCTTTATATCACGTCTCGCCATTGTGTGTACTTGTGGTATTGTCGAATTAAAGGTTCCACTAGAAGGACTTCCTAGACTATTATTTCCACTATTATTGTTACTATGTTTGACAAAACCACTTGGTGATGTGTTTTTAGGTCTTACCTAAGGTTCAGGGATGTACGCAGGGTCGTGGGTATGCCATAGTCCCGATCTGGATCTGGTATTTCTTCTTCTTCTTCTTCAAATATAAGCAGGTATTCCTCCTCTTCATCGCAGGATTCTCCGTTGAGATGTGGTGCCAACTTGTAGTCCCTTCTTTCGGTCACATTGTAACTTCCTCTTCTTGTTGCAGTCCTTTTTATTTCCTGATTGAAATCTTCTTTCACTCCTCAGGAATCCACCTTCTTGCTTAATCTCGCTATCAAATGGAAACATCTCAGCATACTCTTATCCATTTTGCTCAAATATTTCTTGCGGAATTACCTAGAGTCTCCACACACAAGGATTTATTTGTCTTTGTTGGACTCCATCCTCAGAATCCCTTTTTCACATACTAGCATTTTTATCCACAGTTTCTAGGATTTCAAATAGCACCCTCGAGGTTCCTGGAAGAACTCTCTTTCTATTTCATTGTATGAATTTATAGTATCAACTACAATCTCAGTAACATATCCATCTATAATACTATCAATCCAGAAGTCGACAACCCTAGATATAGGATTACTAACTCTTTTTAGTCGTTGGGTCAATTGACGACTCCACTCTATGGGTTATCCGCCTTGAAATTTTTTCTTCTAAGTTGCTAGCTTCGACAACGATTCATGTAATAGAATGGGAAATTCACTAAAGAAAATATCACGAATGTCTATGTAAAGATATATTTATAACCATCATGTGGGGATCAGTCGCGATCCTTTAGTTTCTTCCTAAGCAAACTCTTGTGTTTTGTAATCAACCCAATCTTGAATTTTTTTTTTCATTGGGTGCCGAAACATGTCCTCGTTATAATGATTCGCGTCCTTACAATGGAAACATTTGTTGGAGTCTTTTCTACCGACCCAAGTTCTAACTTCCTTATCTATCATAAATGCCTAAGATATCGTCCCTACAGAGTATAACTCCATTGACAACACCTGCGACGCAAGTGAGGTCTCACCCGAGATATCTATGGGGACTGCCAAAACCATGTTTCTACAATCATGGAAGGGGATTTCCTTATCACAATATCATCAGTCCACTCGACTAAAACCAAAGAATGGAATTTCAACGTCATACATACATCATATAATAAAGCATATTGATCCGTCGACACACATAGACAACATGTAAGATATATATATTCTAACACATATTAATCAACATTCCACACTACTATACCATTATATGTTCTACAAACTCATAAAAGTTAATTCACAACATACACAAAATCAAAGACACATATTTAACGTGGAAACCCATATGGGAAAAAATGGAAAGGCGCTCTTCATCTAGCATGAGTAATGTTTTAAGTGCCTTTGGTCTGTGCATATAGCTTGCAGACTCCTCTCTAGATATCCTTTACAATCAAAATCATGTTTTTTATTCTTCTCATGCTCTCATGTCTAGGTCTTCATCTTCATCTATGCCTCATCAGGTATGTTATCTCTTCCTCGATATCCTCCTCTCTCCGGTTTGTCCTTCTGCTCACAGCTTGGATCGACCTTATATGCTTATTACAATTCATTTCTTACCTGTCGACTGGTTCTTAACTGTTAGTTGAGAGGTTGTTTCTACAAACTCAAACATGTTACATAATTATAGGCGCTATCACCCCAATTTACAATCATACATTATTCCTAAAATAGACTATTAGTATAACTAACTCTTATCAATAATAGGTCGAACTCCTAGTTCTGGCTTGCTCTTTTCCTCTTTTGTCGTAACATTTTTTGTTGCGGTCTTTGCTCGTCTTGTGACCAAAATCTTCATTTTTTTGAACAAAATTCTGCAATCTTTTCCTAGGACCAACAAGAGTACACCTTTATGGTTCTTGTGTCCTTGCAGTGGTCTTCTTCCCAAGTTTTCACAATTACACTTGCTATCATGGGCTCATAATAAGTAGATTAACCATCCACTTCTCTTAATTGTATGAACTCTCGATACTCATCTCTAAGAAAACACAATATTTCCCACTACTACTTGATTTTTTGTCCATCTCCGCAGCCTATGGGACGCGACTTACTTCACCCCACTAGTCCCTTAGGATATGATCATCCCTTCACCTTGCCAGTTCCTTAGAGTATCACCATCCCATTCCTAAGCTTCTAGTGCGAGAATCTATACTAGCAGAGTGGACTTAAGGATGCAAGGGCAACCAACCAGAAAACTAGAGCGACTTGACCTTTATGGTTGTGTTAGAAAATCCCCTTACGATTCCACCTGAATCACATTCCAAACAATCAATCACATGATTAATCATCAGGTATACATATATATATTTTTAACAATATATATGAAATATACTATGATCATTCAATCCCATTGAATTGTATTCTAATCCATCACATGATTAGCATAAACTATATACTTTTTTTCACCAAGGATACATGCAACACTTCTTCAACAAAGATACATGACTCACATTCCAAATTGATCACATGGCTAGAAACAAACATATATAAACTATTCAAGAAAATAAATACAACACATATTCAATAAATAAATTCTTAGTAATGATATAAAATACTCCCAAGGTACATGAAATAAATTCCATGAGATCGCAACATGAAATAAATTCCTTCTCAATCCATTTCACTCTACTTCACCTATGATACATGAAGTACATCTTAGATGAAACTGGCAAACACTTGGAATGCATCTACCCTAAACACGTTCTAATCAATTCAAATTCAAATTCAATCATGCATTATGCACATACTCTAAATTACTTGAAATGCATGAAAGATTCATGAATTGCATTATATACATATTCTACCAATATATATGAGATGCATTAAAGATGTTTTACGATCAGTCATGCACATGAAATTCACCAAGTACTTCAACCAATCCATGAAGTGTATCGATTATACCAACCAATATGAAGTGCATTAAGTATCTCAACCAAGTTCATGATGTGCATTAAGTATACCAACCAATATGAAGTGCGTCTAGTATCTCAACCAAGGTCATGAAGTGCATCAAGTATACCAACCAATATGAAGTGCATCAAGTATCTCAACCAAGTTCATGAAGTGTATCAAGCATCTCAACCAATATGAAGTGCATCAAGTATACCAACCAATATGAAGTGCATCGAGTATATCAACCAAGTTCTTGAAGTGCATCAAGTATACCAATCAATATGAAGTGCATCGAGTATATCAACCAAGTTCTTGAAGTGCATCAAGTATACCAACCAATGTCATGATGTGCATCAAGCATCTCAACCAAGTTCATGAAGTGCATCAAGTATCATTTCTTCATGAAATGCATTCTAGTCAATCAATCCCATGAGTATTATTTACCGACAATTACATGGAATACAATCAATATACTTTTACAACAAGATGCATAAAATATTACTACGATACTCTAAAATGATGCCCTTCAACAAAGATCACAAAGATACATATCTAACAAATATAACTTCTCTAACAAGATCATAAAGATACTTTTCTAACAAAGATCATCAAGAATCTTTTATAACAAAGATCATTAAGAATATTTTCTAACAAAGATCATAAAGATCACAAGGAAAAACTGCATGCAACCAAACTTATAAGCAACAACCAAAATTATAAATGCAATATCAAATCAAATATGCAATTACCAATGCACCTTATTATTTACCATGCAATAACTAATTCCTATTGATCACGCATTTTCCTGTTTATTCTAATGCATGCCCTTCCAATGCATATAGTATTCAGTCATTATACAATTTTCCAATCATAATAACACATAATAATTATCTAAATACTCGTAAATCAATCATACTGAGAGAAGCATTTCAATATTAATTAATTCATTTCATATTCAATCAATCCTTTCAGGGTCATCCTAAACATATGAGTGCAATCTACGTTGAGGGATTAGGGCTTTGCCTCTCATTTTCCAAATTGCTCAATACACTAACATTCATACCTAATGCATATGCATAGCCAACACACTATATGTAGGCATAATCCTTGCAGTTACCAAACAATAATTATTTCATGCAAAATGCTTGAGCATTTACCAAATAATTCGATATACATTAAGACATGCAATGCACAATGCACAATGGACAAGCATCATCCAATCAAATGCACGATGGACAAGCATCATCCAATCAAGTCATTGAATAGTAAAAGAGGCAATGCACATTAAACACGCATCGACCAATCAAATTACTGGATAGTAAAAGAGGCAATGCAAAGTGAACATGCATCGACCAATCAATCTACTGAAAATTAGATATGCAATGCATAGTTCCCTCCAATCAATCTATTGAGAAGTAAATATGCAATATTAATTAATTCTAAAGCATACAATAAACTAATCTTTAATCTCATAACTTGTCATGTCCCCATCCCAATGAGACTACTAGTTAGCAATGTTTCATCCACCTAATAGTTCCCTAAGTTGGGAAGGAGGCATTAAATATTGCAATAGGTGAGCTATGGGACCCAAGAGAACCTTAGTTTGTCATTTACACATTAAAATGGGTCATACAAATAATAAATATGGAGAAAATAAAGTGGCATTGCTTCATAAGGACATTTGGAGGTTCATGGAGACCTTGGTGGCTAGATTCTTCCTTACACATGCCATGACTTAACCAAAAATTCAAAATTACGAGTAATGGAAACATATCATGAGCCCAAGGATTTGAATAGGTGAAGAGGAATAACTCCCCTTGGAAGAGGAAGAGGTTGTGAAGAAACTAGGTGCCACTTGGAGAGAGATTCCTTGCATTTTATGACAATAATGATGGAATATTCTATGAAAAATAAGACCTGATTGCATACCTATGACAATATGACATGTCAAGGATACAAATATCCTCCAAAAGGGCGCACTTGGGGTTTAGTGGCAGCTATTCGAATTTGGAGGAAGATGAAGGGTTGAGGAGAAGGACAATTGTCATGGAGGTTACTAAACATCATGGACGAGTTGGTGGAAGAATATGGGAGAGAATTCGACCTTGGAGTACCTTAGGATGGTTATAAAAATGTTTCATGAGTAATGAGAATGTATCTTTATCATTTGATAATTTTCCTTTGGCATTTTGGAAAGCACTAGCTTGTCCATTGCACGGTGAGTGCTCACTTACCCTGATAGTGAGCCAATCTCGAGAGAGTGAGATTCTCATCCAAGTTGGTTGTGGGATATACCACCTAGATCTCTCATTTGGAGCTTAATGGAGTGTTGTTACTGCATATAGGAGGATGTTACTGTTCGTGACCCATCTCTCCTCCCATTCTCTCAATCCCTACTTCAGTATTTCCACATTTCTCTATGATGGCGCACTTGTGTGAATGGTGGTTGCGCCTTGTTGAGTCTAGTTGATTCCCAAGTATGGGTGAATGATTTATGGATCTGTAATATGTATATCATATTCTATGTAAGTCTAAATTATCATAAATACATATGCAAATGTCCACATTTCTAAGCTATGGTGTAACTAGTTTCCATGTGTTGGTTTCCCATTTCAATGGAGTTGTAAATATGAATTGTGTTGTGACTTGGCTCTGATATTATATGATGATCGTGATATATTTATATGATATTAATGTTTGACATTCATTATTCTCTTTTTTTAACCATTATATATACAAGTTGTGAGTCAAAGTTAAGCTATTACATGCCATTTCCCTTAAGCAAATATCACTGAATTTATGCATTCAAATATGAAGCTTTACATCTATGTTGAATAAATCCTAACCACACCAAATGACATTAAATTAATTCTAATATCATTCCCCATACTCTTTTTGAAAATTTGGTAGGGTCGCGTAGGAGTTGGAGAGCCATTTATGCTCACACCCTATGGGGAATTGCACCACAAATCACTAGTAATTTTACCATTTTTTCCAATGTACCCAATCAAGTTGCTGGTGTCTATAACTTGTCATAAAGTGATAAGAGGGCCCATTTAGTGGTACTAATACTCACCATATCATCCCCTACCAAATTCGACACCCTCTTGTGCCATTCAAAACCCTTAGAGTCAAGCCTAGTCAAGACAAATTTTCCCCAAATTCTGCCTTTTGTTTGGAATTTTCGAATTGGGTCATTACAGTGGTATTGAAGCATGATATTAGCACTTTTTAGAGTTCTCTATTCATGTTTCATGATGATGAACTCCCTCCATATGAGATTGGAGACATTAACAGTGGAGGAGAAGAAATTGAATAAATTAATCCTAGGTACGAGGATATTAGAAAAGAAATAGGATAGGGTTTACAATGAATATAATGAGGACCTTACAAATTCATTAAAGAAACTCTTGAAGGAAAAATTGCAGTACTCTCAGGTGTACCTAGATTCCACACATTGAGGGTCAAGGGTAACATACAAGGTCAAAAGGGCATGGTTCTAGAGGATGGTGGAGACACTCATAAATTAATATATGCAACCTTGGTGGAGAGGAGAAAGTTACAAGATGAAACTTTTTATGGTTTTATAGTCATCATTCTAGGTAACAATTTTATGGACTGCACTAAATGGATTCCAAAGCTTTAAGTTACTATAGGAAATCATACTATCACTAACAATTTTTATGTAGTGAATGTGGCTGATACAAATGTGGATATGGGAGTACAATGGTTGTATTCTTTAAGGGAACATGCAGTGAACTATCAAGTCTCTAAAATGAGGTTCGAAAATTCAAAAGGGAAACCCATCTTGTTGAGGGGAATGCACACTTAACCAAATCAAGCGGTGTCCTCTCATAGTATAAGGTCTATATTAAGGCATGGAGACATATAATGGGATACTGAATGTTTAATTACATCTTCTAAATCTCACTTGAAGGTTTCCAAGCATCCTAAGGAGATAGAGAAATTATTGAGCAAGTATGAGAGGGTTTTTGGAGACCTTCCCCCAGGAATACCACTAGACAGAGGGGTGGAGCATATCATTGAGTTAGAGATAGGAACACAACCTATAAAAATGAAGCCCTATAGACACCCAAAAAGGATTCAAGATGAGATTGAGGAGGCCATTAAAGAATTCTTGGAGTTGGGTCTTATAAGGCCTAGTTCCAGTCCATATGCTTCTTCAGTTGTTGTGGTCAAGAAAAAGAATAGAACTTTGAGTATGCGTATTGATTTTAGAGCTTTGAATAAAAAGACAATGAAGAATAGATATCCCATCCCAAGGATTGATGAGCTCATATATGAGCTCCATGGATCCAATTTCTTCTCAAAGATTGACATTAGATGTGGTTATCATCAAATTTGAATGACATAAGAAGACATACCAAAGACTGCTTTGAGATGCCACTATGGCCACTTTGAGTTTGTTGACATGCCCTTTGGCTTGACAAATGCTCCTACCACATTCCAATCATGCATGAACAATATATTCCATAAGAAACTTCGTAAGTTTGTACTAGTTTTCTTTGATGACATTCTTATTTCCAGTAAAACAGGGAAGGAACATTTTCATAATTTATAAGAGGTATTAAAAATTATGCATGATCAACTTTGTTTGTTAAACTGTCAAAATGTGAGTTTGGTTTGACATAGCTCTTGTATCTTGGACACATCATTGGTCAAGATGATTTGAATGAGGATATGGAGAAAATAAAATCCATTATAGAATGGCCTTGTCCCAAAAATCTCACTGAATTGAGAGGATTCATTGGAATTTGTACCTACTATATGAAGTTTGTGAAGGGGTTCTCCCAACTTACTTCACCTCTCATTGATTTGACAAAGAAATATGCTTTCCAATGACATGAAGGGGCTGAAAAATCTTTCCAAATGGTGAAAGAGGTAATAAGAAATTGTCCTATTCTAGCCTTGCGTGATTTTTCTAAACCATTTGTATTGGAATGTGATGCATCAAGAGAAGGCATTGGAGCAATCCTAAAACAAGGAAAAAACCTAATAGCTTTTGAGAGTAGGGAGCTAGAATCACATGATAAGGTTTAATCCATTTATGGTAAATAAATGTTATCCATCATGCATGCTTTGATCAAGTTTAGGCAATACTTGGTTGGAAACAAATTTGTGTTCAAAAACTGACCATAACAGCCTAAGGTACTTCCTCACTCAAAAGGACCTAAATGAAAGGCAACAAAAGTGGGTGAGTAAGATTCAAGAATTTGACTTTGATATTGAATATGTGAAGGGTAAGAATAATGTGGTTGTTGAAGTATAGTATGCCAAAGATAGGTTTTCTTGTGAACTTTTTGATGGGACTAACCATGATGATATGTATAAGGTGTTGGAAGGGGTCATATACTACAAATATATAATCTATTTGGTCCCTAGTTTGAGTTTGAAAGAGAAAGTTTTAAAGAAAGCTCATGATTCTCTTATAGCAGTTCACCCCGATTTCTTCAAAACATACCAAATGTTGAGGGAAATATTGTCATGGAAAGGGTTGAAGGCTGATGTTCTAAAATATGTTAATGCATTCCCCACATGTCAAAAAAATAAAGTGGAGCACACTCATCCGCCTGGCCTCTTACATCCCTTGCATATTCCAGAACAAAAATGAGAGAGCATTTCCATGGACTTGCCTATTTGTAGTGGTGGATAGGCTCACTAAATTTGCTCACTTATTTGATGTTATTACCACTTTTATTGTTGCACAAGTGGCTGAACTATTCTTTAATTTTTTTTTCAAATTACATGGGCTTTCTAAGAGCATTGTTAGTGACAGAGATAACATATTTTTGAGTGCATTTTGGCAAGAACTCTTCAAAATGTTGGTTACAAATTTGACACCTAGCACAAGCTATCATCCACAAATTGATGGCCAAATAGAGAGGGTGAATCAATGGTTGGAAGGTAGGAACTATGTTAGTGGGCAACAAAAAACATGGGTAAAATGGTTGCATTTAGATGAGTTTTGTTACAATACTACTTTTCATATGTCCATTGGCATGTCTCCTTTCACAACACTTTATAGTTATGATGCATCCTTTTTTATTGACCACATTTTTGGTGATAGCATAGCTCCAAAGGATAAGGATTGGATTGAAGAAAGTCAAGAAATTTTTAAGGTTTTCAAAGATAACTCGTAGGTTGCCCAAAATCAACAAAAACAATATGCATATCAACATAGAGTGGAGAGGCACTTCCAAGTGAATGACTTGGTATATTTGAGGCTGCATCCCTACAAACAAACCACCATAAAGGGTAAAGGTTCATAAAAAATCAAACCAAGGCTTTATGGTCCCTACAAAGTGATTCGAAAGGTTGGAGAAGTGGCCTATGAATTGGAGCTTCCCATAAGAAGTAAAATTCATAATGTATTTCATGTTTCATGTCTAAATAAGGTTATAGGTCAGCATATTTCAATTTCATATACTTTACCTCCTTTGGATGATGAAGGACAACTTGTTCTTAATTTGGAAAAAAAATATTGAAAACAAGGGAAAGGAGGTTAAGGTGCATAACAATAAAAGAATACTTGGTACAATGGAAGGATTTTCCTAGTGAGGAAGCCACTTCAGAAGAGGAACAGATTTTGCAGCATCCAAACTTTGAAGGCTACCTGTTTAAAATCACATGCCTTCCTCGTTGATTCAAGAGCCTCTAATCATGTGGTTGCATCTAGAGAATCATTCTCTTCATTACAACTTACTGATGGTCCAAGTATTCATATGGGTGATGACACTCGAATTCGAGCTGAAGGAAAGGTTTTAATCAAGTTAAAACATGGAATTCTCAAAGGATTACTCTATGTTCCCTCTTTAGGTGTAAATTTGTTATCTGCATATCATATAACACATACTAGCCCACCAAAGTGAGTAGTATTTGGTCTTGACTAAGAAAAGATCTCAGATATCTCAATTGGGAATATTATAGTGAATGGTGTTGCAAACCATGCCTCCAAGGCATATGAATTCTCATCTTTTCTGCCATACTCAGATCCAATATAGTCTCAATTGCAATTTGAAAGGGGAGGTAAAACCATTCTACCTACACCTTTTACATATGATAGTTTTCCCATTAGTGTTTCAAATTCAGAATCTGAAGCATAATACCTAGTTGATTTATTTTATGAAATTGAAGATGAAGTTCATAGTGATCCAAATCCAAATCCAGTCCCTACCCCCAATCCTAGGCCAAAATGGGCAAAAAAGGTTTTTGAGGTAGCTGGGAACATGACTGGAGAGCCATATGACATGAGGAGAACAAGATCTTCGTTTCAAAAAGAGAATCTTGCGCTATTTCAAGCAAGTTCACTTGCTTCATAGAGGTGCAACAAGCTCCCAGAGAGATTCTACGTGATGGTAACGACTAATCAACAATTCTGCTCACTGAAGAACAAATTGGATCATGTCACTCTTCCTCCAGAAATAAGAGACAAAGGAAACATTCCTTCTCTTGTCTATCATTAGATTGGAAGAATATGGAGAGGTTCACATGCATAGTGCTAGGATTCTAATACACACAAGGACCGTCACACTGCTTCACTGCACCATAGAGATGCAGGTTGTAAAAAAAAATTCACTAGTTTTTTATTAAAGAAGATTTTTTCTCTCGATATTAAAGCTTGATCCTGATTTTCCTGCTTATTTTGAAGGGGGGTTTTTCCCCATGAGGTTTTCCCCATTTCCCCGATTTTATTAAGCATCCATTGTTTTTTGCATTTAGATTGTATGGGCGACCTTTGGTCTTAGTTTCCAGGGCCCAGGTTGTTCGAAGTCATGATTAAGGGGGGGTGTTTGGATTATTATTAATCCTCCCTTTGGCCACATAGTCTAATTGTCTATTTTCCTAGCCTAGGAGGTCTTCATCACTCCACTACTGGATGGGGGAAACACCTAGGGGCATCTGCCACTTATTGCACCCGATTGCATGAGTTTATGTGCCCTTAGGACCAATCCCTATAATTTAGGAACCCACCACGAGTGCCACAAGTTGTCTCCTTTAGTTAACCATGGTAGGTAATCAATTATGTTTAGTTATGATCCAATTACCATCATTTAGATCACAATCAGTTAGCTTAGCGCCAACTTGTATGATTGAAGGGAGTGTGGGCACCTTTGTTCACCTACCCTCACGAGTTAAGTAATTGTAAACTAAGTTAGTTATCCGAAGTTGCATTAGTGAGATCAAGTAGTGATTTTACAACACCAAGTTAGATCTGGAGTTAGTTCGAGTCGGTAGATTCGAATCTTATCTTAGGCATTCGAATTATCCTATATTTATAACCATTGTATTACATATTAATTACTGATTCATGAGTATAATCATATTATTCTGATTTTGTCTCTATGTGTGTACAATTTTTCCATGATTAATTGATAAGTCTATGCTAAATTCTTCTCTCTATTCTGCAGCCTTCTCTTCTAATTTGAGTTCATGGAGGCTGATGATCCTATGGTTCATTGAATTTAACACGTAGAAATTCTCAACTTTGCAACTAGTTAGTGTCATTTCTAACTCTTTGCATTTAGATGGAATTGAGATATTCTTCCAAAATAGTCAGTTCGGTACATTGTACTAACCAGAGTCCATGTAGGGCTGTGGGGATGCTAATGAAATTCCTACATGTTTGAATCCAAATGGAATTTGGGAATTTTGTAAGTGCGACAATATTTAACCAAAATTAAAAGTCCCAATAGAGTAAAAATAAAAAAGGTCTTAAAAACCCTTATTTGAGACCCTTCTCAAACGAATCCCTGCGTTGTGCCGATCATTGTTATATATATATATATATATATATATATATATATATATATATATATATANAAATCCTTGCATCGTACTAATAATTTGGATATACGTCTTTTACAACCCTTTTTGCGTGGAATCGACACTCATACCTTTCAGCTCCATTGTTACACACCTTAAACCAAAGCAACCAAAGAAAGTAGAGCAATCAGAGCAACATGGAGGAAACAAACCAAAATCAGCTCCAAAATATCCAAGCTAGCAGGCATGTCATTCATTCCATGTTTAGGTAATTGCAATAGCCACTAGACCAGATCAAAAGTGATACGTTGAATGACCAAATAGTTAATGATGTTATAGCTAAACGTGTTGTATTTTGTCCAAAACTTGAGGAACCCACCTATGAATCCTTATGCACTAAATAACCTAACTCTCACTCTCTTTTCCGATAAACATAGCCTCGCTCCTTTTAGAATAGAACTTCATGGCACTGCTTTCCAAAGATTGAAATGTGCAAATTTAATGGCTTTGATTCCTAAGGTCGGGTTACCCAAATGGAACACTATTTTGTTGTCCATGTCATTGAGGTTGCCCTAAAAATTGGGGTTTTATATTTAGATTCTGAAAGATGGAAATTGTGTAAATGTTACAAGAAATATCATTGCCATTATGTCTCTTGGAGCCAATTTGTGAAGATCCTTCATGAGTTTTTTGATGGTTACAGTCACTACTTGGGCATGCTGACCAAATTATGCTAGAATAGGACTATTTTAGACTATAGCACATCATTTGAGAAACTATAAATCTGTGCAGAAATCCTCTTTGATTCTTTTTTCTTAGAATGTTTCATTAATGTCCTCAAGGAGGAAATTTGTGCACATTTCCTTATGCAGTGACCCTCATCTTGGTTGGAAGCATATGATAGAGATTGAGAAGTTGAACTGGTGATCGATTCCCAACCCAAGCACTCTTCATTTCCCGCTTTCAATGTGTCTTCCTTGGCTCCTACTCTTAGAAACTCCACCACTCAACCATTACGAATCCACAAGTTGACCCCATATGCCATGATTGAGTGTCAGTGCCTTGGGCTTTGCTACAACTATGATGAAAAATAATTTTTAGTGTATAAATGCAAAGAACACAATTTATTTCAAATCGAGGCATCCCCACACAATCCCCTTGAGAACACCACCATGGAGGCCCCACTTGAACTTGATGTGGGATTGGAAGATGATCCTGCTATGGCGCTATTGGAGGAACAACCCCTAATATCACTCCATGCCTTATCTAGTTTTTACATAGCTTAAACATTACAATTAATCAACTACATCAAGAACTAGAAATCCATTGTATTAATTAAAAGTGGAAACACCAATAAATTTATTCATAGGTGAGTGGATGAAGAAACCCATTTCTATATTCGCCCTATATCCAATTTCCAAATTATGATAGCTAATGCGGGTATGATCCAATGTGGTGTTTGTTGTGAAAATGTGAAACTCCAAACAAGTGACTACCACCTCAAAATACATGTTTGCCATTGATAAGGGTGGTTGTGATATAGTTGTAAGGGTCAAATGGTTGACGACTTTGGGTTATGTCACCATGGATTTAAAGGCACTCTCTCTCTCAGATTTACTCAAGATAGGCACATACATCACCTCAATGGAATTACCTTTGCTTCTCCTTAAATTATCTCATCACACCATATGGACAAATTATCAAAGAAATGCCACTGAGGTGTCATTGCTCAATTCCATGCCAATGAAGTCCTAGAAAATCCCATTGCAGATATTCACCCTGCCTTGCAACAAGTTCTATCCTAGTATCAATAGGATTTTAAGGCACCAAAGAGATTACCTCCATCGCATGGGGAGCATTACCATGATATACCTTTAATCCTAGACAATCGAACCCCGGACGCCTTCCATTATCACCAACCTTTTGCACAAAGGAATGAAATTGAAAAAGGAATGAAATCATAAGAAGCTAGCATCATTCATCATAGCACAAGCCCTTATTCCTCACCAGTGGTTATGGTCCTCAAAAGTAAAGGATCGTTGCACATGTGTCTTGATTTATGGATTCTCAACAAATTAACCATCAATAATAAATTTCATATTCCTTCCATTGATGATCTGTTAGATGAGTTTCATGGAGCCAAATTCTTCACCAAATTTGACCTTCACTCAGGATACCATTAAATCAGTATGAAAGAGGCGAACACACCCAATATAACGTTCTGCACTCATGAGGATTATTATCAGTTATTAGTCATTCCCTTCAGGCTCTACAATGCCCCATCCATTTTTTAGAGCCTCATGAATATAATCTTCCACCCTTTCATCTATGATTTTTACTTGGTTTTCTTCGATGATATCTTGGTCTACAATCCTAGTTGGGAAAGCCACCTCAAACATGTTGCTCGTACCTTGTAATTGTTACAGTCTCACCGATTATATATGAAATACTCCAAATGCAATTTTGAGGTGATAAAGGTTAAATATTTAGGCCATACTGTGAGTCTGGATGGTGTACTTGTGGACCATAAGAAAGAAGAATCTATGCAAAACGGCCCCCTCCTAAATACTCTCAAAATCTTGTAAGGGTTCCTTTTAGGATAAAACTTCATGGCACTGGTTTCCAAAGATTTAAATGTGCAAATTTAATGGCTTTGATTCCTAAGGTTGGGTTACCCAAATGGAACACTATTTTCTTGTCTATGTCATTGAGGGTTACCTAAAAATTAAGGTTTTATATTTAGATTCTGAAAGATGGAAATTGTGTAAATGTTACAACAAATATTATTGTCATTATGTCTCTTGGAGCCAATTTGTGTAGACCCTTCACGAGTTTTTTGATGGTTACAATCACTACTTGGGCATGCTGACCAAAGTACTCTAGAATAGGACTATTTTGGACTATATCACATCATTTGAGAAACTATAAATCCATGCAGAAAGCCTCTCTAATTCTTTTTTCTTAGAATGTTTCATCAATGTCCTCAAGGAGGCAATATGTGCACATGTCCTTATGTAGTGACCCTCAACTTGGTTGGAAGCATATGATAGAGATTAAGAAGTTGAACGGGTGATTAATTCTCAACCCAAACACTTTTCATTTCCTATAGTGTCTCCCTTGGCTCCTACTCTTAGAAACTCCACCACTCAACCATTATGAATCCATAAGTTGACCCCATATGCCATGATTGAGTGTCCGTGCCTGGGGCTTTGCTGCAACTGCGATGAAAAATATATTTTTTTTGTGTATAAATGCAAAGAACACATTTTATTTCAAATCGAGGCATCCTCACATTATCCCCTTGAGAACGCCCACCATGGAGGCCCCACTTGAACTTGATGTGGAATTGAAAGATGATCCTACTATGCCACTATGAGAGGAACAACCGCTAATCTCACTCCATGCCTTATCTAGTTTTTACATAGCTTAAACATTACAATTAATCAACTACATCAACACCCAGAAAGCCATTGTCTTAATTAAAAGTGGCAACACCCATAAATTTATTCATAGGTGAGTGGATGAAGAAACCCATTTCTATATTCGCCCTATATCCAATTTCCAAATTATGATAGCTAATGTGGGTATGATGCAATGTGGTGTTCGTTGTGAAAATGTGAAACTCCAAACAAGTGACTACCACCTCAAAACATATGTTTTCCATTGACAAGGGTGGTTGCGATATAGTTGTAGGGGTCAAATGGCTCATGACTCCGGGTTACGTCGCCATGGATTTCAAGGCACTCTCTCTCATATTTACTAAAGATAGGCACATACATCACCTCAATGGAATTACCTTTTCTTCTCCTTAAATTAGCTCATCACACAATATGGACAAATTATCAAAAAAGGACACTAAGGTGTCATTGCTCAATTCCATGCCATTAAAGTCCTAGAAAATCCCATTGCAGATATTCACCCTGCCTTGCAACAAGTTCTCTCCTAGTATCAATAGGATTTTAAGGCACCAAAGGGGTTAACTCCATCCCATGGGGAGCATGACCATGATATTCCTTTAATCCTAGATAGTCGAACCCCCAATGTATTCCCTTATCACCACCCTTTTGCACAAAGGAATGAAATTGAAAAAGGAATGAAATCATTAGAAGCTAGCATCATTCATCATAGTGCAACCCCTTATTCCTCACCAATGGTTATGGTCCTCAAAAGTGAAGGATCCTTGCACATGTGTCTTGATTTATGGGTTCTCAACAAATTAACCATCAATAATAAATTTCATATTCCTTCCATTGATGATCTCTTAGATGAGTTTCATGGAGCCAAATTCTTCACCAAATTTGACCTTCACTCAAGATACCATTAAATCAGTATGAAAGAGGCGGACACACCCAATATAAAATTCTGCACTCATGAGGATTATTATCAGTTATTAGTCATTCCCTTCAGGCTCTACAATGCCCCATCCATTTTTTAGACCCTGATGAATATAATCTTCCACCCTTTCCTCTATGATTTTGTCTTGGTTTTCTTTGATGACATCTTGGTCTACAATCCCAATTGGGAAATCCACCTCAAACATGTCGCTCGTATCTTGTGATTATTACAATCTCACCGATTATATATAAAAGACTCCAAATGTGATTTTGGGGTGAGAAAGGTTAAATATTTAGGCCACATTGTGAGTCTGGATGGTGTACTTGTGGACCATAAGAAAGAAGAATCTATGCAAAACTGGACCTGCCTAAATACTCTCAAAATCATGTAAGGGTTCCTCATACTTACTGGCTACTGTAGTAAGTTTGTGAAAAACTGTGGGGTAATGGTGGAGTCACTTGATTCTCTATAGCCACTTCCCATTCCTAACCATATTTGGACGAACATCTCTATGAATATCATGGTGGGGCTTCCTAAGGCAACCAATAAAATAATCATTATGATGGTAGTTCACTGTCTAATGAAATATTCTCATATTTGTGCCTTACCACAATCCTTTACACTCTCAATAGTGGTACAAATATCTAGGGAACATATTTTAACCTCCATGGCATACAAAATTATGTTGTATTTGAACGCAACACTACTTTCCAAGCAATTTTCGGAAAGAATTGTTCAAAGTTTGGGGTACCTTGTTGAATTTCAACACAACCTATCACCATAGAGAGAACACATATCCTAGAGAGAACATTAGGCACATCCAAGGGGCCCTATAGCTATATATTGAACCATAGGCACATCCAAGTTACAATTGAAAGGATGATGAACTCTACTAAATTGTTATTTGAATTACACTCCTCTCCCACAATGGGCAATTCTAGACTTTGAAAAACATACCACATGGTTAAGTCTTCTTTATTTTGGGAAGGAGTGAAAAGGGACATCAACAACTTTGTGCTAGAATGTGATGACTACCAACAACACAAAGGGAAAAAGATAAAAAACTAGGAGCATAACAACCCTTACCCATTCCTACTACCACGTGGGTTCAAATTTCCATGGATTTCATTGTGGGGTTATCAAAATAAAGCAAAGAAACAATAATCATGGTAGTTGTTGAACACCTTTCCCAATTTGCTCAATTTGGTGCCTTACAATTCCCATTCAAGGCCTCCACAGTAGCATATGCTTCATTGACACTATTTTTAAACCACATGGTATGCCTAAATCTATTGTGATTGATCATGATCTCACCTTCACTAGTAATCTTAGGCAAGAGTTGTTTTGACTTTAAGGTACCAAATTAAATTTCAACACAACATATCACTCCCATACCGATGGCTAGAAGGAAGTAGTCAACAAATTTTTGGAAGCTTATTTACATCATCTTGCTTTGGGTCAACAAGTCCAATGGGTCCAATGGTTATCCTTGGATAAATGGTGGTACAATACCACCTATCATGGTGATACTAAAATGCTCCCCTTTGAGACAACCTATATACAACCACCCCTGTCAATGATCTCATACTTATGAGGCCTCTCTAAGGTCCAGGAGGTAGACATCACCTTGACAACTCGTGTTGACATTCTTTGTACCCTTAAAGATAATTTTGAATTGGCTTGTAATCACTTGAAGTAATACGATGGTTAGCAATGATCTAAATGTAAGCTTGATAAAGAGATTAATTGTTTTTTCATCTCTAATGATGTAAGCAAGCATCACTCAAGGAGAAGAGCCACAAGAAGTTAGCTCCTAAGTTTATGGACCCTATACTAAACTCAAACATATTGGTCCATTGAGTTACATATTAGCTCTGCCCAAAAATTACGAGCTCCACCTAGTCTTTTATGTGTCTTGATTAAAGAAAGTGCTTGAATCAAATTGTATAGTTCAAAATCAAATTTCCAAAACTGGATAAGGAGGGTTCCATTTGGTTCCAACTTGAGTTTTTTTGGACAAACGTGAGAGACATATTCACTAGTGCACTATTCATAACATTTTCCATTGGAAGGATATACAACCTAAAGATGAAATATGGGAACAACTGGAGATTATTCATTAATTTTGTCATCTCTCGCCTCGAGGATATGGTCACTTGGTAAGGGAAATGACATGTCAGGGTCCCACCCTAACTTCTATATATAATGAAATACATTATCAATAGTGAATTAAGGACTATATTTATTAAATAAATATGGACCCATGAGGTAGTAGACTGTGAATGCAATAAATGTAAGTGATCTCATTAAATAAGGTCCATCTGTTAGTGGTTGAGGCCTCATTAATGGGGTCCATTAGGTTATTAGAGTTTTGGTGAAGTAGAAACTATACAGAGTAGTAGAAGTCATGTGATGGGTTGTAAAGTGAATGCTATTGTATTTGGAGCTCTGTTAATGTTGGAGGTTTCCCCCTCAAAGAGGAAAGTGCTATTGCATCCAATTTTGAATATCAATAAATGCTTGCTTATTGTCTTGCTTTCTAATTTTGTTTCTTTTATTTGCTTTTTGTAGGTATTTTTCTTTGTTTAGTTTAATCCCATAGTTATATTCCTTTTCTTTTTCTCTAAATTTTATATTTTAGCTAACAGTGAACACTACAACACAACCATGGGTCACATTGTATTAAGAGAAGGGAAGGAAATGTGATAATGGCATGAAATAATTTATATGGATAAATGATAGAAGCATACATTATCTTGGTAATTTAAAATAAAATATGTCGATGATAGATCCCAACAATTGAGTGGCTGACTAGTTCATAGAGAAATATGGTACATCTTGTTTAGTGAATAAGATGCACTAAACATAGGGATGATGTACAATAACTTTGTAATAATATTTCTATTTCAAATGCTAATTTTATAGTGCACATTTGAATTATAACATGTATTATATTTTTATTAATGCTCAGGTTATTAGACACGCAACACCATCATTTGGTTGTAATTTTACAAGTGCATTTATTCCTCTGTGTATTTGGGCATATGGACATCATTTTTGTGCTAAGGATTTTGATGATGAACGTGTCACACTTTACTGTGCAGTGGAGGTCACATTTGACTAATATAGTTGTATTAGCCACTATGATAAGAACCTAATATATGTGAAAATAAGTTATGTTAAGATACAAAATATTATGCTAGTGGGATTCTCATCTTTCCAATGTATTATTTTTAGGTGCAAGTGGTTAGATACCTTTGACCAAAGTAATATAAAGGAATATTTTGATAGTCAATTACTATGTATTAACTCTAAAATGACGCGACATGAAAAGAAGGAACCTTATTTTTTTCGAAAACTCTACATCCAAGTGATATTTACTTATATTTGTTGAATGGGGATTGGTGGTTCATCCTAAGGCACCAGTTGTGATCAAAATAGGTGTTCAAGAACAACAATGTTATGTGACATTGAAACAAAGTGTGATATGCACATGTTTTAGTTCAACTTTATGTTGTGGATGTCTCGTTTTATTATGGTTATCTATAATTGGACTAAGCAAAAGCCTTAAACTAGTAAGTTGCATTCTACATCTTCCAAAAATGGAGCATGAGAATCTTCAAATTGAACTAAGGTTAGTATGTTGCACTATTTATATTTGCATTTGGCTAGAGTTGGAGAAGTCCCCTACATTGGAATGACAACCCATGTGCGAGCTCTTGAAGAAGAGAATGGTGCACTTCATTGTCCAAAGACAACTATGTTGATTTCCACCTTGCATGTCAATATTGCTCTCTAATAGACCTCAATGTTGTTTGTCCATCTCCAACTGGTAGCTGAGACACTCTGACATTTTCTCTATGCTTTCCAATTTCCCCTTGACTCGACGAAGAAGATTCATGATGCCAGGAATTTCCACTACAACATGGCCAATTTCTAACCTGCTTCTTGGCTCACCTCCATCAATCTCCTTGCAATATCACATGAAAGAATTACCACCACACTAAAACCTACTCATAGTGACTAAGTCTCACCCACCTTGATTCTATTACCCAACAAGCATAGAATATGCTCCATAGAAGAACATGCTCCTAGCGACAAAGTCTCACTTTCCTTACAGTCGATTACCCACTATTTGCATAAGAACCTATTCCCAACGACGAAGACTTTGCTTGACCTTGAACCAATTGCCTACAACATCCCCAACAAAACCTTGAATATCCTGCCACCACAACATTTTTTTTTGGTATAGAGGAATCAACAACTGGTAGGTTTCATACTCACGTGACACGGGGTCGATTCCTGTCGCTACCACTATAACCACTGAGAAGCCTACCCAACCCCCCCTAGCACTGCATGGGCGGCTGCTTTTCTGCACGGGGGGATTTGAACCTCCAACCTGCTTAATATCCTCTACGCCTTAACAAACATAGAGTTGGCCAACAAGCCAAACCCCTTGGGGGTTCTTGCAACCACAACATTAATCTACCTTGAATGCCATAATAAATTGTGTATTATCCAGCTAAGCAAGTTGTGAAAAGCTGGAGGCACGTAGAGGAATGAAAGAATACTTGCACAAAATAAATGGAGGGAGATATAGTAGCATTTGGGATATTTCGGTGCCACAACCCATCAAGCCCTCATGCATAAACCCCAAATTTTGTCATTTAAATTTTTTCAATTAAACGGAATAAGCACCCCCCTATTATGATGCTCGGTGTGTAATTTCAAAAGAATGATTAAAACATTAAGAACCTTCGGAATTCACTTTTCTTAGTGGGGTTTCATCATCCTTAACCAATACGTTGTTGTTGAGTTAAATAGCATCATTGGAAAGCTTATCAACTAGACTCTTATTGTGCCTTCGTATATGCTGAAAGGTATTCTCGATGTTTTGAAGAATTCAACCAATTCTAGCAAAAATATGATTTTGAATCGTATGCTTTTTATAGGCATGATTGCGAAACTAATGTATAACATGAAGGGAGTCCCTTAAGATGATGATCTGAGATATTCCAATGACATAGTGAGCTCTAAACCAAGATATAAAGCATAAGTCTCTGCATAATTATTTGTTGTATTTCCTAGACTGCAAGAAGACCAAGTCAGTTCTTTTTCACTATGGTTACTGAGAGCCCCTCCCACACCTAGTCAATGGATGGGAAATAATGTGCACTTTATTTCTCTTCAAAATTTATTTCATTCAACTTAAAATTAAATATTTCCAAAAAGTCACGTTAATCACTAAAGTGAAATAAAATGCTCATCTTAAGTCATTTAATGCAAGGGTCACGTTATTTTCCCCTTTTAAGCGACTTAGGAAAAAAAATCACTAGGAGAACAACTTACAAGGTACAAAACTTCAAGAATCATCTCGATTTGGATCAAGTGCCTTTTCCTCTAACAGTTGATCAAGGAGCACAAGAATGGATCCTTGTTTATCGGGATCCTCCTTCTATGGTATCAATTGTCAGCTTCATCCATACCACCTCTCTTAAACCAGGAGGACAGTGGGGACACTGCCCACTTAAACCAAGAGAAAATGGTATAGATTCCAAGAGAGACAATGGAGAAGTGGAAGCTTACATTAAAATATTTAATAAGTAGTTTACTTTTAATATTAAACAAAAGGGTTGACATGATCAAAGTTAATCGTCCCCATTTTGGATTTTTAAATGGAAAAAAGGAAGGTTTGGAGTTAGTAGAAGTCTTAGTTTTGTACTCTTTATTCTGTTTATATATTAGAGTTGAGAGAAATACTCTCCAAGAAAGCAAAGTAATTGAGGTTGAATTTAAAAGGCACAAATCTTGTTTTAGACATTGTATCTAGCCCAAGACAGATGAAAGTTGAGACGAGTTAATCAGAAAGGAAGCTCGAATCAACTAAAAGAGAATGTGAAATTACTTAGAATGAGAACAAATCAATCGATGCTATCATATAGTCTTTCCCTACAAATTGCTCACTTCGTGAAGTATATCCGAGAGAGAGATGAAATCATAGAAATATTGGACAAACCAAGGAGTTCACAAATGGAGTATGGAAATCATGTACAAACCTTGCAAGATCAGTTGTCACTAGTCAAGTATGATGAGAAATTAACCTAATTGGAAGAGAGTATTCTATTATATTGAACCATAATGAAATAAATATTCTTCATAATACCTCAAGGTGGGTTGTTCAACAAGTGAAGTAAAAATCTAGTGGAATCCAGAGCTTATGTATACATTGATTAAAATGACAAAAAATCCCAACTTAAATATGCCAAGGTTCATCTTATACGATACATACAGAGCAACATGAGAAAAATTGCCAAGTAGAATAAACTCTATAACATTGAAGATTGGAGAGAAAAACCTGATAGGGTACAAAATATATAACCGCCATATTTTCTCAAAGGGCATGACATGTCCAAAATGAAATCTCTTCTGAAACACCTTCAAGCTCTCCAAGCCCACAAACAAATGGTTGTACTTGATGGCAAAAACAAGAGTTGTTCAGGATATAAGGCGCGGAGGATATCTGATTTCAAGTAAAAATTGGTGAGAGAATTTTTGAGGATGGATGAAGTGGCAGAAGCTGAAGTAGAGCGTCACAGGAGAAAATAATATTTTTTTTTAGCTCCAAAAATACTTAGTAGAGCAGATGCTATGAATGAGGAATCAAAAGAAAAACTTTCCAAGGAAACACAGGAATGTGAGGCTGAATTCCGAAGGCACGAAGATGTTTTTATAAACATGGTATCCAATCTAAGACAGATGAAAATTGAGATGAGTGGCCAATAGAGATATTGAATCAATAAAAAAAGTGATATTATATTCAATTAGAAGAAAGTAGCAGATGTTGTCATATAATGCTTCACTGGAAATTGCCCACTTTAAAAAGGATATCCAAAAAGAGAGATGAAGTCATCAAAAGATTGGCCACAACAAGGAGTTTGCACATCAAGTAGGGAAACCGGGTACAATAATTACAAGATTATAATAAAAGGTATGAAGAGAAATTCGCCAAATTGGAAGAGTAGTTTATTACATTTGGACTGCAAAAAAAAGAAGCTTTCGCTGAAATGACCTTGAGGTGGTATGTTCAAACAATGAAGGTAAAGGTATAGTAAAGGTAAGAAAATCTCTAGAAGCTGATATTGACGCTGAACAGTTCCAACTTTTACTTGCCAAGGACCATTTTATACCATACATAGATACAGAGCAAGGTAACAAGTCAAAGTTACAAAAATGGATCAAACTGTGTGGTAGCTACACCAACTACAAAAACACTTCGAATAAAGAATAAAGATTATGATTACCTCTGCAACACCATTTCAATCTTCTTCTTTTTTCCATCTAGGCAGTAGCATTTCTGTAAATATGCTGATGTTTCTTTTACAATAATGTGGTTGGTACTAGTTAATTTATATATATAGAAACTTTGCATCGAACATTCTAGTTTAATTGGTACAATTCAATTTTTTAAGAAGAAAATGCCCGATGGAGATGGCATATTCCACAAATGATGAAAACTTGTGTTGTTTATTTTTGTGTGAAGTAGCACAAGAGTGTTGAATTCAACACTTAGAAGATTGGATAAAACTGGAGAAAGTTACTTCCTGCACAATAAAAACATTGGCACAAGTTGAATATATTTTTCATGGCAGAGGAGAATTAGTTAAATCATTTCACTCTCTTTGGCAGAACGACTCTTTTCATGTTGAAAATTGTATGAGCATGTGGTGCCCAAGTTATACGATACATAGATACAGGGCAAGGTGAGCATGTGGTGCCCAAGTTATACCATACATAGATACAGAACAAGTTGACAAGTCAAAGTTACAAAAATGGAACAAACTGTGTGGTAGTTACACCAACTACAAAAACACTTCAAATAAAGAATAAATATTATGTTTACCTCTGCAACACCATTTCAATCTTCCTTTTTTTCCATCTAGGCAGTAGCATGTCTATAATTGTTACATACAATAAAATATGCCGATGTTTCTTTTACAATAATGTTATCGATGTTTCTTTTACAATAATGTGGTTGGTACTAGTTAATTTATATATATAAAAACTTTTCATCAAACATTCTAGTTTAATTAGTACAACTAATTTTTTTTTACAATAAAATATGTCGATGTTTCTTTTACCGATGTTTCTTCTAAAATAATGTGGTTACTACTAGTTACTTTATATATATAGAAACTTTGCATCAAACATTCTAGTTTAATTAGTACAATTCAATTTTTTTAAGAAGAAAATGCCCCATGGAGATGGTATATTCCACAAATGATGAAAACTTTTGTTGTTTATTTTTGTGTGAAGCACTGCAAGAGTGTTGAATTCAACACTTACAAGGATGGATAAAACTGGAGAAAGTTATTTCCTGCACAATAAAAGCATTGGCAAAAGTTGAATATATTTTTCATGGCAGAGGAGAATTAGTTAAATCATTTCACTCTCTTTAGCAGAACGACTCTTTTCACGATGAAAATCGTATGAGCATGTGGTGCCCAAGTTTGACACGATGGGAAAGAACACTAATTAGATGGCTCTAATACCATCACTACCTGGTTTCATTAATGGACCAAAAAAATACCATTTTCCTTTAACCTTTCTTGCAAGTGGAAGAAGAATCAAAGTAATTCCCTGGTAGTGGATGAACACCTTTTTTGAACATTAAGATATAGGTAATTCCACTAAGAAATATAATATTAAACTGTTTCACCTAATTGTCCGCCCATGCCTAGAATTGTTTATAAAATAGGTAACTTTGTTTATTGCAGCTGTCAGTGATTATATGATAATTAAAATCCATTGGTAGTCCAAAGAAATAGAAAGAGAATTCCATCTGAACTAGCCCTAAAACCTTATCGTGCATCCACTCATCATACAAGTAAAAAATGAATCATTGTAAATTATTTCAGTTTCAAAATGAATGGAAACCACTGCCAAAATGAGGCAATTTTCTCTAACATGGGATTATAGATATGGGTAACTTACAGGGAGAAGATAGGGACAAGTTTCATCTTAATTCTCGATCTACTAAACGCTTGGAATGATCAAGGTAAAAAACACATGTGATCTCATTGTTTAAAAGATGCACGGGTTATGTTGGTTATGCTAGTTTATTATTTTTGGCTTGTACTTTTTTTCATATTAGATATCTTTGTATTTTAGTTTATTAGCATCCGATGTGACAACATGGCTTCCATCAGGACGGTAAAGTACAATTCGCACCGATAGGTTTAGAATGTGGAAATTTGTCAGAATTATAATGGATTTTCTGTGAGGTTTTCCTTTTCCTCCAAGAAAAACCAAGGAAAATAATTAGATTGTAGAGAAAAGAATGAAATGAAAATGGGAAAATTGAATTAATTACTCTGACAAACAATAGTGTTAATGGTGGATGGAAAAACGATGAGGGATGGACTTCAATATAAGTAAGAGGCATTGTTAATTGAAATAAAATGTACAAGAAAATTCAATAACTTCAATAGAAGTAAGAGTGATCGTTAAGTTAAATAAAATGTACAAGAAACTTCAATAACTGAGATCATCGTCTATGCAATGGAAATTCAATAACTAGGGTTACTGGACCAAAATGTTTTTATATCCATTGTTATTGGAGCATCAACAGAGCAATGGACATCTAATTTTAACATTAATATGATGGCAAGGAAATATGAGAGCGCGGGATAAGCACGAAAAAAATAGTGAAGGATAGGATGAAGCTGTAAACATTGAAAATAAATAATTAATAAACTACAATAAAAATAGGCGGTACATTAGTATTAAGAGCGCCGATCCTTTTCTCTTTTTGAGCACCACATCGGTATCATCAGTAATAACCAGCAACAACAACATTATTTCATTTGAGATTTCTGAAAATGAAAAGGAAAACGAAAGAAACCCATCCAAGACAACTATCTACAATGCGATGCAAATGCAAATAACACTTGCATTGTTCTTCACACTATACATATAACAATTACAATGGTTCTCTTGAGAGGTACTCCAGCCCCTTGATACTTGTCACTTGATATGTCTATCCCCTCCACTACTCGAGTATCCTCAGATTCAGGAATATTTATGTCACATGGATCATCATCGTCAGGTTCACCTATTATATGGTAGCACTCCATCCAATGTTGAACAATCGTGTTTCTATGATGGAAAATCGACGTCGACATAAGAATGTCTTCTAAGATCTTAATTCTTATTATTTGCAGAGCAGCCTCAATTGTCGGATTATCATCAACAAATCCAAAGGTATTCTTGAAATTGACAACTAGCTCTTCCCAGTCAATTACTTCTCGTCGTAGCTCAAATGTCGTATAACAGTTTCTCGATATTATGTCCAAGGTGTGTATGAACTGATGAACCCATTCTAGTCGCAGCGACATCTCCCATGTCACACAACGATGCTCAATATGCTCGATAGGATTAGTCGGTCCTGTATATTTTTATCAATATAGATCACCTTTTCTCCAAATCGTTTTTCCAAAAACCTTCGACAATAAGACCATTCTAAAATAGACTGCTTATGAGCAACCCACCATCTTGTGGGTGTATCTTTCAATGCGACATCTAGGGCTAACAAGCATTAAGATTTAGATACTTTCTCTTCCAACTCTATAAGAAAGTATTCCAAATTAGGAACAAATTCATAAGTAGGTAGATCACATACTTAGTATCTACCCATCACACATATTTCATGATTCGTGCGCATTTCCACATTGATACTTCATGTAGTTGATTCAGCCAATTCTCTAGAGCTTCTCCTAATTTCGATGAGCAAGACCTAATACTTCACCAACTGAGTTTTCCATCGGCTGTTAGATTAACATAGTCGTCCATCGCATAAGTAAAAATTTATAATGGTTTGATTGTTAATAGCCCACTCAATCCCCAAAAGTGTTGGATATTGATTTTTATCATCAACAATATCTATAACCTTAAAATTTGCATAGGTTTGGAGTCCTTCTATTTCGATAGGAACCTGTGTTAGTCGACCAATAGGCAGAACCTTTGACTGGTTGGCTAATATCCATTGAATAGGAGATCGTACTAGTCTCGAATTTCCTATACTTTCCAATGTTTTTCTGGTGAGAATGTTACCATTTGAGCCTAAGTCTAGGATGATATAATCCATGTCATATTCACCTATCTGGCATTCATCCTTAGCTTGTGACCACTTTTAAGTCTTTTACCAATATGGTTAACTTTCTTTTATGGTCGCACACTTATTTTAGGTTCTTCGACTAAAGTTGATAATTATGCCACAACATCCTTATCTTTTATCAATGCTAAACCACTTTTAAATAAATCTTTCAAGTTACTAACCTTTTTTGTCGGTTTTCTTTGAAACAATTATTCAAATCCTTGAGGCATTTCCAAGATTGGTCCTTCATTTGATATTGGGACAACAACAAAATTCGATGCTTGATTTCTTTCGACAAACTCATGACGTGCGTCAAATGACACTTCCTTTTCTTTCTGAACATCAAATGGTACTTTCATTTGAGGTTTCGATCGAACTCACGGTGTCTATATGGTGCTTCTTCATCTCCTCCAGTCACAACACCTCCTCTTGTTACGACAACAATATTAGGTTCCCGAGGTTCAACATAAAACTTCTGAATGTTTGGGTTGGCATTTTGAGGTGGGTTTGGTTTCCCATGTTTATGGATTACCATTTAGCAATAAATTGTGGGAATTCTTCGACAATGTGGTCCAATGCTTTACAATATGAACACATCAATGTAGGATTAGTGCAATCTCTAGCAAAATGTAAAGGCTGTCCACAATTATAATAAATGAATTGGCCCCTTCTATGACCAAATCCACCTCCTCTTCCTCGACCCATAAAAAGACCATCCCCCTGGGTTGAGGGTATTGTGCCTGAGCTCAGTCGGCTTGCATCTATTCATCAATTTTCATAAGATATGTGTCAACTTTTTTCTCCTACATCAACTGACATGCCCTTCAGTCTTTCTCATCGTGACCCACCAATCGACATAACTTACAATATAGGATGGTCGGTGCAATTATTATTTTTTGTAAATACAATCATTCCTCTAGCTAATGTCCTCTAGACTGACAAATTCTACACCAAGGCATTCCTTGTGAATTTATAGGATTTGGTGCTCCTAATGCAAGATAAATCATGAATGCTGGACATAAGTCTTTATGATGGCCTTCAGTTCTGCATCTTGTACACCAAAGTTCCTCATGCGCTTCTTTTCCTTTCTTGATATCTTGTTTGCAACGTGAGGTTAGAAAGCTACGATTGTATCTACATCATTGTCAGACCAGTTTCTTCGTTAGGTGAGGCCTCCAACTTCATGGCAAGCTCGAGATATTCACTCTGGGATACAATCTTCTGTTGCATTAAGGAAATATGGATATGTGGTAACATCACTGGAATAAACCATTCTTTATATTAGACATCTAACATCTAAAAACTCACTTTATCCATTATAGTTTTAAATCTTTGGTCAAAGTCCCAAACATAATTAGTCAAAAACTATTTAATCTCTTTTAATTATGTGATGCATTGTGACTTATATTTAGGATTTCAAAACTCTTCTATCAGTCCCGTTTGGATTTGATCTAATGACTTCTAAGGGACCCCTGCTGGAACCACAAAGAATTTCATATACCATCCAAGCGCACGACCTCTAAAGGTTGCAATCATCTGGACTCTTTTTAGATCCTCCATTTGGACCCGTTGCACTATATAGATAACTTCACATAGGAACCAATGCTGCTTAGGGTCCTCCAACACATTCCCATTGAATATAGGAGATTTTATATCACTTCTCGCCATTGTGTGTACTTGTGGTATTATCGAATTAAAGGTTCCACTAGGAGGAATTCCTTGACTATTATTTCCACTATTACTGTTACTATGTTTGACAAAACCACTTGGTGATGTGTTTTTAGGTCTTACCTAAGGTTCTAGGATGTACGTAGGGTCGTGGGTATGTTGTAGTCCTGATCTGGATATGGTATTTCTTCTTCTTCTTCTTCTTCAGATATAAGTCGATATTCCTCCTCTTCATTGCAGGATTCTTCGTTGAGATGTGGTGCCAACTCGTAGTCCCTTCTTTTGGTCACGCTGCAACTTCCTCTTCTTGCTGTAGTCCTTCTCTTTCCCGATCAAAATCTTCTTTCACTCCTTAGGAATGCACCTTCTTGCTTAATCTCGCTATCGAATGGAAACATCTCAGCATACTCTTATCCCTTTTGCTCAAATATTTCTTGTGGCATTACCTAGGGTCTCCATACACAAGGATTTATTTGTCTTTTTCAGACTCCATCCTCAGGATCCCTTTTTCACATACTAGCATTTTTATCCACAGTTTCAAGGATTTCAAATAGCAGCCTCGAGGTTCCTGGAAGAACTCTCTTTCTATTTCATTGTATGACTTTATAGTATCAACTATAATCTCAGTAATATATCCATCTATAATACTATCAATCTAGAAGTCGAAAACCCTAGATATAGGATTACTAACTCTTTTTAGTCGTTGGATCAATTGACGACTCCGCTCTGTGGGTTCTCCAGCTTGAAATTTTTTATTCTAAGTTGCTAGCTTCGACAACCATTCATGTAATAGAATGGGAAATTCACTAAAGAAAATATCATGAATGTCTGTGTAAAGATATATTTCTAACCATCTTGTCAGGCTCAATCGCGATCCTTTAGTTTCTTCCTATGCAAACTCTTGTGTTTTGTAATCAACCCAATCTTGAATTTTTGGTTCGTCGGGTTCTAAAACATGTCCTCGTTATAATGATTCAGGTCCTTACAATGGAAACATTTGTTGGAGTCTTTTCTGCTGACCCAAGTTCAAACTTCCTTATCTATCATAACTGCCTAAGATATTGGCCCTACAGAGTATAACTCCGTTGGCAACACCTGCGACACAAGTGAGGTCTCACCTGAGATATCTATGGGGACTGCCAAAACTAGGTTTCTATAATTATGGAAGGGGATTTCCTTATCACAACATCATCAGTCCACTCGAGTAAAACTAAGGAATAGAATTTCGACGTCATACATACATCATATTGATCCGTTGACACACATAGACAACATGTAAGATATATATATTCTAACACATATTAATCAACATTCCACTCTATTATACCATTAGATGTTATACAAACTCATAAAAGTTCATTCACAACATACACAAAATCAAAGACACATATTTAATGTGGAAACCCATACGGGAAAAAACGGAAAGGCTCTCTGCATCTGGCATGAGTAATGTTTTAACTGCCTTTGGTCTGTGCACACAGCTTGCAGATTCCTCTCTAAATCTTCTTTACAATCAAAATTATGTTTTTATTCTTCTCGTGCTCTCATGTCTAGGTCTGCATCTTAATCTATGCCTCATCAGGTATGGTATCTCTTCCTCGGTCTTCTCCTCTCTCTGGTTTGGCCTTCCACTCACAACTTGGATCGACCTTATATGCTTTTTTACAATTCTTTTTTAACCTGTCGACTGGTTCTTAACTGTTAGTCAAGAGGTTGTTTCTACAAACTCAAAACATCCTGTTACATTAATATAGGTGCTATCGCCCCAATTTACAATCATACATTATTCCTAAAATAGACTATTAGTATAACTAACTCTTATCAATGATAGGCCAAACTCCTAGTTTCGACTTGCTCTTTTCCTCTTTTGTCGTAACCTTTTCTGTTGCGGTCTTTGCTCATCTTGCGACGAAAATCTTCATTTTTTTGAACAAAATTCTACAATCTTTTCCTAGGACCAACAAGAGTACACCTTTATGGCTCTTGTGTCCTTGCAGTGGTCTTCTTACCGAGCTTTTAAAATTACAATTGCTATCATGGGCTCATAATAATTAGATTAACCATCCGCTTCTCTTAATCGTATGAACTCTCGATACTCATCTCTAAGAAAACACAATATTTCCCACTACCACTTGATTTTTTGTCTATCTCCACAACCTATGGGATGCGGCTTACTTCAACCCACTAGTCCCTTAGGATATGATCATCCCTTCACCTTGCCAGTTCCTTAGAGTATCACGATCCCATTCCTAATCTTCTAGTGCGAGAATCTATACTAGTAGAGTGGACTTAAGGATGCAAGGGCAACCAACTAGAAAACTAGAGCGACTTGACCTTTATGGTTGTGTCAGAAATTCCCCTTACGATTCCACCTGAATCACATTCCAAACAATCAATCCCATGATTAGTCATCAGGTATACATATATATATTTTTAACAATATATATGAAATATACTATGATCATTCAATCCCTTTGAATTGTATTCTAATCCATCACATGATTAGCATAAAGTATATACATTTTTTTACCAAGGATACATGCAACACTTCTTCAACAAAGATACATGACTCACATTCCAAATTGATCACATGGTTAGAAACAAACATATATATACTATTCAAGAAAATAAATACAACACATCTTCAAGAAATAACTTCTTAGTAATGATATAAAATACTCCCAAGGTACATGAAATAAATTCCATGAGATCGCAACATGAAATAAATTCCTTCTCAATCCATTTCACTCTACTTCACCTATGATACATGAAGTACATCAAAATTACATGAAATTGGCAAACACTTGGAATGCATCTACCCTAAACATGTTCTAATCAATTCAAATTCAAATTCAATTATGCATTATGCACATACTCTAAATTACTTGAAATGCATGAAAGATTCACGCATTTCATTATATACACACTCTACCAAGAGACATGAGATGCATTAAAGATGTTTTACAATCAATCATGCACATGAAACTCACCGAGTACTTCAACCAATCCATGAAGTGTATCAAGTATACCAACCGATATGAAGTGCATTAAGTATCTCAACCAAGTTCATGAAGTGCATTAAGTATCTCAACCAAGGCCATGAAGTACATCAAGTATACCAAACAATATGAAGTGCATCAAGTATACCAACCAATATGAAGTGCGTCGAGTATCTCAACCAAGGTCATGAAGTGCATCAAGTATACCAACCAATATGAAGTGCATCAAGTATCTCAACCAAGTTCATGAAGTGTATCATGTTAGATTTTTATCATTCAGATAGTATTGTCTTAGGATATTTAACTGAGAGAATAAAAAGCACAACAATCAAACATAAGAGATAATAGACACAAAGATTTTTCTTGGGAAAACCATAAAGGAGAAAACCCCGCAACTTCCTTAGAGATAGAATCAACACCAAAAGTAAAACCCAAAACAATAAGATGATATCCCAACAGCAGTAGTCTCTCTCTCTCTTGTCCCAACTTCTTCTTTCTCTCTCAGTTATGCGCTACAACTAAGTGTGAGTGAATGTGTGATAAATAGAGAGGCTCACTCTCTATTTATACTAATTCTTGACTTGACAATAACTCACTAGGGCCGACTTCTCTAGGAGAGTCTAATAACCCCGGGGCCCCACAACTACGGGGACTTTAACCCTTGATAAAATAAGGAGGGTTACCCTCTATGAATTTACATGACTTTTTTACATTATTGAATCTCCTGATAGGAACATCGGGGCATGACATCACTCAATTAAATTACAGATACTTCCCAGAATAAACATCGAGGTATAATACATAAAACATACAAGTGAATACATTTTGAAGTTACAAATACATCAACACTCCCTCTTAACTAGGAAGGTATTCTCTCTACACAATTTATTAGCACAAGTCTTCTTCTCTGTATCATTTAGATCATCATTAAATTATCTTCATCTTCAAGTCTGGATCATTAGTGGATCTGGATCATCACTGGATCTAGATCATCACTGCTAGATCATCACTGGATCATCATCACTGGTGCTATCTCTCGATTCTTCTCATCATAGGAAGTTCTACAGAGCCAACCCTTTTTCTTTTTGGTTGTAGGCCTAGCCTCCATGTAGGTCTTCTTCAATGCTTATATCTGACCCTTAGTCAGAACGGATCGCCCAACAATTACATCTGACCATGGGAGGAACACATCCAACAACCATGTTAGAAAGGCACGCCCAACACTCACATCTAACCATGGGAGAAACACATCCAACAACCATGTCAGAAAGTCCCAACACTCACATCTAACCATGGGAGGCCCAACTTTCCACCATGTCAGAATGGCCCAGCACTTACATCCGACCATGGGAGGAACAAATCCAATAACCATGTCGAAAAGGTGTAGCACTTATATCCGGCCATGGGAGGAACACATCCAAGAACCATGTCGAAAACGCTCAGCACTTATATCCAACCATGTGGGGAACACATCCCGCATCCATGCTAGAAGGGCTCAACACTTATATCTAGCCATGTGGGGAGCACATCCCGGAACGATGCTAGAAAGGCTCTACACTTACATCTTATCATGTGGGAACACATCCCACAGTCACATCAGAATGGATCTGCACTTACATCTAATCATGTGGGAACACATACCACAGTCACATCAAAATGGATCTCGGACTCATCACCTCCCCTTGAAGGGAACCTCGATCTGGAGAACACCAAGCTTCTCCCTGAAGTACTCAAACTTCTCTCTAGCCAATGGCTTGGTCAACACATCATCTATATGTTCATCCGTCGCAACATACTGGAGCTTCACTACTCCTCTCTGCACCATATCCCTGATATAGTGATATTTGATCTCAATATGCTTCGACTTGTCATGGAACACCGGGTTCTCAGACAACTTGAAACAACTCTAGTTGTCACAATGTATATAAGTACCATCCAACTGGAGATCAAATAAATTATATAGTAGCTTTCTAAGCCACACCGCCTCACAGCTAGCTGAACAAGTTGCGACATACTATGCTTCAGTTGTACTCAGTGCCACGTAAAACTGTTTCCTGCTAAACCAAGAGATCACACCTGATCCCATACTGAAGCAGCACCCTGAAGTGCTCTTTCTATCGATGGCACCACCTGCCCAATCTGAATCAACATAACCTTCCAGGTTAATCTTTTGATCAGCCTTATAGTTGAGCCCATAAACAACTATACCCTTCACGTATCTTAGAACATGCTTTACAGCAATCAGGTGAACATGTCTAGGATCTGTCAGGAACTGGCTCAATGTGTTCACAACAAAGCAAATATCTAGTCTCGTATTCGTTAGGTACATCAAGGACCCAATCATCTGTCGATACATCATAGCATCAACCGACTCTGATGAAGCATCACTTAAAGCTTCAGGTTCGATGCCATAGGTGTGGTCATGGCTTTGCAGTCCATCATCCCAAACCTCTTCAGGATCTCTGCCGCATACTTCCCTTGTCCTAGGGAGATTCAATCTGCATTCTGCCACACCTCCATGCCTAGAAAGTAGTGCATCATTCCCAAGTCCTTCATCTCAAACTCGACAGCAAGCTTCCTCTTTGTATCAATAATCGACCCATCCACGCCTGTTACAAACAGATCATCTACATACAGTAGGGGTATCACTGGGTTCCCTTTTTCAACCTTGTAGTAAAGGTTGGAAACTGATTTACTCTTGGTAAAGCCCAAAATAGATAGGAACCTGTCAATTCTGTCATACCATGTCCTGGGTGCCTGTTTCAAACCATAAAGGGATTTCTTCAATTTACACACATGATTCTCCCTATCATGTGTCTCAAAACTGAGTGGCTGCTCCACATACACTTCCTCTTCCACTACACCAATCAAGAAAGTAGTATTGACATCCATCTGGTGTATCTTCCATTTCATCACTGCAGCCATAGCAAGTATTGATCTGATGGCAGTGTATCTGGCTACAGGTGCAAAAGTTTCTTTATAATCTATTCCTTCTTTCTGGGAGAAGCCACGAGCCACAAATCTTGCTTTATATTTCTTTATTCTGCCATCTGCAGCATGCTTGATCTTGTAGATCGACTTGTAAGTTACGGCAGACTTCCCCTCTGGTCTAGGGACAACATCCCAGACATCATTCTTCATGATCGACTGGTACTCCTCAATCATAACATCCTTCCATTATTTCTTCTCTACCACTACTTCATAGTTGGAAGGTTCATTATCAATAATGTCACATAGCAGGGCCACATAATCGGAGCAGGGCCTATTTCTTTTCCTCTCTCTGTGTATTTCCTCTGGAGCCCCATATCTTTCTGCACCTTGGATAGCCTCTCATACCCATGCAGGTTTCCTCTTGTGAGGCTTCTTCTCTTGGGGTGGATCTACAGGTTCCCGGGGTTCTTCTATTTCCCGATCTTCACATTGATTTGCATCGTTCATAGTTGTATCTTTAATTCTGGGTACTTCTGTTTCTTTAGAGTCTTCAACTGGTCTCTTTCTGGATTTGTTGTAGGCTGAATCTTCGTCGAATGTTACGTCTCTACTTATGTCGATCTTCTTGAATCCTGGGAAGTATATTCTGTAAGCTTTCGAGCTTTCACTGTATCCCACAAATATACCCTTCTTTCCAGAAGGCTCTAACTTTGTCCTCTTTTCTTTTGGAATGTGTATGTATACAGGATAGCTGAATATCCTGAGATGGCTGACTTCTAGTTTCTTACTGGAAAAGACTTATTCAGGTGTCTTGTTCTCAAGTACTCTGTGTGGAGTACGGTTCTGTACATACACCGTTGTTCTGGCAACTTCTGCCCATAGATGCATGGGAAGATCTTGATCATGAAGCATGGCCCTTGCAGCTTCCATGATCATTCTATTCTTCCTTTCTGCAACCCCATTCTTTTGTGGATTATATGGAGTGGTTAAATCCCTCTTAATCCCTGAATCTTTGTATAACTCTTTGAATTCATTTAATTTGAATTCTCCGCCATTATCTGATCGAAAGGTCTTGATCTTCTTTTCTGTGTGGTTCTCGATCAAGGATTTGAATTCCTTGAACTTGTTGAATACTTCATCTTTGTTCTTTAAGAAGTATATCAATATCTTCCTAGAAAAATCATCAATGAAAGAAACATAGTATACATACTTGCTTAATGAACTGGATAACATCGGACCGCATACATCAGAGTGGATGATTTCCAAGATTCCTTTTGCCTTGCTCTCGCTACTTGGAAATGTCTTCTTTGTGTTCTTTCCTTTCACACATCCTTTGTAGACACCATCATGTTTTGTCTGTATTTCTGGAATACCTTCAACATATTTGCTTGCAAGTGGTAGTGCTCTATAATGCATGTGTGCAAGCCTTCTATGCCAAAGTTCATTTGGCTCTACTGACTTATGAACCAAAGTTTGTTCTCATTGGCCCTTCAATTTGTATAGACCTCCTTCTTGTTCCCCAATCACTACTGAATCATCAACAGTCTTTCCCTTAGGCCACATAAGAACTTGGCCATCTACAAATGCAACCCTCATGCCTTTTGCATCCAATGTAGATATGGAGAAAAGGTTCTACTTTAGTCCTGGTACAAACAAGACATTCTTCATCTTCATAAAATTTCCAGAGTCTAGCTTATAGGAGGATTCACCACTACCTTTTATTGGATACTGGTAGTCATCCCCAAGTTTCACCTTGTGAGGCGACTCATGTTCAGATAGTTTCACAAAGGATTCTTTGAATCTGTAACGAACATAAAATAAATATAATAATTAAATAATTAATAATAAACATAATTAATTATACTTAAGATGAAAGGACATGACCTTTCATTCACTATTCCCAAGCCTTATTTAATAGGCGGGTTATCAACCAACGTAATCATCTTTCATCCTATCATTAATATATACTTGCCTTATGGCTTATCGAATATTCCAGTTGTTTTGGTTTATAATATTGTATGAGCGAATAATTATTCACTTCAAGTGGTATCAGAGCCTCTTTTGGCTCATCTGGGCCTTTGGACTTGATTCTCAGACCTTTTCTATTTTTTGGCTTGTAGCCTTATTTTAGGGTTTCCCTAAAATATTGGACATTGTCCAAAAGAAAAAGAAAAACGTAAAACAAAGAAGAAGAAAAAGTTAAAAAAAAAAGAAAAGATAAAAGTAAAAGGAAAAAAAAGGGAGGCTAAAAGTGAAACCACACCTGGTTTCTTAAAGTGGGTTTGAGTTTGAATATAAAAATGCATAATAATTACTAGTAAAGAGCAAGTGAGATTTGAACTTAGGTGGAGAATATAACACTCATTCCTCCCAACCACCCAATCTACTCACATTTTACAAAACTTAAGGGAAATAAAAAAAAAAAAAAAATGCATAATAATTGCTACTAAAAAGCAAGAGAGATTTGAACTTAGGTGGGGAAGGTAACACTCATTCCTCCCTCCCACCCAATCTACTAGCATTTTACAACACTATTGGCATTTTTCGATTATTTAATTATAATATTTCATAACCTTATTTTATTATTATTAAAACAAATAATAAAATAAACATTATTATTATATAATAATTAATACAATAATTAATTATTATTTAAAAAAACTATATATTAAACTATATATATAGTTTATAAAAACATTAATATAATTATTAATTAATTAATTAGTAATTATAATTATAAAAAGAAAATTATAATAATTATTATTTTATAATAATTATTGTTGAAAACAAAAGGTTATTTAACCTAACGAAGAAGACCAATTATCGTGAAGCAATAGTCAAAGCAAAACAAAAATGAAAAAAAATTGAAGATCATCATCATCTAGTGTGGAAGAAATCAGAGATATGGAATCTGGTTTACGACTACAAATAGAGAAATTAGAAGTCAAGTTAAAACGTTATTGAATAGACAATGAAGAGTTACAAGACTTGAATACGAAATCAGAAGTATTGATTAAATTACATAATATGCAAAAAGAGCGCAAGGAACAAAAAATTTCCTACGAGAAAAATCATATAGAAAAATTGTCTGCCCAGATTGAGAAACTAAAAGATGAAAGTGAGTTAAATCAGAGACAAAAAAATCAAGATATAAAGAAATAAATAAGTGATTACGAAGTAGAAATAATATGCTTGAACAAAATCGTTAACAACAAAGATGAAGAACTGAAGCACATACAACAAAAATTAGAAGATCAAGAATCAATGGTCAACCAGTATCGAGAACAAATAAAAGTCCTTCAACAACAAAATAACGACTCTAAAAAGGAACACGAGTTGGAGATCGTAAAGAGTAATAAAACAATATCCAACAATTCTGAAGAAATTTTCAGATTAAGAAATCATAGCAAAACACTGATTACAAAATAAAAAAAATAAAAAAAACAATAGCAAGAGGGAACACTCCGGCGAAGACCTCAAAGGAAAAATACTGGAAAAGCAAGAAGAAAACCAGTGTCTAAATAATTGTAATCAGGAACTACAGAATCAAATCAAGGAGTTAGAAATTGAAAAAAAGTCGCAAGATGAAAGAATCGAAAAGATTCAGAATCACAACAAGAAGCACAAATCCAGGAAAATGCATCCAAAAATCAAATCGAGGAAGTGAAGATAGTCCTCGCCACAGTCCAAAAGAAAGAAGAACAAAAAAAACCTACACCTTACGGACATCCTAATTATAATCGTCATTTTGCCCAACGATAGGGTCAAAATGAATATTCACAGAAGACTTATGTGGACATGCGAAATTGACATACTAAGCAACAATTGAGACGAATCGTCCCACAAAAGATCTCAGAGCTCTGATAAAAATAGATTTGGGATGGGCCACAACAGATGCGATGCGACAATTCTCCTGGGGGATCCGTAATTCGTATCAGCTCATTTCCTCAAATGTCGCAAATAAAAAAAAGGGAAAGAACCCCGAGATGACAGATTACAGTTAATCAGACATTAATGTCAATACATCTTTGAGGACAAAGATTCCCTTAAGGGGAAGGCAATGTAACGAACATAAAATAAATATAATAATTAAATCATTAATAATAAACATAATTAATTATACTTAAGATGAAAGGACATGACCTTTCATTCACAATTTCCAAGCCTTATTTAATAGGCGGGCAATCAACCAGTGTAATCATCTTTCATCCTATCATTAATATATACTTGCCTTATGGATTATCGAATATTCCAGGTGTTTTGGTGAATAATATTGTATGAGCGAATAATTATTCGCTTCAGAATCCCGTCATATGTTTGGAAGCCCCACTGTCTATAAGCCAATCATTGCTTCCATGTGTAATAGTTCTCGTGAGAGCGAAAATTAGAACATATTCTTCTTCACTTGAAGAATCATCACTTTGTTGTTTGATTTTCTTTGTGGAAGGTTCATCATCCTCTGCAGTATGAGCATGATGTCTTCTCTTGTTTCCCTTCTTCTTATGAGAGCCATTTTTGTTTCTAGGACAATCTCTGGCAAAGTGTCCTCTTTCATCACATGTATAGCATCTGAATTTAGATAAATCTCTGTTAGATCTTCTCGGGTTTTCTTTCTCGTGGAAGTGCTTACCTTTGGGGTGATGAAAGTCTCTTCTACTTTTCTTGGAGTGTACTGTGAGAGCTTGATCTTCACTTCCTGTCTTTTCTTCTCGAACTATTATTCGAGCTTCTTCTTGTGAGCATTCTTCCCACAACCTACTAAACTTGACTAGCTTCTTTCTTGCACAAATATCTTGAATGAAGGAGTCCAATGATCTAGGTAGACCATTCAAGGTGGTCATCACAATTTATGCATCTCCACTTCTTCATCCATTGCTTCAAATTGTTCTTTGATATGGGAGACCCTTGTGAAGTATGATTGTATGGTCTCCGCATTCTGGATCTTCACATTCTTCAACTGGTTCCTCAAAGTCATCTTCCGATTTATGTTCTTTCCTTCAAACAGTTTGGTCAGGGCATCAAACATAGCTTTAGGTGTGTTTAGGGAGGACACATGTGGTATGAGGTGATCCTTGATTGAATCAGCAATAATCCTCTTATCCATGACCGATTTATTTATATGTAAGGCCTTAGCCTCATCTCCCTCTAGAACTGGAACCTCTTCATTGATGTAAGAGTCATTTTCTTCCAGGACCAGGGAGATCCTATACTTCCAAGCTCGAAAGTTATCAGCTCCCTCAATCTTGGTATGATGAGACATCTTAACGAAGAACCTTAAATGGAAATACAAAAGATTTAGATCTTACCAATTTGAGAAGCTGAAAACTGGATCTCGAGTTGATCTTTTGCATTGCTTGTTCTCTGGTTCTAGGGAAGATTAGGGATTGACTTTCCTGAAGTTCTACCCAAGCAAAAACTTTGATTCTTGTCTCTAAACTTCGATTTTGAGGAGGAGAGCAATCCTAGCGGGGCTCACTCAAAAATTCTTCTTCAGTGAAAAGCCCTAATTTCCTGATGTAGTGGTAGGTCAAAAACTGAAAATGCACAGAATCATATTCTGCTTCGACAGAAAGATGCGCCCTTCAATGGAGGTTCAACCTAGCCTCATTTTGCTGATAGATTTTGGAGAGAGACCCAAAAAATTAGAAGCCCTAGCTTCCACAGCTACACAGTGTCTTCTTCTCAGGTTAGATCTGACACCATGTCAGATTTTTATCATTCAGACAGTATTATCTTAGGATCTTTAACTGAGAGAATAACAAGCACAACAATCAAACATAAGAGATAATAGACATAAAGATTTTCCTTGGGGAAACCATAAAGGAGAATACCCCGCAACTTCCTCAGAGATAGAATCAACACCAAAAGTAAAACCCAAAACAGTTAGATGATTTCCTGACAGCAGTAGTCTCTCTCTCTTGTCCCAGCTTCTTCTTTCTCTCTCAGTTATGTACTACAACTGAGTGTGAGTGAATGTGTGATAAATAGAGAGGCTCACTCTCTATTTATACTAATTCCCGACTTAACAATAACTCACTAGGGTCGAATTCTCTAGGAGAGTCTAATAACCCTAGGGCCCCACAACTGTGGGGACTTTAACCCTTGATCAATAAAGAGGGTTACCCTCTATTAATTTACATGACTTGTTTACATTATTGAATCTCCCGATAGGAACATCAGGGCATGACATGACTAAATTACATTACATATACTTCCCAAAATAAACATCGGGGTATAATACATAAATTATACAAGTGAATACATTCTGAAGTTACAAATACATCAACATATCAAGCATCTCAACCAATATGAAGTGCATCAAGTATACCAACCAATATGAAGTGCATCGAGGATGTCAACCAAGTTCATGAAGTGCATCAAGTATACCAACCAATGTTACTATGTATCAAGTATCTCAACCAAGTTCATGAAGTGCATCAAGTATCATTTCTTCATGAAATGCATTCTAGTCAATCAATCCCATGAATATAATTTACTGACAATTACATGGAACACTATCAATATACTTTTACAACAAGATGCATGAAACATTACTATGATACTCTAAAATGATGCCCTTCAACAAAGATCACAAAGATACTTCTATAACAAATATAACTTCTCTAACAAGATCATCAAGATACTTTTCTAACAAAGATCATTAAGAAACTTTTCTAACAAAGATCATAAAGATCACAAGGAAAAACTTCATGCACTTTATAACTACATGCAACCAAACTTATAAGGAACAACCAAAATTAGAAATGCAATATCAAATCAAATATGCAATTACCAATGCACCTTATTATTTACCATGCAATAACTAATTCCTATTTATAATGCATTTTCCTGTTTATTCTAATGCATGCCCTTCCAATGCATATGGTATTCAGTCATTATACAATTTTCCAATCATAATAACACATAATAATTATCTAAATACTCGTAAATCAATCATACTGTGAGAAGCATTTCAATATTAATTAATTCATTGAATATTCAATCAATCCTTTCAAGATCATCCTAAACATATAAGTGCAATCTATCTTGAGGGATTAGGGATTTGCCTCTCATTTTCCAAATTGCTCAATACACTAACATTGATACCTAATGCATATGCATAACCAACACACAATCTGTAGGCATAATCCTTGCAATTACCAATTAATAATTATTTCATGCAAAATGCTTAAGCATTTACCAAATAATTCGATATACAGTAAGACATACAATGCACAATGGAAAAGCATCATCCAATCAAGTCATTGAACAGTAAAAGAGGCAATGCACATTAAACACGCATCGACCAATCAAATTACTGGACAGTAAAAGAGGCATGCAAAGTGAACATGCATCGACCGATCAATCTACTAAAAATTAGATATGCAATGCATAGTTCTCTCTAATCAATCTATTGAGAAGTAAATATGCAATATTAATTAATTCTAAAGCATACAATAAACTAATCTTTAATCTCATAACTTGTCATGTTCCCATCCCAATGAGACCACTAGTTAGCAATGTTTCACCCACCTACTAGTTCCCTAGGTTGGGGAGGAGGCATTAAATCTTGCAATAAGTGAGCTATGGGACCCAAGAGAACCTTAGTTTGTCATTTACACATTAAATTGGGTCATACAAATAATAAATATGGAGAAATTGAAAGTGGCATTACTTCATAAGGACATTTGGAGGTTCATGGAGACCTTGGGTAGCTAGAGCCTTCTTTACAAATGCCATGACTTAACCAAAAATTTGAAATTATGAGTAATGGAAACATATCATGAGCCCAAGGCTTTGAATAGGTGAAGAGGAATAACTCTCCTTGGAAGAGGAAGAGGTTGTGAAGAAACTAGGTGCCACTTGGAGAGAGATTCCCTGCATTTTATGACAACAATGATGGAATATTCTATGACAAATAAGACCTGATTGCATACCTATGACAATATGACATGTCAGGGATACAAATATCCTCCAAGAGGGCGCACTTGGGGTTTGGTGGCAGCGATTCAAATTTGGAGGAAGATGAAGGGTTGAGGAGAAGGACAATTGTCATGGAGGTTACTAAACATCATGGATGAGTTGGTGGAAGAATATGGGAGAGAATTTGACCTGAGAGGACCTTAGGATGGTTATAAAAATATTTCATGAGGAATGATAATGTATTTTTATCATTTGATAATTTCCCTTTGGCATTTTGGAAAGCACTAGCTTGTCCATTGCACGGTGAGTGCTCACTTACCCTGCTAGTGAGCCAATTTCGAGAGAGAGAGATTCTCATCCAATTTGGTTGTGGGATAGGCCACCCTGACCTCTCATGTTGATATTAATGGAGTGTTTTTACTGCATATAGGGCGATTCTACTATTCATGACCCATATCTCCTCCCATTCTCTCAATTCCTACTTCAATATTTCCATATTTCTCTATGATGGCGCACTTGTGTGAATGGTGGTTGCGCCTTGTTGAGTCTAGTTGATGCCCAAGTATGGGTGAATGATTTACGGATCTGTAATATGTATACCATATTCTATGTAAGTCTAAATTAGCATAAATACATATGCAAATGTCCACATTTCTAAGCTACGGTGTAACTACTTTCCATGTGTTGGTTTCCCATTTCAATGGAGTTGTATATGTGGCTTGCGTTGTGATTTGGATCTGATATTATATGATTTTAGTGATATATTTATATTATATTAATGGTCTACATTCATTATTATCTTTTTTGAACCATTATATATACAAGTTTTGAGTCAAAGTTAAGCTATTACATGCCATTTCCCTTAAGCAAATATCACTGAATTTATGCATTCAAATATGAAGCTTTAAATCTATGTTGAAGAACTCCTAACCACACCAAATGATAGTAAATTAAGTCTAATATCATTCCCCATAATCTGTTTGAAAATTTTGGAGGGTGACATAGGAGTTGGAGAGCCATGTCTGCTCACACCCTAGGGGAATTGCACCACAAATTACTAGTAATTTTACCATTTTTTCCAATGTTCCAAATCAAGTTTCTAGTGTATATAACTTGTCATAAAGTGATAATAGGGACCATTTAGTTGTACTAATACTCATCATATCATTCCCTACCAAATTAGAGACCCTCTTGTGCCATTCAAAACCCCTAGAGTCAAGCCTAGTCAAGACAATTTTTCCCCAAATTCTACCTTTGTTTGGAATTTTCGAATTGGGTCATTACAATGGTATCAAAGCATGATATTAGCACTGGTTGGATTTCTATATTCATGTTTCATGATTATTACCTCCCTCCATATGAGACTGGAGACATTAACAGTGGAGGAGAAGAAAGTGAATAAATTAATCCTAGGTATGAGGAGATTAGAAAACAACTAGGATATGGAGATATGGTTGACAAGGAATATAATGAGGACCTTAAAAATTCATTAAAGAAACTCTTGAAGGTATGAACAAACATTTTATGAAAGGGTTAAAAATGTTGGCAATCCAACTTGGGATCAATTCAACACCTAGGAGTAGTAGTAGTTCACCTCATGATGAGAAGAAGACCAATGGGGAAGCCATTTTTTCAAAGACTGGACCTCATAACCAACCCCATGAGTTCAAGAATCATACTGGACCTACAACACCTAGGTTTTTAGAGTCCAAAGCAGGCCCTTACACTACTTATGTTGTGAGGGAAACAATAAATGATTGGAAACAACTAAGTGATGAATGTAGGGAAGTCCTACCTTTCAATAAGATCATTAGGGCCTCTCTTCACTTTAAACAAGGAGGAAGTGGGAATAGGCCCTAGGGAACCTCCCTTTAATAATTAATTAAATTACACCATGGGAAAAGTAACTATTCCTTCCTTTGTTGGTTCCTCCCAAATGTTTGCTAGTGCTTGGTTGCAAAAATTAAGTGTGTATTTTCATTTAAATCCTATGGTTGAAGAAGATGCATTGAAAATGGCCATTTTGAATGTTGAAGGGGAAGCTAGTGATTGGTGGTTCCATGGTCTTAGAACATTGGGACATGATCAGATTTTATTTTATGAGGGTTTCTCCAATGCATTAATGGAGATATTTGTGAGAAAAGACCCCGAACTTCCTTTCAAAGAACTAGCACAATTGAAGCAAGTTGGAACTCCTAAAGCATAAATGTTAGAATTTGAAAAGATTTCAGTAATGGTTTTTGATGTATATATGTCTAGGTTGGTTTTAATATTCAATGAAGGATTGACATAACCTTTTAGAGGAATCATGAAATCCCACAAGCTAGCCACATTGAAGGATGCCATGAATTTGACAAGAGATTTGCTGAATGTATTTCCAAGAACCAAATACCCCCTAAGCCAAGTTTCCCTTCCAAGTTCAATGAAGGTAAGAAACCATGGAAAAAGGACTCCTTTTCCAAAGAAAATAAAGGAGGACCAAGCAAATAAGAACTTAGAAGAAAGAAGCTATGTTTCACATGCCACCAACCTTGGGTTCCAGGACATAAGTGTGCAAAGGGAAAGGCACACTACATTGACGTTTACTCTAAAGATGACGATGAGGGGGAGAAGGAGGAGGAAGCGCAACTTTCAACCCAATAAGAGGGTTATGAAACAACAGAAGAAGAACAACCCACTCCTAAGACAAGATTAAAAATTGCAGTACTCTCAGGTGTACCTAGATTCCACACATTGGGGCTCAAGGGTAACATACAAGGCCAAAAGGTCACGGTTCTAGTGGATGGTGGAGACACTCATAAATTAATATAAGCAAACTTGGTGGAGAGGAGAAAGTTACAAGCTGAAACTTTTGATAGTTTTACAGTCGTCATTCAAGGTAACAATTTTATGGACTACACTAAATGGATTCCAAAGCTTCAAGTTACTATAGGAAATCATACTATCACTAACAATTTTTATGTAGTGAATGTGGCTGATACAAATGTGGTTATGGGAGTACAATGGTTGTATTCTTTAGGGGAGCATACAATGAACTATCAAGTGCCTAAAATGAGGTTCAAAATTCGGAAGGGAAACCCATCTTGTTGAGGGGAATGCACACTTACCCAAATCAAGTGGTGTCCTCTCATAGTATGAGGTCTATATTAAGGCATGGAGACATATAATGGGCTACTGAATGTTTAATTACATCTTCTAATCCTCAATTGAATGTTTCCAAGCATGCTACGGAGATAGAGAAATTATTGAGTAAGTAAGTATGCGAGGGTTTTTGGATACCTCCCCCCAGGAATACCACCAGACAGAGGGGTCGAGCATATCACTGAGTTAGAGATAGGAACACAACCTATAAAAATGGATACCTATAGACACCCCAAAGGCATTCAATATGAGATTGAGGAGGCCATTAAATAATTCTTGGAGTTGGGTCTTATAAGGCCTAGTTCCAGTCCATATGATTCTTTAGTTGTTATGGTCAAGAAAAAGAATAGAACTTTGAGTATGTGCATTGATTTTAGAGCTTTGAATAAAAATGCAATGAAGAATAGATATCCCATCCCAAGGATTGATGAGCTCATGGATGAGCTCGATGGATCCAATTTCTTCTCAAAGATTGACCTTAGATCTGGTTATCATCAAATTCGAATGACATAAGAAGACTTACCAAAGACTGCTTTCAGATGCCACTATGGCCACTTTGAGTTTGTTGCCATACCCTTTGGCTTAACAAATTCTCCTACCACATTCTAATCATGCATGAACAATATCTTCCACAAGAAGCTTCGTAAGTTTGTACTATGTTTCTTTGATGACATTCTTATTTCCAGTAAAAAGGGGAAGGGACATTTGCATCATCTATAAGAGGTATTAAAAATTCTGCATGATCAACTTTGTTTGTTAAACTGTCAAAATGTGAGTTTGGTTTGACAGAGATCTTGTATCTTGGACACATCATTGGTCAAGATGGTTTGAAGGTGGATATGGAGAAAATAAAATCCATTATAAAATGGCCTTGTCCCAAAAATCTCACTGAATTGAGAGGATTCATTGGAACTTGTACCTAATATAGGAAGTTTGTGAAGGGGTTCTCCCAACTCAATTCACCTCTCATTGATTCAACGAAGAAATATTCTTTCCAATGACATGAAGGGGCTGAAAAATATTTGCAAAGGGTGAAAGATGTAATAAGCAATTTTTCTATTCTAGCCTTGCGTTATTTTTCTAAACCATTTGTCTTGGAATGTGATGCATCAAGAGAAGGCATTGGAGCAATCCTAAAACAAGGAAAACACCCAATAGACTTTGAGAGTAGGAAGCTACAACCACATGATAAGATTTAATCCATTTATGCTAAAGAAATGTTAGCCATCATGCATGCTTTTATCAAGTTTAGGAAATACTTGGTTGGAAACAAATTTGTGGTCAGAACTGACCATAACAGCCTAAGGTACTTCCTCACTCAAAAGGACCTAAATGAAAGGCAACAAAAGTGGGTGAGTAAAATTCAAGAATTTGACTTTGATATTGAATGGCAAGAATAATGTGGTCGCTCAAGTAGAGTATGCCAAAGATAAGTTTTCTTGTGAACTTTTTGATGCGACTAACCATGATGATAGGTATAAGGTGTTGGAAGGGATCATATACTACAAATATATAATCTATTTGGTCCCTAGTTCGAGTTTGAAGGAGAAAGTTTTAAAGAAAGCTCATGATTCTCTTCTAGCAGGTCTCCTCAATTTCTTCAAAACATACTAAATGTTGAGGGAAATATTCTCATGGAAAGGGTTGAAGGCTGATGTTCTGAAATATGTTAATGCATTCCCACATGTCAGCAAAATAAAGTGGAGCACACTTATCCAACTGGCCTCTTACACCCCTTGGTGGGGAAAAATTTGACACCTAGCACAAGCTATCATCCACAAACTGATGGCCAAACAGAGAGGGTGAATCGATGGTTGGAAGGTAGGAACTATGTTAGTGGGCAACAAAAAACATGGGTAAAATGGTTGCATTTAGGTTAGTTTTGTTACAATACTACTTTTCATATGTCCATTGTCATGTCTCCTTTAAAATCACTTTATGGTTATGATGCATCCTTTTTTATTGACCACATTTTTGGTGATAGTATAGCTCCAAAGGCTAAGGATTGGATTGAAGAAAGACAAGAAATTTTGAAGGTTTACAAAAATAACTCGTAGGTTTCCCAAAATCAACAAAAACAATATGCATATCAACATAGAGTGGAGAGGCACTTCCAAGTGAATGAATTGGTATATTTGAGGTTGAAACCCTACAAACAAACCACCATAAAGGGTAAAGGTTCATAAAAAATCAAACCAAGGTTTTATGGTCCCTATAAAGTGATTCGAAAGGTTGGAGAAGTGGCCTATGAATTGGAGCTTCCCATAGGAAGTAAAATTCATGATGTATTTCATGTTTCATGTCTAAATAAGGTTATAGGTCAACATATTTCAGTTTTATATACTTTACCTCCTTTGGATGATGAAAGACAACTTGTTCTCAATCTGGAAAAAAAAATATTGAAAACAAGGCAAAGGAGGTTAAGGAGCATAACAATAAAAGAATACTTGGTACAATGGAAGGATTTTCCTAGTCAGGAAGCCACTTGGGAAGAGTAAAATTTTTTGCAGCATCCAAACTTGGAAGGCTAGCTGTTCAAAATCACATGCCTTCCTCATTGATTCAGGATCCTCTAATCATATGGTTGCATCCAGAGAATCATTCTCTTCATTACATCTTACTGATGGTACAAGTATTCATATGGGTGATGATACTCAAATTCGAGCTGAAGGAAAGGGTTTAATCAAGTTAAAACATGGAATGCTCAAAGAATTACTCTATGTTCCCTCTTTAGCTGCAAATTTGTTATCTGCATATCATATGACACATACTGGCCCACCAAAGAGAGTAGTATTTGGTATTGACTAAGTGGAGATCTCTGATATCTCAATTGGGAATATTATAGCGAAGGGTGTTGCAAACCATGCCTCCAAGGAATATGAATTCTCACACTTTCTGCCATACTCAGATTTAAATACATTCTCAACTGCAATTTGAAAGGGGAGGTAAAACCATTCTACCTACACCTTTTACATATGATAATTTTTCCATTAGTGTTTTAGATTCAGAATCTGAAGGATAATACCTAGTTGAATCAGTTTATGAAATTGAAGATGAAGTTCATAGTGATCCAGATCCAAATCCAGTCCCTACCCCCAATCCTAGGCCTAAATGGGCACAAAAGGTTTTTGAGGCAGCTGGGAACATGACTAGAGAGCCATTTGACATGAGGAGAACAAGATCTTCATTTCAAAAAGAGAATCTTGCGCTATTTCAAGCAAGTTCACTAGCTTCATAAAGGTGCAACAAGCTCCCAGAGAGATGCTACATGATGGTAATGACTGATCAACAATTCTGCTCACTGAAGAACAAATTGGATCATGTCACTCTTCCTCCAGAAATAAGAGACAAAGGAAACATTCTTTCTCTTGTCTATCATCGGATTGTAAGAATATGGAGAGGTTCACATGCATAGTGCTAGGATTATAATGCACACAAGGACCATCACACTTCTTCATTGCACCATAGAGATGCAGGTTGCAAAAAAAATTTCACTATTTTTTATTGAAGAAGAAATTTTCTCTCGATATGAAAGCTTGATCCTGATTTTCCTGCTTATTTTGAAGGGGGGGTTTTTCCCATGAGGTTTTCCTCATTTCCTCACTTTTATTAAGCATCTATTATTTTTTGCATTTAGATTGTATGGGTGACCTTTGGTCTTAGTTTCGAGGGCCCAGGTTGTCTGAAGTCATGATTAAGGGGGGGGTATTTGGATTATTATTAATCCTCCCTTTGACCACATAGTCTAATTGTCTATTTTCCTAACTTGGTAGGTCTTCATCACTCCACTAGTGTAGGGGGACACACCTAGGGGACATCTGCCACTTATTGCACCTAATTACATGAGTTTAGGTGCCCCAAGGACCAATCCCTATAATTTAGGAACCCACCACGAGTGCTACTAGCAATCTCCTTCAGTTAACCTTGGTAGGTAATCACTTATGTTTAGTTATGCTCCAATTACCATCATTTAGATCACAATCAGTTAGCTTAGCACCAGTTTGCATGATTGAAGGGAGTGTGGGCACCTTTGTTCACCTACCCTCATGAGTTAAGTAATTGTAGACTAAGTTAGTTATCTGAAGTTGCATTAGTGAGATCAAGTGGTGATTTTACAACATCGAGTTAGATCTGGAGTTAGTCTGAGTCGGTATATTCGAATGTTATCTTAGGCATTCGAATTATCCTATATTTATAACCAATGTATTACATATTAATTACTGATTCATGAGTATAATCACATTATTTTGATTTTGTCTCTATGTGTACAATTTTTCCATGATTAATTGATAAGTCTATGTTAAATTCTTCTCTCTATTATGTAGCCTTCTCTTCTCATTTGAGTTCATCCAGGCTGATGATCCTATGCTTCATTGAATTTAACACCTAGAAACTCTCTACTTTGCAACTAGTTAGTGTCATTTCTAACTCTTTGCATTTAGATGGAATTGAGATATTCATCCAAAATAGTCAGTTCGGTACATTGTACTAACCAAAGTCCATGTGGGGTTGTGGGGATGCTAATGAAATTCCTACATGTTTGAATCCAAATGGAATTTGGGAATTTTGTAAGTGCAACAATATTTCAACCAAAATTAAAGTCCCAATAGAGTAAAAATAAAAAAAAAGGTCTTAAAACCCCTTATTTGCGGCCCTTTCAAACGAATCCATGCATTGTGTCGATCTTTGTGATATATATATATATATATATATATATATATAACAACCCTTTTTGGGTTTTCCTAAAAACCCTTGTTTGTGACCTATCCCAACAAAATCCTTGCATCGTACTAATAATTTTGATATACGTCTTTTACAACCCTTTTTGCGTGGAATCGACACTCATACCTTTTACCTCCATTTTTACACACCTTCAACCAAAGCAACCAAAGAAAGTAGAGCAATGAGAGCAACATGGAGGAAACAAACCAAAATCAACTCCAAAACATCCAAGCTAGCAGGCATGTCATTCATTCCATGTTTAGGTAATTGCAATAGCCACTAGACCAGATCAAAAGTGATACATTGAATGACCAAATAGTTAATGATGTTATAGCTAAATGTGTTAGATTTTCTCCAAAACTTGAGGAACCCACCTATGAAGCATTAGGTGCTAAATAATCTAACTCTCACGCTCTTTTCCGATAAACATAACATCGCTCCTTTTAGGATAGAACTTCATGGCATTGCTTTCCAAAGATTGAAATGTGCAAAATTAATGGCTTTGATTTCTAAGGTCGGGTTACCCAAATGGAACACTATTTTGTTGTCCATGTCATTGAGCGTGCCCTAAAAATTGGGGTTTTATATTTAGATTCTGAAAGACGGAAATTGTGTAAATGTTACACGAAATATTATTGCCATTATGTCTCTTGGAGCCAATTTGTGAAGATCCATCATGAGTTTTTTGAAGGTTACAGTCACTACTTGGGCATGCTGACCAAATTACGCTAGAATAGGACTATTTTGGACTATATCACATCATTTGAACAACTATAAATCCATGCAAAAATCCTCTTTGATTCTTTTTTCTTAGAATGTTTCATTAATGTCCTCAAGGAGGCAATTTGTGCACATGTCTTTATGCAGTGACCCTCAACTTGGTTGGAAGCATATGATAGAGATCGAGAAGTTGAACTAGTGATCAATTCCCAACCCAAGCACTCTTCATTTCCCACTTTCATAGTGTCTCCCTTGGCTCCTACTCTTAGAAACTACACCACTCAACCATTACAAATCCATAATTTGACCCCATATGCCATGATTGAGTGTCCGTGCTTGGGGCTTTGCTACAACTGCGATGAAAAATATTTTTTAGTGTATAAATGCAAAGAACACAATTTATTTCAAATCGAGGCATCCCCATATTATCCCCTTGAGAAGACCACCATGGAGTCCCCACTTGAACTTGATGTGGAATTGGAAGATGATTATGCTATGCCACTATCGAAGGAACAACCCCTAATCTCACTCCATGCCTTATATATTTTTTACACAGCTTAAACATTACAATTAATCAACTACATCAAGATCCAAAAAGCCATTGTCTTAATTAAAAGTGGCAACACCCATAAATTTTTTCATAGGTGAGTGGATGAAGAAACCCATTTCTATATTCGCCCTTATATCCAATTTCCAAATTATGATAGCTAATGCAGGTATGATGCAATGTGGTGTTCGTTGTGAAAATGTGAAACTCCAAACAAGTGACTACCACCTCAAAACATATGTTTTCCATTGACAAGGGTGATTGCGATATAGTTTTAGGGGTCAAATGGCTCATGACTCAGGGTTATGTCACCATGGATTTCAAGGCACTCTCTCTCATCTTTACTGAATATAGGGACATACATCACCTCAATGGAATTACCTTTTCTTCTCCTTAAATTATCTCATCACACCATATGGACAAATTATCAAAGAAAGGCCATTGAGGTGTCATTGTTCAATTCCATGCCATTGAAGTCTTAGAAAATCCCACTGCAGATATTCACCCTGCTTTGCAACAAGTTCTCTCCTAGTATAGATAGGATTTTAAGGAACCAAAGGGATTAAATCCATCCCATGGGGAGCATGACCATGATATTCCTTTAATCCTAGGCAGTCGAACCCCCAATGTATTCCCTTATCACCACCCTTTTGCACAAAGGAATGAAATCATTAGAAGCTAGCATCATTCATCATAGTGCAACCCCTTATTCCTCACCAGTGGTTATGGCCCTCAAAAGTGAAGGATCCTTGCCCATGTGTATTGATTGATGGGTTCTCAACAAATTAACCATCAATAATAAATTTCATATTCCTTCCATTGATGATCTCTTAGATGAGTTTCATGGAGCCAAATTCTTCACCAAATTTGACCTTCACTCAAGATACCATTAAAATAGTATGAAAGAGGCGGACACACCAAATATAACATTCTACACTCATGAGGATTATTATCAGTTATTAGTCATTCCCTTCAGGCTCTACAATGCCCCATCCATTTTTTAGAGCCTCTTGAATATAATATTCCACCCTTTCCTCTATGATTTTGTCTTGGTTTTCTTCGATGACATCTTGGTCTACAATCCCAATTGGGAAATCCACCTCAAACATGTCGCTCGTATCTTGTAATTCTTACGGTCTCACTGATTATATATGAAAGACTCCAAATGTGATTTTGGGGTGAGAAAGGTTAAATATTGATGCCATATTGTGAGTTTGGATGGTGTACTTGTGAACCATAAGAAAGAAGAATCTATGCAAAACCGACCCTGCCTAAAGACTCTCAAAATCTTGTAAGGGTTCCTCATACTCACTGGCTGCTATAGTAAGTTTGTGAAAAATTGTGGGGAAATGGTGGAGTCACTTGATGCTCTATAGCCACTTTCCATTCCTAACCATATTTGGATGAACATCTCTATGAATATCATGGTGGGGCTTCCTAAGGAAACCAATAAAATAATTATTATGATGGTAGTTCATTGTCTAATGAAATATTCTCATATTTGTGCCTTACCACAATCCTTTACACTCTCACTAGTGGTACAAATATTCAGGGAACATATTTTAACCTCCATGGCATACAAAATTATGTTGTATTTGAACGCAACACTACTTTCCAAGCAATTTTCGGTAAGAATTGTTCAAAGTTTGGGGTACCTTGTTGAATTTCAGCACAACCTATCACCCCGAAACATATGATCAAATGGAAGTGGTCAGTTAATGCTTCGAAACATACTTGATATGTTTTGTGTCAGACAAGACACACCATTGGGCTAGATGGCTTCCTTTGATGGAGTGATCGTATAATACCACTTATCATTGCTCCACCAAGATGACATCATATGAAGAAGTGTATGAGTAAAATCCCTTATCAGTGATTTCCTATATTCTAGGTACATCCTATGTTCATGCAATGGAAAACACACTTTGCACTAAAGAAACTATTCTCTGCACCCTTAAAGACAATCCAGTTATGGCTAAAAGCAAAATGAAACAACAAGAAAATCAACATCGCTTTGAGTGTTCCTTTGAATTGGGGATCAGGTGTTACTTCACCTCCAACCTTATAAAAAAACATCCCTCAAGTCTCATCTCCACCATAATATTTATTCAGAGTTATATGAGCCCTACACCATCATCCACCACATTGGACATGTAGCCTAGAAGCTCACTTTTCTAGATCACTCCAATATTTACCCAGTATTACTTGTTGTTTTCATAAAAAAAAGTTGTCGGGTGTAATTGCAAAGTGCATACCAAATTACTAGAACTAGATGAGGAAGGATCCATTTGGATCCAACTGAAAACAACCTTGGATTCTAGGGAACGACAACTGTGCAGGCACATAAACAAATATTTTTTAATCTAGTGGAAAGACATGATTCTAGAATATGCCACTTGGGACCTAACATAAATTTTACAACAATTTTTGCATCTTCAACATTGAGGATATCACTAATTTTGAAAGGGGGGGGGGCATGTTAGGTTCCTAATCTAACCCGCCTTACTTTAGGAGTTTGTCATGCATTGCATATTACCATCTCTTTGGAACAAGGATTATTAGTTAGTACATAACAATCAATGTAAACATGGTCTCTCTATTAATTAATAGCCACTAGGAAGTTGGTACTTAATAATTATTTGACCACATCAACTAGTTAGGGTTTTGGATATGGGAAGCCTATTTAAAGAGTTATAAGGCTATAAATGGTTTTGTGAAGAACTATTGTAATAGATCTATGCTCAGTTGAAAGTTCATCCAATCTTAAGAGGCGAGTGAACGTCGTTCCCACAATATATTCTAACAATAAAATACTCATTTCCAACAATATTTTTTTTGAGTAATGTTTCTTCACTGCTTTCCCTTGAGCATGATAAAAAAATACCTTCTTTATACTTGATTCGAGGTTTGATATAAGAGATATTCACATCTCAACACACTGGATACAAACACTCTTGGAGGTTTTGTGATTTTTTGGGGATTCAAATCATATCGCCTCCCNTAGGTTTGAGATACTAGGGCCATTTTGAGATGAGAAGAGAGAACCAATAAGCAAATTTCACCCGCAACCCATTGCAAATTTATCCTCCCCCCCCCTTTTCTATTTTTTTAGTCCTTTCCCTGGTAGTTCATTAGTGTGACTTCAATGATTTAGTAGCTTACTAGGAGTAGAGACAATTGGATTTTCTGTTGTGGTGTTTTTCACCACCAAATAAATGTTCTCAACCCCAACATATGTGTCATTGGGAGAAAATAATCTTCTTTTACAACTAAAATTGTGATCGCAATACCTTGTAGGCCCATATCTAGTGATAGAGAAGGCGAGGTGGGGTCGAAAATATACCATGAACCCAAATGGGTAGGATTCAAACTAATGTTTGGTCCAATTGAATCTCCAAAATCACAAGCACCTTCCACTAGATGAGGAGTAACTTTTAGTGAAGCCTTAACTACTTTAGAAATGGCTTCCTTCCTCCAAATTTTTTTCCTGAAAGGTATTGGATAGTATTGAATTTTGCGGCAACGCCTACACCTAAAAGGTATGTTAATGTAATCCAAGATCTGGGTAATTACCAAACCCCCATAAACCAACTCTAGGCTCTAATAGAGTCCCTATGAAATGTCTACCTTGACCATAATTTCTTCTATAGATTGCCTCTAATGCTTCGTGTAAGTTTAATAGACTGTGATAGTCTTTCCAAGCCTTTTAACCAAAAAAGTTAAACAACCCATCCAAAATTTGAGTTGAAGTCTTGATAGATTCACTCATATCATAATATTTGAGTCTTATTTTTTCCTTGGATTAAAACATGGATGTCGAGGTTTAATATATAGGTACTTAGTACCCTAAAACCATTTGCTTCATAGAACTACATTTGAATCAGTTTTGGATAAACAAATATAATCAAGCCAACCCTGAGCTACTATGTGACAAGTTGGTGTATAACCAATGAACGAACCCAGGTGGCTTTGCATCCAATCCTTCATGATTTCCTTTGAAACTTGTCCCCCAATAAATTTTTTCATGCGGTTTGTGTCATCAAAGGAGAGAATATAATCCATGAGTATGTATTCTCCAACAACAAGTTGTAATCCTCCTTCCTTTCTTCTTAAAACCTTCCCTCTATTATTTGAGAAGGTGTCAGGAGCTATGGGAGGTTGCTTCCAATAATTTGCATTAAATCCCACCAAGAACTCAAGATAGAGTTCGCTGCCGATAAATCCATCCCCATGATGATCGGATTGCCTGGAGCTGAAATCCTTGTCGAGGTTATATCTCGGTTTAGAAACTAAAACCCTAGATAGTACATGAGAAGACATCCTTATGGAAGAAAGTGTGAGAGGGGGATAGATAGGTGATCTATTCCTTTGAAATTGATGAACTTGGCATAATGAGGAATCAAGGAATTAATGTAAGAGAAACCCATTCCATTCTTCAAACCATTGGTAACAACCAAATCTACAAATGTTTTGATAGAGGAATGATCGTGATTAACTGAGCATGTGGGGTCTACGTTCATCTAATTTCCCAAAGTATTTGTTGTGATCTAAAAAACTTCCACATTGTTATTGGTTGAAGGAAAAAAGTTTCATCCTCAAGAGAGGCCTCATTAACACTTGATGCTGAGAACTCAAAACCCATATGTGTTTGGTGGGGTTGTAAAATTAATAGACCAGTTAAAATTCATCATCAAAAGTGACTAGGGTTAATAGTTCATCAACAATATATAGAAGAAAACCACCCTTATTAAGAGTTTCATATGTTATAAATGTTAAACCAGAGAGAGCCCAAAGACCTAAGCTAATGACATCGATAGATTGGATTATGGCATTGAAACAAGGAAGGAGAAGGAAATTGTAGAATTCTTATTTGATGGGCTTCCATCCAGGGAGAATCTTAATATTTCCCACTAACTAGATGCCATGCATATATTCAAACTTGGTTCATCTTCTTTATGGAGATACATATCAATGAAAAAAGTGACACATTGGGTTTTAGGAGAGGTCTTAATTTTTTTTTAAATGAAAAAGAAGCATTGGCGAATAAAAGAATGTAGAGGGAGGTACTTGATCTTTCTTTGTCTTTTAAAGAAGGAGATGTCTCATGGATTTTGAGGAAAGATGATTTGATTGTAATGAAGGATAAAATATTGGGTGTTGAGGTGCCTTGTTTATACTGTTTAACTCTACCATGTTGCTTCACTGTAGAAGAATATTTGTCAGGGCTGAAATCACATGAAGATCTAAATCCCATGAAAATTGAGGGGGTGAAATATTGGCCCCATCCTAGAACCATCAAAAGTTTTCATAGCTTTCTTTGTCTCGTAGCTTACTAAAAGAACTTTGTGTTGAGTTGTGTTAAAGTTTTTGCTCCTCTCACCATCTTGCAAACTATAAATCCTTTAGTTGGATCGAGGAGGATGAGAAATATTTAAAAACTTATGTGTACCACACTAGTCCTTGCCCTACTTGACTTCAACAAGACTTTCGTTTTAGAATGTCATGCCTTAGGAAAAGGGACCAGGGATGTGTTAATTCAATAGGGATACCTACTCATCTTCACCAGTAAGAAATTATGTGATATGAACTTGGGAAAACCAACCCATGAGAAGGAAATACTGGTTATTCTCCATGCAATTGATTTGTCATATCCTTACTTGATGGGGCATCATTTCTAGTTTAAAACAAACCATTGTAGCTTGAAATATTACATGGAACAATGGTTGTACTCACCATTGCAAAAAAGGTGGGCCACAAAATTTTAGGCTATGACAATAAGATTATCTATAAGAAGGCAAGGAAAATGTGGTGATTAATGCTCTCTCTAGGATATATGATGAATAAGGGCCCCTATTTTCCTTATATTTCCTAGTGCCTGATTAGTTATAGGCAATATGCCAAGAATGCTTAGTAGATGCGAAGATAATGCACACGACCTACTAGCTAGAGATTGAACCATAGGCACATCCAAGTTACAACTGAAAGGATGCTGACCTTTGAAAGTGTTATTTGAAGTACACTCCTCTCCCACAATGGGAAATTCCAGACTTTGAAAAACATATCACATGAATAAGTCTTCTTTATTTTGGGAAAGAGTGAAAAAGGACATCAACAACTTTGTGCTAGAATGTGATACCTACCAACAACACAAAGGGAAAAAGATAAAAAAAATAGGAGCTTTACAACGCTTACCCATTCCTACTACCATGTGGGTTCACATTTCCATGGATTTCATTGTGGGGTTATCAAAATCAAGCAAAGAAACAATAATCATGGTAGTTGTTTGTCACCTTTCCAAATATGCTCAATTTGGTGCCTTACAACACCCATTCAAGGCCTCCACAGTAGCATATGCTTCATTGACACTATTTTTAAACCAGATGGTATGCCTAAATCTATTGTGATTGATCATGATCTCACCTTCACTAGTAATCTCAGGCAAGAGTTGTTTTGACTTTAAGGTACCGATTTGAATTTCAACACAACATATCACTCCCATACCGATGGCTAGAAGGAAGTAGTCAACAAATTTTTGGAAGCTTATTTACATCATCTTGCTTTGGGTCAACAAGCCCAATCGGTCCAATGGTTATCCTTGGATAAATGGTGGTACAATAGCACCTATCATGGTGATATTAAAATGCTCCCCTTTGAGACAACCTATATACAACCAGGCCCGTCAATGATCTCATACTTATGAGGCCTCTCTAAGGTCCAGGAGGTATACATCACCTTCACAACTCGTGTTGACATTCTTTGTACCCTTAAACATAATTTTGAATTGGCTTGTAATCACTTGAAGTAATACGATGTTTAACAATGCTCTGAATGTAATCTTGATAAAGAGATTAATTGTTTTTTCATCTCTAATGATGTAAGAAAACATCACTCAAGGAAAAGAGCCGCAATAAGTTAGCTCCTAAGTTTATGGAACCTATACTACACTCAAACATATTGGTCCAGTGAGTTACATATTGGCTCTGCCCAACAATTATGAGCTCCACCTAGTCTTTTATGTGTCTTGATTAAAGAAAGTGCTTGAATGAAATTGTATAGTTCAAAACCAACTTTCCAAAACTGGATAAGGAGGGTTTTGTTTGGTTCCAACTTGAGTTTTTTTGGACAAACGTGAGTGACATATTCACTAGTGCACTATTCATAACATTTTCCATTGGAAGGATATAAAACCTAAAGATGATATATGGGAACCATTGGAGATTATTCATTAATTTTGTCATCTCTCGCCTCGAGGATAAGGTCACTTGGTAAGGGAAAGGGCATGTTAGGGTCCCACCCTAACTTCTATATATAATGAAATATATTATTACTAATGAATTAAGGACTATGTTTATTAAATAAATATGGCCCCATGAGGCAGTAGACTGTGAATTTAATAAATGTAAGTGATCTCTTTAAATAAGGTCCATGTGTTAGTGGTTGAGGCCTCATTAATGGGGTCCATTATGTTATTAGGGTTTTGTTGAAGTAGAAACTATACCGAGTAGTAGAATTTATGTGATGGGTTGTAAAGTGAATGCTATTGTTTTTGGAGCTTTGTTAATGTTGGAGGTTTCCCCCTCAAAGAGGAAAGTGATATTGCATCCAATTTTGAATATCAATAAATGTTTGCTTATTGTCTTGCTTTCTAATTCTGTTTCTTTTATTAGCTTTTTGTAGGTATCTTTCTTTGTTTAGTTTATTTCCATAGTCATATTCCTTTTCTTTTTCTCTAAATTTTATATTTCAGCTAACAGTGAACCCTACAACGTAACCATGGGTCACATTGTATTAAGAGAAGGGAAGGAAATGTGATAATCGCATGAAATAATTTATATGGATAAACGATAGAAGCATGCATTATCTTGGTAATTTAAAATAAAATATGTTGATGATAGATCCCAACAATTGAGTGGCTAACTAGTTCATAGATAAATATGGTACATCTAATTATTACATGCATGGTGAACAAGATGCACTAAACATAGGGATCATGTACAATAACTTTGTAATAATATTTCTATTTCAATTGCTAATTTTATAGTGCACATTTGAATTATAACATATATTATATTTTTATTAATGCTCAGGTTATTAGACACGCAACAACGTCATTTGGTTGTATTTTTACAAGTGCATTTATTCCTCTCTGTATATGGGCATATGGACATCATTTTTGCGCTAAGGATTTTGATGATGAACGTGTCACACTTTATTGTGTAGTCGAGGTCACATTTGACTAATATAGTTGTATTAGCCACTGCGATAATAACCTAATATATGGGAAAATAAGTTATGTTTAAAGATACAAAATATTATGCAAGTGGGATTCTCATCTTTCCAATGTATTATTTTTAGGTGCAAGTGGTTAGATACTTTTGACCAAAGTAATATAAAGGAAGATTTTGATAGTCAATTACTATGTATTAACTCTAAAATGATGTGAGATGAAAAGAAGGAACCTTATGTTTTTCGAAAACTTTACATCCAAGGCACCGTTTGTGATCAAAATAGGTGTTCAAGAGCAACAATGTTATGTGACATCGAAACAAAGTGTGATATGTACATGTTTTATTTCAACTTATGTTGTGGATGTCTCGTTTTATTATGGATATCTATAATTGGCCAACAACGTATCTATTCTTAATTATCACACTTTTTAGTTATCTTTCAAGAAATATTAGTTAAATTCGACTAATATAGTCATGCTAGTCATCGTTATCAAAACCTAAGATTGAGAATTAGATTAGTCCATAAAGATACAAAAGATTATGCAAGTGGGCTTCTCATCTTTCTAATTTGTTATTTTGAGGTGCAAGTGGTGAGATACTTTCAACCAAAGTAATATAAAGGAAGACCGTGACAGTGGGATATTATCTATTAACTCTAAAAGGATGTGGGATGAAAAGAAGGAGCCTTTTTGTTTTGCCAAAACACTGTAACCAAGCGCTTCTTTGCATACACATTTGTTGGATAGGGACTGGTGGTTCATCCTAAGGCATAATCCGTGATCAAAATAGGTCTTCGAGAACAACAATGTTATCATGTCAAGTGAGGAAGATAATCAAGGTGATGGAGATAAAGATATATATATGTATATGTTTTGCTTCAACTTTATGTTGTGGACATTTCAGATGATTTTGGTTTTCTATATTTGGGAAAATGTTTATGTATTCTTAATTATCATAATTTTAGTTAGATTTCTATTTATGTAATGATAGTTATTTAGAGAAATGGTCGGGCCAAATGATGAAAAAGAATACAAGTATAACTAATGGTGATTCACAAACATGTTTAACAAATAGATTTATACATGATTAATTATCACCAAGTTTTAATTATTCTAATAAGTTAAAAAAATAAAAATAGAAACAAGTAAGATTGATGATATTAAAATAGTTGAGGAAGTTCCTAAGAAACCCCAAAAAGTTAAACAATACGTCCCAAAATAAAATATCAGAGACTTTAAAAATCCCTCATCCGTTTACATCTAGGAAAAATTATGATAGTTCCATAATGTCTTATAACTATAAACCCTTACATACTAGCCTACTAGCACAAGTAAAGGACTAAGCAAAAGCCTTAAACTAGTAAGTTGTATTCTACATCTTCAAAAAATGGAGCACGAGAATCTTCAAATTCAACTAAGGTTAGTATGTTGTACTATTTATATTTGCATTTGGCTAGAGTTGGAGAAGTCCCCTACATTGGAATGCCAACCATGTGCGAGCTCTTGAAGAAGAGAATGGTGCACTTCACTGTCCAAAGACAACTATGTTGATTTCCACCTTGCATGTCAATATTGCTCTCTAATAGACCTCAATGTTGTTTGTCCATCTCCAACTGGTAGATGAGACACTCCAACATTTTCTCTATGCTTTCCAATTTCTCCTGGACTCAACGAAGAAGATTCATGATACTAGGAATTTCCACTACAACATGGCCAATTTCTAACCTGCGTCTTTGGCTTGCCTCCATCAATCTCCTTGCAATATCACAGGAAAGAATTACCACCACACTAAAACCTACTCATAGCGACTAAGTCTCGCCCACCTTGATTCTATTACCCAACAAGCATAGAAGATGCTCCATAGAAGAACATGCTCCTAGCGACAAAGTCTCACTTGCCTTACGGTCAACTGCCCAACATTTGCATAATAACCTATTCCCAATGACAATGAATTTGCTTGACTTTGAACCGATTTCCCACAACATCCCCAACAAAACCTTGAATTTCCTTCCACCACAACATTTTTTTGTATAGAGGAATTAACAACTGGCAGGTTTCGTACTCGCGTGACATGGGGTCGATTCCTGTCGCTACCACTATAACCCCTGAGTAGCGTACCTGAGCCCCCGACACTGCACGGGCGGTCGCCTTTTTGCACGGGGGGATTTTCAACCTCCAACCTGCTTAACAACATCTACGCCTTAACAAATGTAGAGTTGGCCAACAAGCCAAAACCCTTGGGGGTTCCTGCCACCACAACATTAATCTACCTTGAACGCCATAATAAATTGTGTATTATCCATGCTAAGCAGTTTGTGAAAAGTTGGAGGCACATAGAGGAATGGAATAATACTTGCGCAAAATAAATGGAGTGAGATATAGTAGCATTTGGGATATTGTAGTGGCACAACCCATCAATCCCTCATGTATAAACCCCAAATTTTGTCATTTAAATTTTTTCAATTAAAAGGAATAAACACCCCACTATTATGATGCTTGATGTGTGATTTCCAAAGAATGATTAAAACATTAAGAACCTTTGGAATCCACTTTTCTTAGTGGGGTTTCATCATCCTTAACCAATACGTTGTTGTTGAGTTGAATAGAATCATTGGAAAGCTTATCAACTAGACTCTTATTGTGCCTTCATATATGCTGAAAGGTATTCTCGACATTTTGAAGATTTCAACCAATTCTAGCAAAAATATGATTTTGAATCGTATACTTTTTATAGGCATGATTGCGAAACTAATGTATAACATGAAGGGAGTCCCTTAAGATGATGTTGTGAGATATTTCCAACGACATAATGAGCTCTAAAGCAAGATATAAAGCATAAGTCTCTGCATAATTATTTGTTGTATTTCCTAGACCGCAAGAAGATCAAGTAACTTCTTTTTCACTATGGTTAATGAGAGCCCCTCCCACACCTAGTCAATGGATGAGAAATAATGTGCACTTTATTTCTCTTCAAAAATAATTTCACTCAACTTAAAATTAAATATTTCCAAAAAGTCACTTTAATTGCTAAAGTGAAATCAAATGCTCATCTTAAGTCATTTAATGCAAGGGTCATGTTATTTTCCCCTTTTAAGCAACTTAGGCAAAAAAAATCACTAGGAGAACAACTTACAAGGTACAAAACTTCAACAATCATCTTGATTTGCATCAAGTGCCTTTTACTCTACTGGTTGATCAAGGAGCACAAGAATGGATCCATGTTTATTGGGATCCTCCTTCTATGGCATCAATTGTCAGCTTCATCCATACCACCTCTCTTAAACCAGGAGAGCAGTGGGGATACTGCCCACTTAAACCAAGAGAAAATGGTATAGATCCCAAGAGAGACATTGGAGAAGTGGAAGGCTACTTTAAAATATTTAATAAGTAGTTTAATTTCAATATTAAATAAAAGGGTTGACATGATCAAAGTTAATCGTCCCCATTTTGGATTTTCCTATGGAAAAAAGGAAGTTTTGGAGTTAGTAGAAGTCTTACTTTTGCACTCTTTATTCTGTCTATATATTAGAGTTGAAAGAAATACTCTCCAAGAAATCAAAGTAATTGAGGTTGAATTTAAAAGGCACAAATCTTCTTTCAGACATTGTATCCAGCCCAAGACAGACGAAAGTTGAGATGAGTTAATCAGAAAGGGAGCTTGAATCAGCTAAAAGAGAATGTGAAATTACTTAGAATGAGAACAAATCATTCGATGCTATCATATAGTCTTTCCCTACAAATTGCTCACTTCATGAAGTATATCCGAGAGAGAGATGAAATCATGGAAATATTGGACACGCCAAGGAGTTCGCAAATGGAGTATGGAAATCATGCACAATCCTTGCAGGACCAATTGTCATTGGTCAAGTATGATGAGAAATTAACCTAATTAGAAGAGAGTATTCTATTACATTTGAACCATAATGAAAGAAGCTCTTATTCATAAGATCTCGAGGTGGGTTGTTTAACAAGTGAAGTACAAATCTAGTGGAAGCTAGAGATTATGTAGACATTGATGTTAATGACAAAAAGTTCCAACTTAAATATGCCAAGGTTTGTCTTATACCATACATATAGAGCAACATGAGAAAAATTGCCAAATAACACGAACTCTATAACATTGAAGATTGGAGAGAAAAACCTGATAGGGTACAGAATATATAACCGCCATATTTTCTGAAAGGGAATGACATGTCCAAAATGGAATCTCTTCTAAAACACCTTCAAGCTCTCCAAGCCCACAAACAAATGGTTGTACTTGATGGAAAAAACAAGAGTTATTATGTAACACCCTGGTTTTGACCCCGTTTCATTAGATGTATATGATGTATATATTGTAAATAATCATGGTGTGGAGCTAAAGGCCAAGGCCCCACCATTGATTGGTTATGTTATGTTTCGGGTTGAAATTGTCACCGATGGTATATCGGGGCATGCGGCATACATATCAAGTTTTGTCATCATGTAAATATACATCTTTAATTAAATGAACCCAACCAGGTAGGCTCACTGCAACCATAATGAAAAGGGCATGATTTTCCCAAGGATAAGGGGGGGAATTGTTAAACCATGAACCAATGGGGAAAAGGCCATGTGTCACCTTCCATTGTCTTACCCAACTTCCACCATTAAAAACTGCTGCTGTTAGTTGGGGCAGTTATGGCTGGGAGTGGAGTGTGGCAGGACTGTCAGTCCTTGCCCACACGCACACTCCACCAGCGGGTTGACCTCACGTTGGCAAGGAAAAACAACCACCGCCATCACTCCAGTGGACTCCCCACTCACTCTACTACGGCATTCTCTCCATTGTCTGTTCATCCTCACATAGGGATAGTAGTCGGTTCATTCTCACGCATAGGCTTCTTTTCGATTGGTCTCACGCAGCCAGAAGGGGGGGAGCAGTTCGGATGTCATTCACGTTTCCACAGAGTGGTATCTAGCATGTTTTCCATCCGAATTCCAGAGGTCTGATGTAAATTTCCCTCACGCACAGGTTGGGAGTCTGTATTTTCTTCCCCAGTGTGGTCTGTGTAAGTTTTCCCCGGTGGCTTCGTTGTCCAGGACAGACTGTTGTTTTCCCCACATTGTGAACTGTGTTTGCTGATACGTTTTGGGACTACTGTAGGCTGTTTTGGAGTCGTTTTGGCCATGATAGGGCCAAGAACGACTCAGGAGTTGTTTTCCTTAACCAAGCTGTGAATCGCTTGTGTGACTATGTGTATGCAGTGGTTGGTCTTTGGACTGTGTTGGGAGTAGGGATGGGGGCTTGGGTTGCTTGATAAACCTAGTGTGTTTGGAAACCACATAGACAGAGCTAGAGGGATGGATTTCTTCTCCACAACCACTGAATAGCACTGGAAGGGAAGTCAGGGCCTGAGGGACTGTGTAGCAGAGAAGGGACTGATTCCTTGTGTTGGGTGTGTGTGGGTTTCTTAGAAGTCAGGCTAGTCCTGGTGTAGGTGTTCCTAGATCTATAATGGGCTCACCAGCTTAGCATTTAGCCTTTCCCAGCTCCTTGATGGCTTGATAAACCAACTGTGTTGGCTTGGCTGTGTTTTGTGTATCCTTGGCTATGTGTAAGCCTGCTTGTTCCTTATTTCTTGGAGAATCATGCCCATCTTAGGGGTGGCAGCATTGCTAAGAGATTTAGGAGCATGCTAGCCTATGGTTGGGTGGAACGTTGCAGCGACGTAGATGGTTGCGGAACAAGTTCTTTATAAGATAAGTAATCTTGTCTATTTTACTTCTGCAATCCTATTTACTATTAATGATTATGATGAACATGTTGAATGCTTGTATGAATGTATGTTGCTTTCGCTGTGTATGATAAATAATTGTATCTGTGTATGTTCTACTTCAATGCAATTTGTTTCAACATTTTATGAATGCACATGTTCATGGGGTTGGTTGCACGGATGGTTAAGGCCATGGTAGCGTCCTCTTCGCTTGTCAGAGGGTTGGGGACGTTACAATGTGGTATTAGAACCTGCAGGTTGCAGCATGGGCCTCTATGGGCCATGACTAACCAGTTCGCAGAGGCATGTTGCCTTCTGCCCAGAAGAAATCGGTGAATGACTGGGCAATTCACAAAATTTGTCTAAGTGTTTGAACTGCCAGTTCATTGGAAAACTTAGTGGGACGGGCTTCTGATGCAGTGGAGAGCTAGGCGGAAGCACACTCGACAGAGGACAGTTGGAAGAAAATTGCAGAAAATTTTCTAAGTTTTCGTCGGCCGTCGACGGAACTTAGTGGATGTGGGAGCCGCAATTTCGACGAAGATTAGTCGAAGACCGCTGAAACGCCGACTCGATGTAGTGGAAGAAATGCCCGATATTGACTTTCGGCACTAATGAAAGTTTGTTGTTCAGACCGTTGATGGATGTCGACGCAAAATAGTTGATCGAGCGCCCACCATTAAGGATGGCTAGACCACAATGCTCCCGATGGGTAAGGCCTCCGACCGTCGATGTCGTAAAGAAAGTTTAAAATTTTTTCTAAGGCCCGAAATCGTCGGCTATCGAAAGAATATAGTGTTTCGTGCGTCCACCGTTGCGGAAGCCTAGAGCACTAGTCTTCCGACAGGGAGAAGCTCTGACTGCCGATGCCGGTCAAAAATCAGTTCACTGATCGGAAAACATTAGCAAATTAGATCGTCGATCAGGAAAGGATCGAAGATGATGAGTCGTTGTTACGGCTGCTGATCGAACTAACCCGCTGATGCTTTAGTCTTCCACTCGCTGATGCCGAGGTATTAGTGGATTATGGAGCCAACAAAGTCAGCGGAAGATAGAGAAAGTTTTCGCCGACAGAAGCGAAAATTTTCAAAAATTGTCTAAGTGTTGAGGCCATTGGTGATCGGCAACGGTTAGCTGTTTGGATCAGTGGAAGTAAGTGGTTCATACGCCCGCCATTTCAGAAGCCTAGAGCACTAGCCTTTCGACAAGAAGAGACTGCCAATGCCGACCAGGTTATGCCTCAATAGATTTGGCCGCCGATCGGAAGAAGATCGAGGATGGTGGGCCGTCATTGCGGTTGCTAATGGAACTAATTCGTTGACACAGAGGAGGTAAGTTGCCGTTTGGATCACCGCAATGATAGGAAGTATAGTGACTTGGATCGCCGATGAATAGAAGATGGAAGAGCCGATGCCGCGGAAGACAAGGCAAGGAGAAAATTCAAATTTTCTCTAAGGAACAAGATCATCGACCATCGAGAAATGTTAGTGGATTGGATCGCCGATCGAAAAAAGTTCAATGAAAGTGACTTGTCGTTGCGGCTGCTTAGTCAACTATTCCCCTGACGCCACAACAACTAGTCCTTCCGACCGCCGATAGACTTACGGTTGCAGAAGACTTAAGGAGATTGTTGGCCGCCGTTGCAGAAAGTTGGGAGACTAACAGGTTATGCTATTGCCGAACAAACGTGGGATAATAGACCATTACAGGCCCAATGCGGCGGAAGGAATCATACGAGTAACTCACCGATCGGAAGTCTAGACGTTTTCCCGTGGAAACTGAAGTAAGAAAACTTCCGCCGTTGCGACTGCTCAAAGGACTATGCACCCGATGCACAGACAATGTGGTCGCCAATGGAGATAGGAAGTGTAGTTGTTTTGACTACCACAGTGTCGGCAAAATAGCTGGGAAGAGGTACGATTGGGCCTAAGGAAGTTTGGGTTTTCAGAAGAATTTCCCAGTAGTTTTTCGAGCACTTTTCGACTGTATTTAGTTGGTTTTCAGCAGATTTCAGCTGACTGTCCGTGGTCATAGAGCTGAATAGGAAATAGAGAAAATTCTGTGTTTTAGCATAATTGTTGTTTTATGATTTCCAGAAGAGAAGGTAAGTAATTTTGTTTTATATTAATACTATGCATCTAATAGTTTGATACAAACACATTTGCATAACTTTAGATAACTTCGAAGAGCAGTACTCCAGAGAGAACAGTGTGGTAAAGCCAGAGGTGGTTCAGTCATGAGAACCCATGATGGGTATGATGCTCGAGATTCTTACGAGCGAGCAGAAGATGCCATGGGAGAAAATGTCCGTAATGGGAATGATGACATTGAGTCCAATGGGAGGAGATTCCAAGAGACACCGTTAGATGTTGCAGCCACCATGAGAAGCTTGATAAAAGCCCAGGAAGAGCAGCATCAGTTGAATGTTGCAATGTTGTAGAGTTTGACAAACTTGCAAAGAAATATAGACTCTGGACGAGGTACAACAAGACCAGAAGGCAGTAAGAGCAGTACTAGGAGAAGGAGAAGGACTTCTAGTGGATCATCTGATTATGAAGAATCCAACGGGGATTCCAGTTCTTCTTCTCGTAATAGAAAAAGAAAGAGACACCATAGGGATCGCTCTCGGGATGAATTTAGGAAAGCTAAACCTCCTACATTTGATGGTGAGGTAAAGACTGGACAAGAGGCTGAAGCTTGGCTTCTTGGAATAAAAAAGTACTTTCAAGTGCATGACTATTCGGGAAACATGAAGGCAAGAGTTGCCATATTCAATCTGAATGGAAGAGCATCCATTTGGTGGGAACACTTCAAGCAAGTAAAGAGGATCAGTGAAAGGAGATTTAAGTGGAAACAATTAAGAAGTATTTCAAGCAGAAATACCTCTCTAACAGGTATTATGATGACAAGATTAAGGAGTTCCATGAGCTGAGATTGGGGCAGTGGACCATGGAAGAATATGCAAATAAGTTTTTAGAGCTGTTGAGGTATGTCCGGTACATCAGAGATGAAAAAGTGAAGGTCCAGCGTTTTCTGAGTGGATTACCTCAGTCTTACAAAGATAGAATTGAGTTTTATGAACCTAGAACTCTTGAAGAAGCAATAAGGAAGGCTAAGCATTGCTATGAGCAAAGAAAAGGTAAACCTGATTACCATAAGGCATGGAAGGACAAGAAGAATGAGAAGTTTGACCAAAGAAAGAAATGTTTCAAACCTTCTAACTTCAGGAATCAGCAGAAGCAGCCATCCCAAGCTGCGAGTAAGCCAATTGGAGTAATAGGAGAAAAGCCTAAGGATCCACAATAGAATAGAGGACCACTCCAATGTTGGAAATGTGGGGGACCCCACATGCGTAGAAATTGTCCACTCGAGAATGAGAGTGCGAGGCCAGCTTATAACATTCAAGAAGCAGATACAGTGGGTCAAGTAGCAAGGGCAGTCCCTAGGATTTATGCAGCACTGGAGGACTGCCAGGCGGATCACCAGTCAGCTGTGGTTGAAGTTGCAGGTAATATTGTTGAACAATCTGTTTCTATTTTGATTGACCCTGGTTCTACTCACAGTTACATTTCTCCTAGAGTAGTGGAGATTTGTGCTTTTAAGAAAGTAAAGCATAGGAAGTCTTGGTTAGTTCAGCTAGTCACTGGAACTAAGAGAAAAGTCAGTGAAGTGGTATAGAAATGTCCATTGGTCATGGATGGATTGGTCACTTGTGTAGATCTGAATGTCCTACCGCTTGGTTCCTATGATGTTCTCATTGGAATGGATTGGTTAGAAGCTCACAGGGTGAAGCTTGACTGTTATAATAAGACTTTCGAATGCATGAATGAAGAAGGGAACCTAGTAGTTGTGAAAGTTATTCCAAAGGTGAATTCAGTAAGGCAGGTTTCAGCGATGCAGTTAAAAAAGTTCTATAGGAAGGGTTTCCAGTTGTATGCAGCTCAGATTTAGGAGGCAACAGATGATGAAACTCCTAGGTTGGAGGACTATCAGGTGTTACAGGAATTCAGGGATATGTTTCCTGATGAGATTCCAGGGCTTCCTCCAAAGAGGGACATTGAATTCACTATTGAACTTGTGCCAGGAGCAGCACCAGTGTCCAAGGCACCCTACAGGATGAGTACACCGCAGATGCTAGAGCTGAAGATGCAACTACAAGAGTTGCTGGAAAAGAAGTATATCTGACCGAGTGTGTCTCCTTGGGGAGCACCGTTTCTGTTTGTAAAGAAGAAAGATGGTACATTCAGGCTGTGTATTGATTACATATAATTGAACAAGGTTACTGTGAAGAATAAATATCCTTTGCGTAGGATTGATGACCTCTTTGATCAAATGAGAGGAGCAAAGGTATTTTCCAAGATTGACTTGAGGTCTGGTTACCATCAGGTGAGAATCAAGGATGAAGACATTCATAAGACAACCTTCAGAACAAGGTATGGGCATTATGAGTTTGTAGTGGTACCATTTGGTCTCACAAATGCACCAACTACATTTATGTGCCTTATGAACAGTGTCTTTAGCAGGTATTTGGACAAGTTTATTCTTGTTTTCCTTGATGACATTCTTGTTTATTCTAAGAATGAGGAAGAACATGAAGAGCATTTGAGATTGACATTGAAATTGCTCAGGGAGCATCAGCTGTATGCGAAACTAAGCAAGTGTGACTTCTATAGAGATAGAATTCAGTATTTGGGTCACATTATCTCAGAGGAGGGTATATCTGTGGACCCTGAAAAGATTGAAGCTACCGGATGTAAGATCTTTTATGGGACTTGCAGGATACTACCGGAGATTCATTGAGGGATTTTCCAAAGTTGCACATGCCATCACTTCTTTGCAAAAGAAGGGGATAAAGTTTGAATGGACATCAAGGTGTGAAGAAAGTTTCCAGCAGTTGAATAATCTTCTCACCAGTGCACCCGTATTGAAGGTTGCAGATCCAGAGAAAGACTTTGTGGTTTGTACCGATGCATGCAGACAAGGACTTCGAGGAGTCCTTATGTAGGACAACCACGTGGTATGTTTTGAGTCGAGAAAGTTGAAGGAGCATGAGAAGAACTATGCCACTCATGATCTAGAGCTTGTAGCCATAGTACATGCCCTCAAGATGTGGAGGCATTACTTGATGGGTAGAAGATTCAAACTCAGGACAGACCATTGTGGTCTGAAGTATTTGTTTGATCAACCTACTCTGAATGCTAAGCAAGCAAGATGGCTAGAGTTTTTATGTGAGTTTGATTTTGAAATCAAGTACATAAAGGGAAAGGAAAATAAGGTAGCTGATGCACTCAGCAGGAAGGTGCAGGAAATGCATGTGGCATCTCTTAGTAGTTGCCAATTAGATTTGAGGCAACAGATTGTTAGTCATGCTGCTGGAGATGAATTGTATGAGCAGGTAAAAGACAAATTGCAGCAGCAAGGTCTTGAGAAGATGTATGAGGGATATAAATTGGAAGAAGATGGGCTTCTCACTTATAAAGGTAGAATTTATATTCCGAATGTAGTAGGTTTGAGGAGAGTTGTTATGGATGAAATCCATCAAGCTCCGTATTCTGGTCACCCAAGATACCAAAGGACAATTGCTACAGCTAGGAAGCAGTACTTCTGGCCAGGACATGGCTGAATACATTTCCAGGTGCATGAAATGTCAACAGGTAAAGGTTGAGCATCAACACCTTGCAGGTTTGTTGCAGCCTTTGCCAGTTGCAGAATGGAAATGGGAAGTTATTTCCATGGATTTTATTACAGGATTGTCGATGACTTGGAGACAACATGATTCCATCATGGTTGTGGTGGACAAGTTGACAAAGGCAACGCATTTTACACCAGTTAAGTCTACGCATAAGACGGATGACATTGCAAAGATCTTCATGAAGGAGATTTTCAAATTGCATGGATTGCCGAAGTCAATAGTCTCTGATAGAGATGTCAATTTCACTTCCAATTTTTGGAAGGGGTTGTTTGCAGATTTGGGTACAAAGCTAAACTTCAGCACTGTATACCATCCTCAGATAGATGGGCAGACAGAGAGAGTTAATCAGGTGCTCAAGGACATGCTTCGCATGTACGTGATGGACAAACCAACCAAGTGGGAAGATTACTTACACTTGGTAGAGTTTGCTTACAACAATGGACAGCAGGCATCCGTGGGGATAAGTCTGTATGAAGCTTTGTATGGAAGAAGGTGTAGGACACCAGTGACTTGGGATAACCCAGTGAACAGGGTTGTGCTTGGGCCAGAATTGCTCAGGGAAATGGAGCAAGAGGTTGTAAAGATCAGGAAGAATCTAAAAGCAGCACAGGACAAACAGAAAAGCTATGCAGATAAGCATATGGTGAAAAGGGAGTTCAGTGTTGGGGATCATGTTTACCTCAGAGTGCGGGCAAGGAAGAGTTCCTTGAAGCTTGGGAGTTGTGCCAAGCTGTCACCTAGATACTGTGGGCCATTTGAAGTGCTTGAAAGAATAGGGCCAGTTGCATATAGACTTGCATTGCCTGCTAGCACTAGGGATCATAATGTTTTTCATGTTTCTTTGCTTAAGAGATATGTACATGATCCTAACCATGTGATAAATTGGGATGTGATTCAGGTGGAACCTGAGGGAGAGTTCCGAACCGAGCCAATGTGCATCCTCGACAGGAAGGTCACAATGCTCCGGAACCGAGCCACAGGTCAGGTAAAGGTGCAATGGGAGCACTACGGACCTGAAGAGGCTACATGGGAGCTGGAGGATGCCATGCGATTGGCACATCCATTTTTGTTCAATTCTACGGAACACTGAGGCGATACCAGTGTTACATTTTGTTCAATTTTGTAAAGCACTGAGGAGAGTGCTATTGAAGGGGTAGGGGAATGTAACACCCCAGTTTTGACCCCGTTGCATTAGATGTATATGATGTATATATTGTAAATAATCATGGTGTGGAGCTAAAGGCCAAGGCCCCACCATTGATTGGTTATGCTATGTTTTGGGTTGAAATTGCCACCGATGGTATATCGGGGCATGCGGCATACATATCAAGTTTTGTCATCATGTAAATATACATCTTTAATTAAATGAACCCAACCAGCTATGCTCACCGCAACTATAATGAAAAGGGCATGATTTTCCCAAGGATAAGGGGGGGAATTGTTAAACCATGAACCAATGGAGAAAAGGCCATGTGTCACCTTCCCTTGTCTTACCCAACTTCCACCATTAAAAACTGCTGCTGTTAGTTGGGGCAATTATGGCTGGGAGTGGAGTGTGGCAGGACTGTCAGTCCTTTCCCACACGCACACTCCACCAGCGGGTTGACCTCACGTTGGCAAGGAAAAACAACCACCGCCATCACTCCAGCGGACTCCCCACTCACTCTACTATGTCATTCTCTCCATTGTTTGTTCATCCTCACGTAGGGATGGTAGTCGGTTCATTCTCGTGCACAGGCTTCTTTTCGATTGGTCTCACGCAGCCAGGAGGGGGGGAGCAATTCGGATGTCATTCACGTTTCCACAGAGTGGTATCTAGCATGTTTTCCATCCGAATTCCATAGGTCTGATGTAAATTTCCCTCACGCACAGGTTGGGAGTTTGTATTTTCTTCCCCAGTGTGGTCTGTGTAAGTTTTCCCCGGTGGCTTCGTTGTCCAGGACGGATTGTTGTTTTCCCCACATTGTGAACTGTGTTTGCTGATATGTTTTGGGACTACTGTAGGCTGTTTTGGAGTCGTTTTGGCCAAGATAGGGCCAAGAACGACTCAGGAGTTGTTTTCCTTAACCAAGCTGTGAATCGCTTGTGTGACTGTGTGTATGCAGTGGTTGGTTTTCGGAATGTGTTGGGAGCAGGGATGGGGGCTTGGGTTGCTTGATAAACCTGATGTGTTTGGAAACCACACAGATAGAGCTAGAGGGATGGATTTCTTCTCCACAACCCCTGAATAGCACTGGAAGGGAAGTCAGGGCCTGAGAGACTGTGTAGCAGAGAAGGGACTGATTCCTTGTGTTGGGTGTGTGTGGGTGTCTTAGAAGTTAGGCTAGTTTTGGTGTAGGTGTTCCTAGCTCTGTAATGGNACATTGCCGAGAGATTTAGGAGCATGCTAGCCTATGGTTGGGTGGAACGTTGCAGTGACGTAGCTGGTTGCGGAACGAGTTCTTTATAAGATAAGTAATCTTGTCTATTTTACTTCTACAATCCTATTTACTGTTAATGATTATGATGAACATGTTGAATGCTTGTATGAATGTATGTTGCTTTCGCTATGTATGATAAATAATTGTATCTGTGTATGTTATACTTCAATGCATTTTGTTTCAACATTTTATGAATGCACATGTTCATGGGGTTGGTTGCCTGGATGGTTAAGGCCATGGTAGCGTCCTCTTCGCCGGTCGGAGGGTCGGGGACGTTACATATTAGGATATAAGGCGCGAAGGATATCTGATTTCAAGTAAAAATTGGTGAGAGAATTCTTGAGGATGGCTGAAGTGGCAGAAACTGAAGCATAGCGTCACATGAGAAAATAACATATTTTTTTTAACTCCAAAAATACTTAGTAGAGCAAATGCTATGATTGAGGAATCGAAAGAAAAACTTTCCAAGGAAACATAGGAATGTGAGGCTGAATTCTGAAGGCACGAAGTTGTTTTTATAGACATGGTATCCAATCTAAGACAGATGAAAATTGAGATGAGTGGCCAATAGAGAGATTGAATCAGTAAAAAGAGTGATATTATTTTCAATTAAAAGAAAGCAACAGACGCTGTCATATAGTGCTTCATTGGAAATTTCCCACTTTAAAAAGGATATCCAAAGAGAGAGATGAAGTCATCAAAAGATTGGCCACAACAAGGAGTTTGCACCTCAAGTAGGGAAACCGGGTACAATAATTGCAAGATTTGAATAAAGGATATAAAGAGAAATTCACCAAATTGGAAGAGTAGTCTATTACATTTGGACTGTGAAAAAAAAGAAGCTCTCGCTCAAATGACCTTGAGGTGGCCTGTTCAAACAGTGAAGGTAAAGGCATAGTAAAGATAAGAAAATATCTAGAAGCTGATATTGATGCTGAACAGTTCCAACTTCTACTTGCCAAGGACCATCTTATACCATACATAGATACAGAGCAAGGTAACATGTCAAAGTTACAAAAATGGAACAAACTGTGTGGTAGCTACACCAACTACAAAAACACTTCAAATAAAGAATAAAGATTCTAATTACCTCTGCAACACCATTTCAATCTTCGTTTTTCCATCTAGGCAGTAGCATGTCTGTGATTGTTACATACAATAAAATATGCTGATGTTTCTTTTACAATAATGTTGTCGATGTTTCTTTTACAATAATGTGGTTGGTACTAGTTAATTTATATATATAGAAACTTTGCATTGAACATTCTAGTTTAATTAGTACAATTCAATTTTTTTAAAGAAGAAAATGCCCCATGGAGATGGCATATTCCACAAATGATGAAAACTTTTGTTGTTTATTTTTGTGTGAAGCAACACAAGAGTGTTAAATTCAACACTTAGAAGATTGGATAAAACTGGAGAAAGTTACTTCCTGCACAATAAAAGCATTGGCAAAAGTTGAATATAATTTTCATGGCAGAGGAGAATTAGTTAAATCATTTCACTCTCTTTAGCAAAACGACTCTTTTCATGATGAAAATTGTATGAGCATGTGGTGCCCAAGTTATACCATACATAGATACAGAGCAAGGTGACAAGTCAAAGTTACAAAAATGGAACAAACTGTGTGGTAGCTACACCAACTACAAAAACATTTAAAGAATAAAGATTATGATTACCTCTGCAACACCATTTCAATCTTTTTTTTTTCTTCCATCTAGGCAGTAGCATCTCTGTAATTGTTACATATAATAAAATATGCCGATGTTTCTTTTACAATAATGTTGTCAATGTTTCTTTTACAATAATGTGGTTGGTACTAGCTAATTTATATATATGAAAACTTTTCATCGAACATTCTAGTTTAATTAGTACAATTCAATTTTTTTTACAATAAAATATGTCGATGTTTCTTTTACCGATGTTTCTTCTACAATAATGTGGTTAGTACTAGTTACTTTATATATATAGAAACTTTGCATCCAACATTCTATTTTAATTAGTACAATTCCATTTTTTTAAGAAGAAAATGCCCCATGGAGATGGCATATTCCATAAATGATGAAAACTTTTGTTGTTTATTTTTGTGTGAAGCAGCACAAGAGTGTTGAATTCAACACTTAAAAGATAGGATAAAACTGGAGAAAGTTACTTCCTGCACAATAAAAGCATTGGCAAAAGTTGAATATATTTTTCATGGCAGATGAGAATTAGTTAAATCATTGAGGAGAATTAGTTAAATCATTTCACTCTCTTTAGTTAAATCATTTCACTCTCTTTAGCAGAATGACTCTTTTCACGATAAAAATCGTATGAGCATGTGGTGCCCAAGTTTGACACGATGGGAAAGAACACTAATTAGATGGCTCTAATACCATCACTGCCTGGTTTCATTAATGGACCAAAAAAATACCATTTTCCTTTAACCTTTCTTGCAAGTGGAAGAAGAATCAAAGTAATTCCCTGGTAGTGGATGAACACCTTTTCTGAACATTAAGATATAGGATATAGGTAATTCCATTAAGAAATATAATATTAAACTGTTTCACCTAATTGCCCGTCCATGCCTAGAATTGTTTATAAAACAGGCAACTCTGTTTATTGCAGCTCTCAGTGATTATATGATAATTAAAATCCATTGGCAGTCCAAAGAAATAGAAAGAGAAGTCCATCTAAACTAGCCCTAAAACCTATCGTGCATCCACTCATCATACCAGTAAAAAATGAATCATTGTAAACAGATTTCAATTGCAAAATGAATGGAAGCCACTGCCAAAATGAGGCAATTTGCTCTAACATGGGATTATAGATATGGGTAACTTGCAGGGAGAAGATATGGACAAGTTTAATCTTAACGCCAGACCTATTAAACACTTGGAAATGTTATTAGAGATATGGGTAACTTACAGGGAGAAAATAGGGACAAGTTTAATCTTAACGCCAGACCTACTAAACACTTGGAATGATCAAGGTAAAAAGTTCATGTGATCTTTCATTGTTTAAAAGATGCAGAGGTTATGCTGGTTACGTTACTTTATTATTTTTGGCTTGTACTTTTTTCATATTAGATGTCTTTGTATTTCAGTTTATTAGCATCCGATGTGACATGGCTTCCATCAGGGCGGTAGAGTACAATTCGCACCGATAGGTTTAGAATGTGGAAATTTGTCAGAATTATAATGGATTTTCTGTGAGGTTTTTCATTTCCTCCCAGAAAAACCAAGGTAAAGATTTAGATTGTAGAGAAAAGAATGAAATGAAAATGGGAAAATTGAATTAGTGTTAATGGTGGATGGAAAAGCTATGAGGGCTGGACTTCAATATAAGTAAGAGGCATCGTTAATTGAAATAAAATGTACAAGAAACTTCAATAACTTCAATATAAGTAAGAGTGATCGTTAATTCAAATAAAATGTACAAGAAACTTCAATAATTGAGATCATCGTCTATGCAATGGAAATTCAATAACTAGGGTTACTGGACCGGATTTTTTTTATATCTAGGGTTATTGGAGCATCAGCAGAGCATTGGACAGCTAATTTTAACATTAATATGATGGCAAGGAAATATGAGAGCGCGGGATAAGCACGAAAAAAATAGTGAAGGATAGGATGAAGCTGTCAACACTGAAATTAAATAATTAATAAACTACAATAAAATTAGGCGGTACATTAGTATTAAGAGCGCCGATCCTTTTCTCTTTTTGAGCACCACATCGGTATCATCACTAATAATCAGCAGCAACAACATTATTTCATTTGAGATTTCTGAAAATGAAAACGAAAACGAAAGAAACCCATCCAAGACAACTATCTGCAATGCGATGCAAATGCAAATAACAGTTGCATTGTTCTTCACACTATACATATAACAATTACTCTGGTTCTCTTCAGAGGTACCCTTAAAGGCGAAGAAGTTCATCCGATCTAAACCTGTAATTTTCAAAGGAAGTAAATATTTTGAAAGTGTTGAAGTTGCACCGACAATAATTTCATATGGTTTAATTGATACCGGAAAGAATTTCATTTCTCGGCCATCCTCTTCGGTTCTTCATCATCCTCTTAAAATTTAGTTTGAAGCTTTACGGCTCTTCAGTTCTTCATCATCATCTTAAAATTTAGTTTGAAGCTTTACGGCTCTTCAGTTCTTCATCATCCACTTCAAATTTAGTTTGAAGCTTTACGGCTCTTCAGTTCTTCATCATCCTCTTCAAATTTAATTTGAAGCTTTACGCAATTTTCCGGTTTGGTCCTCCTCCACTACCTTTCATCGAATTGACCTTCTAAGAGCACCTCCTTGCGCGATCATTAATGGAACCCTCTGAAAAAGGCAATTCTCATTTTCCCTTTTTATTTAACTACGTACCTTCTCCCTGTTTCATTCCTCGTTCCCATGTGGGATATAACGTTCTACCGTCCCTTTTCAATTATTTTTTCAAAGCAACACTATATTAAGTAAATCTTAATTTAATATTAAGATGCACTAAAATATTATCTTCCAACAACACTAAAATACTGAATTTTAAATTTCAATTTAATATTAAGATGCACTAAAATATTATCTTCCAACAACAATATTGAATGAGATGCTTTGAGAATTTGAACAATAAAGCATCCACAACCAAACAACAATATTGAATGAAATGCTTTGAGAATTTGAACAATAAAGCATCCACAACCAATCGTGCCAATATGGGTTATCATTGATACGTATGTTATGTTTCTTCTTTTCTTTCCATGTTCTTTAGAATTTTTTTTCAGTGAGCAAATGGATTGGATTGTTGTTTTGTGACAAGGGAATTTATAGGCGGATGCATTCTCTAACAATTATTTCTAGGATTTTTGTCATTATTAAATATTACATAAATTTGTATATACCACATAAACATGTAAACAACATATCACATAAACAAGTAAACAACAGATTTAAGTTAGCTACATAAAGTTAGTTATTTTTGTGAAGAAACATACATATCTACGACTAGTGCAAAGTTGTCTTCTTTGATGCATAGCATCTCTCCCTAATCAAACTTATAATGAGACCTCTAGAAGGTCATATCTTTCATAAGAGGAAGTTATTTCCTCGTAACTATGTAAATAAGCTTCTAGAATGGAGATTAAGTAAAAGTTTTCTATTTTCAGTAAATCAGTTAGGAAGTGAGCAGAAATTGAGGAATTGGTTAGGGGTTTGCTAAAATTGGATAACAAATTCCTTGTTTGCAAGATTTGAGTAGTTGATATTCTGTGTATTTAAGTACAAAGCATTTGTAAGCATTTGATTAGTTGATATTCTCTGTGTATTTAAGTACAAAGCATTTGTAAGTCTTTTAAGATGGATCGAAGGGATAATAGAGTATCTGGTAGAATAGAAGTAGGAGGATGTAATAGAGTTCTAGTTTAATGAGAATATATGCTCCTAGAATTGAGTTATTTCATGATTTATTTCCTCCTTTTCTAGAAGTCGATGCCTGTGACTGCTAAATTCCTATTATTGATTGATTTTGTGTGATTATGTAATACCAAGAAGTAACTCATTGTTCAGTTGTTGCATTTGGTTTTGTTAAATAATTGAGGTGTCCGGAGTTATAATGCAGGGAAAAGTGTGTGTGGATTTTGTCAAAGGAGATTAAGGGTTTTGGGGTTGCGGATCTATTGGTTGTGAAATGTATTTCCTTTATAGAGAATTGCGATTGAATTTGCGGGCATGTCATGTTTTCAATGGTTGTTCTTCTTTCCATAGCTCCATCAAGTTTTTTTCAATCATTTATGTGTTGATTGGCGATGTCACGAAGAGATTCCTTGGCCTGACATAAGCAAAATTCACTTCAATGCAAAGTAAAGATCCCACATGCGAAGTAAATGGAATGTACGATGAAGTTAGGCCCTATAAAATAAGAAGAATAGGGTAGAAGCATTGTAGACGTGGGATTTGGGTGTTGAAGAACCCCAAGGCCCAAGGAATTCATTCCCATTGTGTTTGGGGAGCGACTTTCCTTGGCATTTCTCATTAAGAGGGATGCACGTCATAGTGGTGGGTCAGTGCCATGCCAATGGGAATGGGTCTGCTTAGAGGGAGGTTGGGGAGTTGGGGGCGATGGTAGGGGAGAGGAGGGGGGTGGAGAGGAGGTGGTCGTGGTAGGGGAGAGGAGAGGGACGGAGAGGAGGTTGGGGAGTTGGGGGGTGGTGGTAGGGGAGAGGAGGGAGGTAAAGAGGAGTTACTTGTGATAGGGGAGAGGATGGTGGACAGAGAAGAGGTCGTTGTGGTATGGTAGAGGAGGGAGCGTGGAGAGTTGGCAGTGAGTTTGGAGAGGAGGTGGTGGTGGTATGGGAGAGGAGGGAGCACAGAGAGTTGGGAGTGGTTTTAGAGAGGAGTTAGCGGAGGTATGGGAGAGGAGGGTGTGTAGAGAGGAGGTGTCAGTGGTATAGGTGAGTAGGGGGGTAGAGAGGAGGGGTGTGGTTGTTGGGGAAAGGAGGTAGGGGAGAGGAGGGGGGCAGAGATGGTAGGTTGGGGGTGCATAGAGGTGGCAGTGGTATGGGAGAGTATGGGGGCAGAGAGGAGGGGTTAACCGTGGAAATGGCCTGTAGTAGAATATTTTTTTATGAATAGATAAAAAGGGAGGCAATGAGCTAAAAAGGGCCTATCACTATATAATAATTAAAAAATTTGTGTTGATGTATTCCCTATGGTGGAGGAAACAATTATAGTGAGGCTAAAAATCTAGTTTAGAACCAAAAGTGCTCTCTGGTCACATGGAATAGTAGTGAGGCTAAAACTTCCCATTTATGTAATTACAGAACATATGTGAAAATGCCCTTATACATAAAAATGTCTACCATAACATTCACTAAATATTGTCATTTTGGCAATTACAGAAAATTAAAACATAAACCCTTCAAATATGATCACAAATTATAAAATTTGGGCAAAAGTGAGTAGAGTTTAAATGCCCCTTTTGTTCCTGTGAACCCAAGACTCGGTCATGACACTAGAAAATGTTACATAATGCTTTAAACATATGAGAGCAAAGTCAAATAAAAGAGGTGTAAGAGCAAATACTAGGGTATATGCAATGCAACAAATGTGCGAAGAGACAATCTGCAAGGCAACTGACTTGACAATTCAAATGCCACAAAATATCAAGGTTGTGTTATAAAATAGAAATATCAAACATACATTCAATGAATATAACTCTAGACAAAATCCATAATCATTAATTCAAAGTAAAAAAACAAAGTCAAGGGAGTAGAGTCTATTTGACCAGGATCGGTTATAAGTTTAAAGGGTGGTTCGCAATAGGGCTAGTTGAGGCCTCAAGAGATTTATGAGATGGAAATGTTATTGGAATTTGAGAAAATTAAATATCAGTAACAATTAAGTTTTGTCATTACCAAATTGAGAGAACATGCTTCACTATTGTGAGACACTTGGCAATGGAGAGACAACAAAGTGATAAGGAAAAAATTCAAAGATGGGTTGTGATGGTGTCCAAATTGAAATGTAAACTCTTGCATGTTGATATTGCATTGAATTTGTTGAGACAATTGCTCAAGGAAAGAGAGAACAATGGTCAAATACACAATAAATGAATCTATAGATTAGGAAAAAGTATTTGGAGTGTTGAATCCAATTGCAAAGTATATTAATGTCTTGTGATTTAACATACAAGATGGAATATGTTTGATGGAAGTTTGGTCAACGTTGAAGGCTTATCACTTGGATTTAGGGTTGTAGGTAGATTGTCCAAAAGGCAAGAAGGCACAAGAAGTAAAATCACAAGAAGAAGAGGAAAGCAGTTTATAATAAGAAAAGAAGAGGCTAGTGCAAGATATAAAAATGATAGTTTTGTAGGAGGTTACAATGTTGATAAAGGATGTGGATATGGAAAAAGAAAAGTAAAATTTATGGGCACATGCTTCAAGTGTGGTGTACTAAGGCATAAATCAAGTGTATGCTCATGGAATATGAATGGAGGACTACGATAAGAGCCTAGAACTCATGACTCGAGCAATAAAAATAGTTGTGGAGGATAATGTATTTGAATTTCATCGAGAGTAAGGAGAGAATATTATGTTCCAAAGAGTTATGTTGAAACTAGAGAATTTGCATGAAGACTGGGAGCCTTAACAACTAAAGAATATCTTCACAATCATTTACAAGGAGGGAGGTAAAATGTGTTCTTTGATTATTGATAGTGGTAGAACATAAAACTTGTTTTTTATCAAAGAGATGAAGAAGCTACATTTGAAATGTACATGACATCCTAGTGCTTGTAAAGTTTCATGGTTGCAAAAAGCATATCAAGTATCATTTTTAGAGAAATGTCTAATTATTTTTCATACTGGGAATTATTGTGATGCCTTGACCATGGAAGCTTTCCATATTTCATTAAGAAGACCTTGGAAATTGGATAAGAATGCCACTCACAATGGAAAGATAAACACTTGCCAAATTGAGAAGGGACGAAATAAGGTTTTTGGTTGTAGACAATGAAGGCAAAAAAATGATGACTTCATGTATTATGAAGGCAATATTGAACCTATCAAGAAACAAATAGGGTGTTATGCAATGCTCTATTCCCATAATTTCACATTTCCAATAATTTTTTAGTTGCAAAAACATAACACAATTTATGGATTACCATGAACAGAAGAGAAGTGAAGATGTTGTTATGTGAATGCCTATCGATGATACTACATTTGGGGACATCAATGAAACATGGTTAGTTTTTTTAAGAACCTTGTAACATTAGGATTTCATTAGTAGCTATTAGTGTCAATGCATATGTAGATCTCATGTATATGTATTTTGTGGCTTATTTTTGTTATAAACAATAACATTCCTCTTTGTATGTCAATAAAGAGAGAGCACACATTGTTGGCAATTATTGTTCAATGTATTTGTTTACAATAATGTTTCATTTGTCTTGTTTAATTCATAATTTATTATATGTATAAGATAATAAATGTCTATTTTCAAATAATTAGCTAGGTATCAAGTTTATATATACACAGACTCTTATTGATGAACTTAGAAATTTATGGGCCACCATCACCATATGTGCGACATCTCTAAACCAGTGGGGAAAAATAATTTCAATTCCATGGAATATTCAATGAATAATTCATGATGCTCCAAGCCTAACAGATTTTTGTGGTATGTAAAGTACTACACAATTTTAACAATATATAATTTTATGAGTTGTACATCATGAGAAGAATCACCTATGTTAGAGGCCTTTTATGATTGATCTTTGACTGAAACAAGGGAACTTTTTGATGGAGGATATATTTTGATTTTGGATTCCTACTATTGGCACTAGAAAAGCACATTCTTGGAGACTTCTTCCTTATCTTGTTATTGATCCATACCTTTTAGAAAAGTTCTTTTGAATGGATCTATTCCAGTTATTATTAAAGGAAAACGACACATTTTTTGGAATACCTTTATCATCATTTGGTTGGTTTATTTTAGGCTTACTCACATGCCTATTGCAGATGCTTTGGTGACTTTGTTGTATGGAACAAGCTAATCACCACATTTGGAAGTGAGCAATTAGCAATGTGCCTTTGTTAGATTATATAATGCACTTTTCCATGAAGGATGTTTCTTGTTTTTTAATGTGTTATTTATGGCTATGCAAGTGCCTACCTTGAAAATTGTTGACCTTGTTTAGAGAATCCCATATCACATTTATTAGTGGTTGAATTTAGACTGATATGACATGATATATGGGTCACTTTTCTTGATGGGATACATATTGTTTTAGGAAGAATTATTCATAGCTTACAATTGAGTTTCTTCATGTATTAGAAGTGTGTGTGTTTTTTCACCTTTCATGTGCCATTTTGAAGTAGACATAGTTGCATATTTGAATACCTCCTCCATCCTTCATTATATGTGTTATTATTAGAGTGGGAAATTTTGATTTTGGAGGATTGAGGATACACTAACTTTGCCACCTATCTCATGCAGATTTTTTGAGATAAATCTTGGGTTATTTTTGTAAGAAAAGGGTGCTTTATCTTGGAGGACCCCTCTTCGTTTTTGGGGATATATATTCATGATTGGAATATTCCCATGTTTAGAATACCTAAGCACTATTCACATTTAGGCTTATTTTCGAAAATCAGTCCAATGAGTTTTTATGCTTTTACTTACATTATATATAGGCGAACAAATATTACTAGCAAGCCAAACTTGTCAAGTGAATGTAACTCACAAGTCAAACTCATGTTAAGTTTTTTAATGGTTATCTCAGATCTTATAACATTTAACATCATAAAAGCATAACCATAAGCCAAAATATCACTAAAAGATAAACAAGCAAAACCACAGAAAAGAACACAAAGATTTATCCTAGGAAACCCTCATGGGGAAGAAAACCCAGCAAAAACTTCCTCTGTATAAGATCTATAAAAGACAAACCTAACACTGGGTGTTCTCCTCCTTCTGTTTTGTCTCTCTCTCTCTCTCTCCTATGCGCTCCACAAGTGAGTGAGTGTCTATAGAAATAAGGAGAGCCTCACTTCTATTTATATTCTTTCGTTCACTTGATTTTCCACTCCAACAAGTCATCCCCACTAAAACTAACTAGGCCGACTTCTCTAAGAGGACTCTAACAAATTAATATTATATTAATTAGGGTGCTAATGACCCAACTTATAATGAAGGGAATTTCCTCATGACTCTTAGTAATTCTCCCGATAGGAACATCGGGGTATAATGAAATACAAATGATTATCTCGATAGGAACATCGGGGATAATAAGTAAATACACTTCAAAGTTACAATAATTCAACACTCCCCCTTAACGAGAAGGGTATTCTACAACAACATCAACAACAAAAACAAGAGAAGGAGAGAGAGCATCTTCAACAACATCAGGGTGATACATGTATACGTCACAGGAAGTTTTCCATAATCAGTAACTTGGAACAATTACTCTTCATCTTCTACATCACATGATCACTGGATCCTTTTGCAGCAACGCTTCGATATTTCGATCCTTTGTAGCAGCACTTTGATCTTCTTGATCCTTCGCAGTAGCACTTTGATCTTCTCGATCGACAACATCATCATCAACATTTTAGTCTTTTTGAATCCACAACATCATCATCAGCAATACTTTGACCTTTCACTCATCATCATCATCAGCAATACTTTGAGCAACATCATCGGCAATACATTACACTCTGATCTTTCGATCAACAACAACATCATCATCATCATACTCTGATCTTTTGATCAATAACATCATCATCATCATCATACTCTGATATTTTGATCAGTAACATCATCATCATCATACTCTAATATTTCGATTAGTAACATTATCGTCATCAACAACAACCTGCATTCCACAATACAAAGACGAAAGTCTTCGGATCACTTTTGGACTTAAGTCCAAGGATGATATAATCCTACCACATTCTCGACGATCGAAGTCACCGGATACAATTATAATCACTCCCTATCACTTTAGGACTAAGTCCAAGGATGATGCAATCCTACCACATTCTCGAGGACCAAAGTCACCGGATTTGTTCTGAACAAATGTTCAGGGATTATACAATCCCACCACATTATTGAGGACGGAAGTCACCGCATCCGTTCTGAACAAATGTTCAGGGATGATACAATCTCGCCACATTCTCGAGGACTGAAGTCACTAGATCCGTTCTGGACAAATGTTCAGGGATGATACAATCCCATCACATTCTCGAGGACCAAAGTCACCGGTTCTATTCTAAACAAATGTTTAGGGATGATACATTCCCACCACATTCTCAAGGACTGAATTCACCGGATCCGTTCTGAACAAAAGTTCAGGGATGATACAATCCCACCACATTCTCGAGGACAGAAGCCACCAGATCCATTCTGAACAAAAGTTCAGGGATGATACAATCCCACCACATTCTCGAGGACCGAAGTCACTAGATCACTTTAGAACAAATGTTCAGGGATGATACAATCCTTCTTATTTCTCGAAGACATAATTCTACGGATCACTTTAGGATAAATGTCTAGGGATGATACACTCCCACTGCAACATCACTGCTCCCCCTTTCGGGGAAGGTCTTTCTGAACAACACCAAGCTTGTCTCGAAAGTATTCAAACTTTACTCGAGACAAAGGCTTTGTCAACACATCAACAACTTGTTCATCGGTACTCACATACTGGAGCTTTATCACTCCCTTATGCATCATATCTTGAATGTAGAAATACCGGATTTCTATGTGCTTTGACCTATCGTGGAACACTGGGTTCTCCGTCATCTTTATACAACTCTGGTTATCACATAGAATCGCAGTGGTAGCCAACTCCAGGTTGAATAAACTTGACATTAGCTTCCGAAGTCATATGGATTCACAACTAGCAGAGAAAGTTGCTATATATTCTGCTTTAGCCATGCTAAGAGCAACACTGGACTGTTTCCTACTAAAACATGAAATCATAGCAGACCCCAGACAATAACATCCACTTGATGTGCTTCTTTTGTCTGAGACACTTCCAACCCAATCCACATCTGTAATCATGGTTTCCATCATATTATAGACCAAATTCTATAGTTCATTTCATATATCTCATCACATGTTTTGCAGTTACCAGGAAAACACGTCTAGGTTGAACTGGTTACTGACTCAAGGTGTTCACAACAAAACAAATGTCTGGTCTGGTATTTGTTAGATACATCAACGACCCAATAATCTATCTGTATTGAGTCACATCCACTAGTTCTGATGATTCATCATCCAACAACTTCAGGTTGGTATCCATGGGTGTGGCCATGGCTTTACATTCCAACATATCAAATATTTTCAATATTTCCACTGCATACTTTCCTTGATTGAGAAAGATTACTTCTGAGTTCTGTCATACTTCTAGACTTAGGAAATTATGCATTAGACCAAGGTATTTCATCTCAAATTCTTCAACGAGATTCTTCTTGCATTCTACAATATGTTTCTCATTCCCTGTCAGAAATAGATCATCCGCATACAGTAATAGTATGACAGGTTTATCTTCTATAACCTTGAAGTAAAGATTAGGATCAACTTTACTCTTGGTAAAGTTCATTCTCGTCTGGAAACTATCTATCCTTCCATACCAAGCTCTAGGAGCTTGCTTCTAGCCATACAGGGCCTTCTTCAACTTGCATATGTGAGTCCGTCTGTCTTCAACTTCAAGTCCTTGTGGTTGTTCTATGTATACTTCTTCTTCAATCACACCATTCAGGAATGTTGTTTTCACATCCATCTGGTGTAAGTTCCATTTCATCATGGATGCAAGTGCCATGATAGCTCTAATTGAAGTATACCATGCTACTGGTGCAAATGTTTCTTCAGAATCAATTCCCTCTTTCTGAGAGAAACCTCTAGCCACAAATATTGCCTTGTACTTTTCTATACTTCCATCAGCTGCATGTTTTATTTTGTAGATCCATTTGGAGGATACTACACTCTTTCCTTCTAGTTTGGGAACTATGTCCCAGACATCATTCTTCATTATTGATTGTACTCTTCTGTGATTGCTTCTACCCATTCTTTCTTCTGTACAACTTCTTCATAGTTTGTAGGTTCTTGATCACAAGATCGCACATCAAAGCTACATAGTTGGAAAATGGCTTGGGATTCTTTCTTATCCTTGTGGAGGATACTACGAAATTCCCTTCAGGTCTCGATACTGCATCCTAGACATCATTCTTCTTGAACTGATGTACTCCTTCCCTTTCTTCTTGGCTATTTCTTCATAGCTGGAAGGTTTTGTATCAATGATGTCGCTCAACAGTGTCACATAACTGCACCGTGTTTGATACCTCTTTCTTTCTTTGAAAGTATCATCATATTATTCTTCAACTTGTATTATTTCTCGAACTGTCATCACTTGTTCTTTGGAACAAGTCTCATCCTTCTTTTCTTGTAGGTGATTGTACGCTATTTTCCTACAAGTCAAATGCATTAGTTGTATGGTTAGAAACATTTCATAAGGCATATTCATAATGGAAAATTCTTATGCATAAAGATATAATTATGCAACTATTTTAGCCAATACAACATTCATCCATATCTCACGGAAACTTTCTTGATGCCTTCCATCTCTACCATGACATCATTGAGATTGTGCACTAATCCGATATGTCAGCAAAGAGGTTTGATTCTAGATAAGTAGCAATGGAGAGTAGTATAGCACCATGAGCTACTTACCCATCACATGCATATTAGTAGTATACTGTCATTAATGCAAACATACTATCATGCATAACACATCAACAGAATATAAACAAATGCATAATGAAACAATATCATGAAATGACAATTGAATACTTATCTTTTATTCGTTTTGTGCGTAGATTCATTCTTGATCCTTCTGCTTCATCGTCTTCTTCATTCATGGCATCATCATTTCTTATCCAAATGCTAAGATGGATAAGAGGTTCTTCAAGAATTGAGTTCTTCATATTCCTCATTGCTTGAGGGATCTTCTTTGAATCATGACCTCTTGATCTTCAGTTGCTCCCATCTTCTCTTCTCTTATTATGAGTCAAGTTTCTTCCTATGTGCACTCTTCCCAGAGACTGCTAAAGGTAATCACTTCCTTATGGCACACATTCCTTGAATGAATGAAGCCCATGATCCTGGGAGGCCATTCAAGGTGGTTATCACAATTTCTGCATTCTCTACTTCTTCATCCACTGCTTCAAGTTGTTCTTTGATTTGAGAGACCCTTGTAAAGTATGACTGTATGGTCTTTGCATTTTGGATCTTTACATTCTTCAACTGGTTTCTCAAAGTCATCTTCCAATTTATGTTCTTCCCTTAAAATAGATTGGTCAAGGAATCAAACATCTCTTTAGGTGTGTTTAGAGAAGACACTTGTAGTATAAGGTGATTCTTGATTGAATCAACAATGATCTTCTTGGCCTTAACCAAGTTCTTCTTGTGTAAGGCTTTAGCCTCATCTCCCTCTGGAACTGGAACCTCTCCACTTATGTAGGTGTCCAATTCATTTTCTTGAAGAATCAGTGAAATCCTATGCTTCCATTCTCGGAAGTTTTCAGCTTCACCAAGCTTGCCATCAAGCCAGTGTGCTAGGTCATTTTGAAATGCGAACCTCAAATGTAAATAGTAAAATATTAGATTTTACCGGTTTGAGGTGTTCGTCGTGGTTCCAGATCTAGATGATCTAGGGTTTGTTAGAGAAACCCTAATTTTAAATACTTGGAATCTTTCAGATATGATTGGATAGAAAGATGTGCCTCCTGAAGGCGAGTTGAGCAGCATATTCATTTTCCCAAAACCATGATCAGAATTGCAAAATATTTGATGCCCTAGATTTCTTCAATTTCTTCTACAAAAATGTCTGATATGGTTTCCACGGTATCTCTGAAATTGATTCTTCCCTGTGTCTAAAATTTCCTACTGAGGTAGCCTCATCTGTCCTCTTTCCAAAATCGTAGGTTTGAGCAGAATTGGTTTCACCAATTGGGACTTATTCGCATTTTTCCAAGGTGGCTTATTTCAGGACTATTCAGAAGTGAAAACTTGTACGGACTTCCACATGTCACCGTTTCATTTTCGGGGTCTAAAATTTTTACCACATAAATTAAATCCTGTGCCCTTTCTGGAACATCTTGCAAAATTTCATTTGGACCTTCGTAGCCCGAGATATAGCAATTCTCCCTAGGTCACCTGTTTAAGGCTGAATCCTGGGAGAGGCTAGAACCCTAACTTAGAGGAATCATATCTCCCAGAATATAGCAAATCTGAGGATGAAACTTTTCAAAAGGGTACATAAAGAATTTATATTCGTCATGTAAAGGTTTCATCTCATGATCCTTCTCCAATATCGAGATATAGAGAATCTACCAAAAGTGACTAGTTTTAGTATTTTAGGGTTTTCAAGCATGAAACCTTAATCTTCAATAGTTGTAGTTGTAGCACTATTTCAGCTGCACAATGACTTCTTTAAACCTGGATCTGATACCATGTTAAGTTTTTTAATGTTTATCTCAGATCTTATAACATTTAACATCACAACAGCATAACCATAATCCAAAATATCACTGAAAGATAAACAAGCACAACCACACAAAAGAACATAAATATTTATCCTAGGAAACCCTCATGGGGAAGAAAACCCAGCAAAAACTTCCTATGTATAAGATGTATAAAAGACAAACCCAAAACCGGGTGTCCTCCTTCTGTTATCTCTCTCTCTCTCTCTCTCTCTCTCTCTCTCTCTCTCTCTCCCCTATGCGCTCCATAAGTGAGTGAGTGTCTGTAGAAATGAGGAGAGCCTCACTTCTATTTATATTCTTCCGTTCACTTGATTTTCCACACCAACAAGTCGGCCCCACTAAAACTGTCTGGGCCGACTTCTCTAGGAGGATTCTAACAACTTAATATTATATTAATTAGGGTGCTAATGACTTGAATTGCAACGGAGGGAATTTCCTCATGACTCTTAGTAATTCTCCCGATAGGAGCATCGGGGTATAATGAAATACAAATGATTCTCCCGATAGGAACATCAGGGATAATAAGTAAATACATTTCAAATTTACAATAATTCAACAACTCACTATATCAATTTCACTCATGTTTGACATGCAAATTAAATTTCTAAATATTACTTGAGTTCAAGTTAGACTTGGGAGAGATAACTTGACTCGATTTTCTCAAAGAGTACAGTGAAACTGGACTCAAACTAGTACAAAAAATATGAATGGGAATCAAGGAAACAATAGAAATATTTTTTCAAATCATGTTAAAGTTGCACTTCTCCATAAAGAGGTTTTTTCAATAACATTTATAAATGAAAGAAGGGTGTCAGTATTGCAAGGTTAATGCTCATTTTATTTGAATTACCTCTTTCATGTGTGGAGGCCCCTCAACAATATCCTATAAACGTAATGGAATCCTCAACAAAATACTAACACTAAACATCAACTGTAGATACAACACACATGTCATGATCTAGCAAGTAACCTAGAGGAATAAGACCTGCATGGTGAAAAGCTAGTAATCTCTTAGGTAAATATTTGTAACCACTTATCTAGTGTTTATTTTAAGGTGAATTTTCTCATGAGCCCTCTTTCTTTATCCTCATTATCCTTACTATTGTGCTTATTGTGGTTCTTCACTGTGTTAATATTGTGTTAGTGTAGTGATGGTAGGTGTGTTTGTTGTAGTGACTCAAGTGCCTCTTACACGACATTAATGCAAAGAGAATAATATTGTAATATCTTATGATTACTAATTATACAATGGTGGAGCACATACGATGAAAGTACTAAAGAATTGCACACTTACCATTTGATTTCTAACCCAAGTGGCAAGCTCTTGAGCAACATAAGCACTAGAAGACTTATTTATTCATCTAATTAAATGCAACACGTTTGGTTCCAAGATATATGAATGTAGTTTCATGCTTCAAAAACCAAATTCATCCATGAAATGAAAAGAAGGTGAACCTTGCATTGAAAAATTCCCTTAACATTCTATGCTTTATATAAATATTCAACTCAACCCTTGGAATTTACGCTCAATTCTTTCAAACCTATATCCCATGGGAAAGATCCTCCTTTAATAGCTTTCTTATTCAACTAAATCTCAACGAAATATTACCAGTAGCTTGTAGTCCTCAATAATAATATTTTTTATTACATGGATAAGGAACGTCTTCTTTAGGGCATTCTTCAACCCTCCTTTAAGGCTAGGTTCTCCTCTATAAAAACTAAGAAAATACATAAAATAGATTTGAATTGTCCTTGCTTCCACACATCCTCCTCATATTGAGAAGATGAGGGTTTGACCATGCCTTATATTTAGGATTTTACATGCCACTTGTGTCCTCTATTTTAGAACTCTTCAAGAATGGTCTTGTAGTATATTCTTCTCCCAATGTAGCCACAATAATCCAAAAACAGTGAAGCATTCCTCTTCCTTTGCACATATGACCTTTGAATATGCCATGAAACCATCCCAAAAGACTCTAGCATAATGGAACTCCCTCTTGGATAAGTCTTTGATCACGTGAGATGGTTTCTGGATGACACATATCACAATCTCAATAAGGTCAAATGCATATTACACATAAGAGAGAGTTGATGCAGGAGACAATGAGGAATGAGATAGTTAGCTTTGAGCCAATCGAGGGCCTATATGAGTGACAAAGATTTTGAACAAATATTGGGGATGTCCAAAATCTAAACATATAAGATTGAAGTGTACAATTGGATTACTTTAACTAGGACAAATATATGTTCAAGGGGAAACAACTATGCATACTAGAATGTTCAGGTGCATGAATTTGATCAGAGATTTGCACAATTGTGGATTAGGAGGGAATTTTGTGCATGAAAAGGTATAGATTTTGTTGAAGGAGAGGTATTACTAGCCTATTTTGAAGGAGGTTAGTAGAATTTTGGTGCAATGCAAAATTTGTCAATGGTGAGGGGGATAAGTCTAGATACAAATGTTACAAGCCAATGTTTTGGTGAGATAATTTGATGGATTTTATTATTGGATTGCTAAGAACACAACTCGTGTTTGATGTAATGTTTGTTTTGGATGGAAAGCTTTCTAAGATGACAAGTTTCTTACCTTGTAAGGTTGTCAGTGATGTGACATACTCCATGAGGGTATTCTTCAAATAGGTGGCATCTCATGTCCCCTTCCATGAGTTCTTAATTACAGAATGAGGACCCAAATAAATAACAACTTTGAGCATTGCCAAAAAAACAATAAGATTAAAACTAGATCTAGCTTCCAACTAAGAACTGCAACTAAATAAAATGCAACAAAATGACAAAGCATAAAAGATTTGAATTCATAGAAACACATGCCCAGTTCATTATAATACGATAAACGGTCTCATAATGGAGCACAAGTTCATAACCGCAACAAAAAAACAAGAAGCAACTTGCATAATTATTTAATAGGATATGATACCTATCTTTTAACCAAATACAATCCAAGAAACTAGTTGTAGATGCGAAATTTTTCTTCCAACATTAGGCATCAAGTGCAGATGGCACCCTAAGTTAACTGTCTATATGTTCCTCTAACTGAGTTGTTAACTGATTGAATTGAACTGAAAATGAATGGAACTGTAAGTAACTGAACAAAAATGAATGTAACTGAATAGAACTGAATGAACTAAATGTAACAAGTGCTTCACCATCAGTGTCATCTTCAACAACCACTTTGCATAAATTAAGGAGTTGATTCCTTAATTAACTGAAACTTGTTTATCACAACTAAGAATCAACTAATATATTATTAATTAGAGTTCACTTGGAGGCATACATGGGTAATTCAAATTCTCTCTCTATCTATGTGCTCATTTTGTTTATCATCAATTAATTATGCATGGTCCATATGTGTTTCATGAATTAATCAACTATATCATATAATACTCATAAGAATTGTTATGAACCTATGATCATATCTATTACCTCGGGTCATATAGTCATATGCTAAAGTAAATCACTCTATGGGTAGCTAATCCCTAAATAATACTTGTAGCACCTGGTGACCATGATTAGCCATACATCACATAGTATATCCTCAAGACTTTAATAAAACATAAGTCATCTGGTCTTGATACAACACAAGGCTCCTGAACTTAATACAACATAAGCTTGAACTTGATACAACATAAGTCTTCGACCTTAATACAACATAAGTTCATGATCTTAATACGATATAAGATCCTAGTACAAGCATCTCTCCCTAATAGGACTTAATACAACAGAAGGTCCTATCTTAATACATCATAAGCTTTTTAACTTAATACAACATAAGTTAGTGAACTTAATACGACATAAGTTTCATGGAGAATATTTGAACCTAATATGACATAGATTCTGAACTTGATACAACACAACTCTCATGGGAATGATTCCCTAAGTTGTACTTTCAACAATCCCTCTCACCAAGGGAGACATTCTCTACCATACCAATCTTATCTCGAAAGTGTCAAAACTTCGTCACAGATAGAGGCTTGTCACAAATTTCTAATATGCTCAGTAACTATGTACTGGAATTCATTTTACTTGACCATGACTTCACTGAAGTAAAACTTAATCTCAGTGTGTTTTATCATGACACACACACACACACACACACGCACACACATACATATTTTTCTTTTCAGAAATATTGACTATTAACACCTAATAATTGTAGGATCAAGTCTTTCACCCTAGTAGGTAGCTTCCCAAGCTACACTACTCCTTAACATGTAGTACTATCCACAAAACACATTTTTCTTCTGTAGTACTCTCTCAAATACATCTTGATTATGTAGTACTAGCCGCAATAGACTTAGCTTTTGTAGTACTAGCCACAAATTACATTGTTTATCTCAGGCTAGCATATTGGGATAGCACAATCATATAATAGGTATTCCATGTAATAAAGATCCTATTCTAATGTACCTTAAAGGTACTCAAACATATGATTAGTAGTAAGCATAAAATACAACAGGTCTGCACAAAGACCAACCAGCTACTTACACATAGTAGCATCATTTGGATCCAATCCAGAATAAAGTTGATCTAAACTAGAAACCATGGATTTTAAATCCATCACATAAAACATTATACAACAAATGTGTAATATCATGCAGAAAGAAAGTCTCATCTTTTCTTTTAATATTCAACATTTTTTTACTTCTTGAATCTTCTACTATTTGGAGAAGTTCTATGTGAGCTTTCCATTCTCTGTAATGTTCTTCAAGGCCTGATCACTTTCTCAGTGATTCTTCTCTTTATACTACATCACCCCAACTACCTCTCCGAGAGGTTCAACTGTTATCTAATAGCCCAGAATATAACTCTTCTGGAGTATCAATAGTTTCCAAGACTTTAACCATGTCTCTGCTCATGTGGATTATCTCCACATGGTATCGCATCCCCTAGCTTCCAGATTCATGTACCATGACTAACTGGTAGGGACTTTATCTATTGTCTACTGTGAAGACACATCAATACTCCCTCTTCAACTAAAGGAATTTTTCTGTACTATACCAAGCTTGTACCATATAGATGCATAGTAAGAATGATGGCAATGTTGCTCATTTATTGATACGTACCATGTCTTGGATATAACTAAATAGAAACCTCATAAAGGTTTACTGTTTTTCAACATTCTCTATCTAGAGCAACACATGTGATCTTTCCTCGATCATTATACTAATCAAATTTCATATATCTTTGAAACTATATTTCACTGACCAAGACATATTTGAGTCCACATACACTTGTACCAAGTAGGTACTACAAAACATGCTTTGTACATGTCCATGTACAAACTACAAAGCACATGACTAATCCTGGGACCTATGAATAACCAGGTTCATCGCAAATAACTTGTGAGATCTTCCAAATCTGATCTGAACTTCATATTTTTATTCATATAGATGGCCATGGACTTTTAATCTGTCATCCTGAAACTCTTTAGGATCTCTACTGCACATTTTCCTTAACTAAATAAAATATTATCTTGTGACTGCCACACCTCTAATCATAAGAATCATAACAAGATTCTTGAATATTGTTTTGAGCTTCCTTCTTAATTGTGAGCATCATGCGGGTCTCCCTTTTTACAAGAGGTAAACCAACTACTTACACTAGTTCTTCATAATCTAATGAGTCCAGCTACTCCCTCTCCCCATGTGAATGTAGAAACATAATCTAGGTCCTCTGTCACGAATATTATTCTCATCTATATCTGAATCTCTTCTTTGAAACATGAATGTAAATAAGATAGAATATCTTCAGGAGTCTTCTGATCTATCAGAATAGAATTAAGCCATCTATTATGTCTACTTCCCAGGAGGCATAAGAACCTCCCAAACTGTTCTCTTTCAGGCTCATGAGCCATCATAATGACTCCCCATTCATTTCCTTCTTTACTTGTAGGTAAGGGCTTATTAATTTTCCCTACAAGACAAATTATTCTAATTGTTAAAACCATTTCATAATCATGAATTGTATTCACATAAAATACTCTCAATATAATGACAATGATTTACATAATTATGTACATATATTGACCAGCTGGTTTATCATAAACCATTCTAATATTATGTACTAATATGCATCCATATATCAGTCCAAAAAATTCATTTTATGAAAGAAATATATAGCCCCATGTTCATATCTCATGAGGTAAGCATGTAGCCCTCTATCTAGCCAATCATGTAGTCCTATGTTCACAACTTATGAAGCAACGATTCAGCCCTAAATATCATGTCTTATGAAGGATGTTTTCAACCTTATATCAGTCATATATGAGTATATACCAGTCCTACATAACTCTTATATCAGTCCTATATCATCTCGCAAAATATGGACTCATGAGATCGATAACATGCCAATAAAGACAAAAAAAACCAATGTATATGCTAAACACAATTCCAAGTCCAGGAATACAGATCTATATGACAATCATGAAACACAATATATATATATATCTGATTTACAATAGCATATCCAAAAATTGTAAGATACCCATCTTTGTTTGTGTGGGCTCCCTCTTGATCTTTGCTCCCTTGCGGAGATAGGTGGAGTCCTTCTTTATTTCTTGCAACTTTAAACACTGCAAAAAGAAAAATTAATGCATGAACTAGAAAGTGTGTCTCTACATGGGAATAAGGATCACATGAAACCAAGAGTGAATGTTCTTCTTCATTAAAGGAAATATTCCTTTTGGTCATCCTCTTCCTTGGATGATTTCTCTTGAGAAGGTTCACCTCCTTCTACGACGGTGGATGCATGAACTCTTCCTTCTTTTCTTTTCCTCACACGACAATCCTGTATGAAGTGTCTTGGATTTTGACAATAAAAACATAGGAGCTTTGATTTGTCAAAACCTTTATGCATCTCTTTCTTCTTTGCACGGAAATACTTCTTGGGAGCAAAGGGTTATCTCTCTTTCTTGGTTCTTGTTGTGAGGGAAACATTTTCCTCCTTAGTGCTCACCATCTTGTTCTGGATGTGCCCTTATTATTGGATGAAATCATGCCAAAGTATTTTGAAATTGAGTTGTTCATCTCTTCCATTTACCGCAGCAAGAAAAGTATCCCATGAGGAGGGGACTCTATCGATGGCGGTTTGTAGAAGATCATCCCCATCCATCTCCACATTGATTCTTACTAGTTGATCCTTGTGCAATATTTGTGAAGAATGATGCTACAGTATCATCCTTCTCCATATTCATGTTGCACAACTTGTTCTTCAAATCCCTATTTTGAGTAGGGGCCTTCTTCTCATAAAGATTTGTGAGTGTGTCGAAACACTCCTTTGTCGTCTTCAATGGTGTGATCACCATCATGAGATTGTCTTTCACATGGTCATATATGATCCTCTTTCCCTTTGCTTGATTCTTCTTGTAATTGGTTCTTCCTGCATTTGAAGTGGGCTCTTCGATCATAGAGGTTACAAAAGAATAAATATCATGCTCTTCAAGGATATTGATCACCCCCGCCTTCCATTTGTTGAAGTTAGATGTTCCTTCGAGTCGATCTTTTAGTTGAACGGATATTGATGACATTGCTTAAAGCTCTTTCTCAATGCTTCAATATCTATGAAGGCTTAGAGTGTTTGCACAAAAATAAGCTCTTGCACACCCTCGCTCTGATACCATGTTAGTGTCTCTGATACCATGTTAGTGTTTGAGTAATAAAGAAAGATGCTTGAAGTTTAAAACTTTAATTCACAATTACAGTGCAGATAGATCTCATAAATAATTCATACACACAACCTTCAATCCATAAGACATGTTAAATACCCTAGGGAAACCCTCCACTGATCCAGAGGATAAAAAAACCCAAAAACAAGCTTTGAATATGATACATGATCGTCAGAGAATGACTACAACACAATCGCAGATTGTCTAAGAAGAGGGAACAAGAGAGTAGACACCATACAGAACACTGTACTAGTCTTTCCAAGTGCATATCACTTTAATAACAAGCTAGAAATCAGTCATACACTAAATGTAGTGAATGGTTGCATGACTAGGGGGCACTGCCAACTGTGTGCACACCTCACACATAACCTAATTCACCTTCCTTGACTTTGTTCCAAGCTGTCACCACATAATTGTCTCCCACACTGAAGATATACCCCCTCCATTAATTCATTGGTGTTAACTACCTCTAACTGATTGAATTGAACTAAACAGAATGAAACTACATGTAACTAAACAGAACTGAATGTAACTAAACAAAACTTAATGTAACAAGTGTTTCACCATCAGTTTCATCTTCAACAACCACCTTGCATAAATTAAGGAGCTAATTCCTTAATTAACTGAAACTTGTTTATCACAACTAAGATTCAAATTATGTCTTATTAATTCAAGTTCGCTTGGAGGCATACATGGGAAATTCAAATTCTCTCTCTATCTATGTGCTCATCTTGTTTATCATTAATTAATTATGCATGGCTCATATGTGTTTCATTAGTTAATCATCTATATCATATCATACTCATAAGAATTGTTATGAACCTATAATCATATGTATTACCCTGGGCCATATAGTCATATGCTAAAGTAAATCACTCTAGGGGTATCTAGTCCCTAAAGAAGACTTGTGGCACCCGGTGACCATGGCTAGCCATACATTACATACTATATCCTTGTGAATTAATACAACATAAGTCATGTGGTCTTGATACAAGACCAGTCTTGATACAACATAAGACTCTTGAACTTAATACAACATAAGTTCGAACTTGATACAACACAAGTCTCCGACCTTAATACAACACAAGATCATGATCTTAATACGACATAAGATCCCAATACAAGCATCTCTCCCGAATAGGACTTAATACAACATAAGGTCCTATCTTAATACAACATAAGCTCTTTAACTTAATACAACATAAGTTAGTGAGATTAATACGACATAAGTTCCATGGAGAAGATTCGAACCTAATACAACATAGATTCCAGACTTGATATGAGTATGACTCCTTATGTTGTACTTTCAACAATAACAACTATGGAGGAGAACAAATTATGGGTTATGAACCATTTGTGGATTAAGTACATAGTCCACTTTGTGAGTAGTCCATCTACGATGTTGACCATATGGGTTTCATTGGAAAAAATATTGGTTTGTTTTAGAAACCCCATTGGAGGACATGTATCATTCATGTCATGGGGAGCCTTTGGTTCCTGTGTACGATAATACACCAACCAATTATATCGATGAACATATGATTGGATTTGAATCTCTAGTTGGCGTACATTTCATCTTTCTTTCATCCAGAGTTCTATGCTAGTGATTGATGTGACTTTGAGCATGAATGGTTCCATAGTGCTTAAACATTGTGTTAAATCTTCTGGAGTTTCACTATGTAGTAGTTAAGAACCGATAAATGTGTGTTTTGAGTGGACACTCCTCCCATATTTGGGATCAAAATGAAAGTTGTTTCGAATAGAAAATAATATGGAAAATTAAAGAGAGTTAGGGGAGATCTTCTTCGTTAAGGTAATAATAGAGAGAAATTAGCTTTAGCCATTAGGGTTAAGGTAAAATGGAGGAAAGAAGATAGATATTTAATTGTAAAGGAATAAAATTGAAAGGGTTAAAGTAAAATGGAGGAAAGAAGATAGAGATTTAATTGTAAAGGAATAAAATTGAAAAAGTTTATACATTTTTAGCTAGTAATCATAAAGCAAAATAATGGATGGAGATTCATTAGAAATGGATAAAAGAAAAATAACCAAACAATTAATTAAAAAAAAATTATATTATGATTTTTAAAAAAGAATAAAATATTGCTATTATTATTAGTTAAAATTAAATAAATATTGATTGTAACTTAAAATCATGGAATCAAATGATGAAAGTAACAATATATTAATAAAAAAATATATAGTAATTTAACCTTAAAAGAATTGTGATAATTTAAAATTAAAAAAATGTTATAATAAATTAGTAAGCAAGGGAAAGGTGGAAAAAACAATAAATAGAGATTGATTATAAATTAATGGAAGAACTATAGATTTTAATTATTATTTATTAAAAATTCTTGATTCTTCTTGTTAATTATTTCATTAATTTGGTCTGGATGCATGTGCCACATGTTCTGCGGAAGGCGTTAATGGATTCAAGCTATGGGCTAATAGGGCGGCGAGGATGTCGCCTTGCATTAAGAGCCCTCATCATTTTCCTAGGCTGCAATTAAGGTGCACTGAAGGTGAGGACGAGAGTATTACAGTTGGCGTGGAAGGGAGGCATTGGCATACACACACACTATCCGGAGATGGCAAATCGGCCACGTCGATGGTTGGAAGACCCAGTTTTACATCTCGTCGGGCTTTGGAAGGGACATCATCGCCTTAACTCTCCTTTAATGGATTTTGTGCTTAATCGTGCTATCGACTGGATTATGGTTCTTGCGAGGGAAGTCTCTGAGCTTCATTTTTTATTATTGTGTTTGGATTTGGTTCACATCATCTCCTCTTGGTTCGGCTCTGATATGCCCTGTTGGTATTTTCCACAACCTATCTCTTACAAGCACTACCATCCTTGGCCTGTATCTTAGGAAAATCGCAATGTCTCTCCCTAGGTTGATATTGGTCCATCCACACGGTTTGCTTGGCACAACGGTTCTTGTCTGCTCCATCACTTGATACAAAGGCCAAGAGCTAGTCCAAGCTTCGACGTCAAGATGAATCATAGTGCAATCATGTCCCGTCAATGCGGCATGCCCCGTCGAGGTAGCAATGCGAGAGGTCGAGCTCAATGGGGTTAGAGTCTAAGGCTGGAAGATGGTTAGGCCATTGGTGTTTCCAAGCTGGTGCACACACTTATAGATGAGTGGGAAGCCAAGTTGGTCACATAATACTTGGATAGAGGTATCGGAGGCGGACATCTCAACCATTATTGGATTGTAAAGAATATGATGGTCTCCCTCATGGAATAAATGTTTCATACTTCGAACTGCACTCGTAGTTCGGTTCTCCAGGAAAAAACCAGGCTGATAGAACTTGATACTCAACTCAACAAGCGTGATGTGACTTCAGTGTGGAAATGCCTTGCATTGGGTGCACGCCGGGTAATAATGAAGGGGGTAGTGGTAGCGTCACGGGGGCACCTACAACATCCTTGGAAAGGAGCTCTGTCCCGAAAATGCCTCTCTCATGGATTGTTCCGTTTCTAATACCTTCCACCATCACTCAACTGAGCAACAAGCGTGTCCGTGATATTGAGGTACTAGTTCGCAAATCCTCTCCTCTTCCTATTAAGCAGCCGAAAATTACGAATGTTGAATATTTCCAAGGGGGTTTTCCTATCATTGAGGAAAACCCGAACCCTTAAGTTTGGTGCTATTGAAGAACCTACAACTTGTTTGGCTTACCTCTGTTTTACTTGCTTAGTTCTGTTACTTTCATTTTTTCAGTATAATTCTATCTTATTGTATAAATGTCTATAAAACTTATTACTGTTTTGAAGTCTATGAATCAGCCCCCATCTTCTGTATGGGTTTTTGTACCCTAATCTTTACTGAAAATGACTTGCTTACTGTTTTGACTAGTTGGGATGGTGGGTTTAGACCATCCCAATACTATGTCGAGGATGTTTAAAAATAAAAATAAAAATTATTTCATTAATTTGTAATTAATCTTTATTTATTATTTTTCCTATCTTTAATCCTTATTCTTATTATTAATTTAAAATAACTTTCTTATTGTAATTATCACAATTAATTTATAATCACCTTTATTATAAATTAACTAAAGGTGATATATCCGTGAGATGTAGAACAGTTGGTGGTGGGGTATGGTTAAGATGCCCCCTAAGTGGAAAGGTCGTCGGTTCAAATCCCACAGATACCAAAAATCCAATCATGTTAAGGGTTAGTGTGGTCCAAGCCGAGTGCGATCCTTGGGTGATTTTGACGGCTTAGATGCCCATGGTTCATGGTAACTTAGCCAATAACAAACCTGCTAATGAGAAGGGTTCTTCCACTTAGCCAACCAAAAAAAATTAACTGAAGGTGATTTATGGTAACTTTCTCACGACTACTAATTTATTATAACTCTCTTTATCACAATTGTCTTAAAATTGATTTACTATATTTCTTTTTATTAATATATTGTGATTTTCATCCTTTCACTACATGATTTTAAATTATGACTCCATGATTTTAAATTAATTTTAAATATTTATTTAATTTTAAATAGTAATATTTAAAATACTTAATTTTTTAATCATTTATAAACAATAAATAACAAGTTTTGATTTTTTATTAATTTATAATAAATTTTCATTCATTGTTTTGCTTTCAAATTACTCCCTAAAAATGTATATGTTTTTTCTTTGCTTTTACAACTAAATATTTTTCAACTTTTCTCCATTTTACCTTAACCTTAATGGATAAATATAATTTCTCTCCATTATTACTTGAATAATTAAATTTTGTCCTTACTCTATTTAATTCAACATACTCTTTTCCATTTGAAACAATTTCATACTGATCGTGACGATGGGTGAAGTGTCCACCTGAAACATACGTTGATCGGTTCTAAAGTTGTAAATTGCTACATAGTGAAACTCCAAAAGATTTAACATAGTTTGATACAATATTTGATATGATTTCACATGATATAACATCAGAAAATGGTCCTGCAAATAATGATATGGGCATTGATCTTAGAGAAAAAGTAACAATGGTTGTGAATAAAAGCACAACCATTGAAGGGAGTAATTTTGATCCTTCCACAGATACACATCCAAAACATTGTCCCACAAGGTGCAAAAGTATATTTCTTACTCCAGAGAAAGCAATAAAGAAAATATCAAAATGTTTACACCATTCTTTCTACTGATAGTTTATACACACTTGTGCCATGAACAAAAAATGATCTTACTGCAAAGATAAAGAAACTACACACATGTATTAGTTGTTTCAATTTATTGTTTGTTATTTTTAAACCTTGCATTTAATGATACGTTATTCCAGTAAATTTTTAAGAAATATTAATGTATGGATTTTTTATAAATCAATTTCAACTATTATTAGTGGTGTGATTCTTTCAAAATCCATTAATTTTTGTGAACAATTATTAGTTGTTTGAAAAAAAAACAATTGTTGTTGCAATGCCCTTTGACTTGCTGGGCCAACCTTTGTCCTGAGAAACCACAACCCAGGAGCATCTAACCCATCAAAATCACCCGGGGATCGCACCCTCCCTAGGCCACACCAACCCTTAGCATGGTTGTATTTAGATTTCGCCTCCCAGGAGTAGCGGTTTTTGATCTTGGGCCGCCTTGCAAAACGAAACATACCTTGACCGTTTGCTCTACCAGAACTTGACTTCTTTTTTAGCTAGAGGAACCAACAATGATGCTAGCTTCGTACCAGCGTAACTTAGGGTCGATTTCAACGGGTACCACTATAATCTCTAGGTGCGACTAGCTGGGGCCTCAACCTTCATGCATGTTTCATTGAGACTCAAACTGCCGACTTGCTTAACAACCTGTACGCCTTAATAGAACATGCATTTTCCAATTGGCCTACATCCCTTCCCCATTGTTTGAAAAATTATAAGATCATTTATTTATTTCATATTATTTCAATATTGATTTTTTGTAATTTATTCTAAAAAAGAGTGAGAAGTCACTATATTTACATATTTATAATTCATGATGTGTTATTTATGTGACCATAAAAATAACATATTTGCTAAACATATTCACATATCTACTGATGATGTATAGGAATTTTAATGTATTTGATTAGTTTTAAACATATTTTTGTAAAAGATATTTCATTTTTGTGCAACTTGTATCAGATAAAGGAAAAATGGTAAGTGGGATGAATTTTAGAGTCAAGGAGGTTCAAGACCCAAAGAATATGATGGAATTTTTAGCAGAATATTTGACATGGACATAAGTTTCTAGGGACCAAGTTGTAGTTAATACATGTTCACAATTTGACGATTCTGCAAGCGAAGAGTAATAAATTCAAAATCCCCCCACTCATTTTGTTAATCAAGAACGAAAAATACAAGTGGAAGAGATCACACATCCTTGCATTGACACATTAGGAAAATGTTGCGTGGGTCAAAATTTGTTCAATATATTTATAAACTTGTAATTCATGTTCAATATGCAAAACATGGAATCTAGGGGTGGTAGGTGCGGGGGGATCCTCTTGGATCCCAGAGGACATGTTGAACAAACCTTCACTTGGGGCCTTGGAAATAGGACCAACAACAAGGCCGAGTGGTTTGCGCTCCTACAGGGACTACACTCCTTAGTCAATAAAGACCTACACAAGATAACGATCTTCGGAGACTCTCGGCATGTTATTTTCAAGCTGATTAATGGCTACACCTCTGGTTCAATAAATTGTCGTCGTCTGTATGACAAAGCAAAGCCACTCATGTCTAAATCCTTTGAGATATTCCACATTCTTCGCCACAATAAATCTGCAGCGGATGCCTTGGCAAACATGGGGGCCTCCCTACCTCAAGGTCATTTCAGTCTTAACGGAAAAGCCCCTTACACCAAATTCATTCCCTACTAGTTTGTCGGGCTTACTCTTTCCTCTCTCAAGGCAAGTGGTCTTCCCTCTCTCCACTCCTTGAAGTGTCTCTTATTCCCCCTAAAGGCATTATAGAAGAACTCCCCCTCCCTTCACCTTATCCCTCCACCCCTTCTCCTTCCTTCTCCCCCTCCCCTTATCCCTCCATCTTCTCCATATTTATTTCCCTAGCTAATTTCTTACCCCTCTCCCTTATCCCTCCCCTCACCCTTCTCCACACCGCCTCGCGCCATCCTCCCACAACTGGCTCCCACCTCATGCTCCTTCCCAAAGGGTCTTCTCATTCAATGCATTGTCCTACCAACACACTTACCCCCGCCGCGCGGATCTTCCTCAGCCTGCATCCTGTCTTGGACAACGTAGGATTTATGGCTCACCTCCCCCGGGTTAATTGCCCCTCCTCCTCGCACGCTCCAAGTATTTTCGATCACCTCACTATGTCTTCTCCTCGAAGCTGCCTGCAATTCATTTCTCTCCATCTCTTGGCTCTGTCCATCATGTGATTCCTCTAGAGCGCATTCTCTTGGATGTCATAGCAGGCGTAGATGAAGGGTGGCTGGAAGAAATTCTGTGGGAAGCTCTCCCTCTCACCAGGACTTTTGTGAAGGAAAGGCTTGCCCTCATAGCCTTCTCCTCTTGCTCTTGTAGCACCCTTACAGGCTCTTCGCTGTTGTTTGCAAGTATTGATTCTGGCTCCAGCCTCCCGTCCAAAGCTCAGTCTCTCACTACTGAGAAAAACACGATTTTGGGTTGTCATTGTTCAGGGTGGAAGGAAGGTGCAGTGGGCACTTTAGCCTGTCGAAGCAAGGAGGGTGCCTCCCTCCAGCAGGAGCTTAAAGTGCTAAAGTATATCCTTAGTGGCCTCTCTGGCAAGAATCAGGCTTGTGTGTTAGCAGGTTCAGTCCGTGCTCTGCATAGTAACTTCACCCGTATCGATATCTCTCCAGGAAACGGAAGCATGTCTCAGGCTAACGAAAACGTTGGCATTATGGACGTAAAGAAGAATCTAAGGCGTCTTTACGAGATGATGGCAATAGGCATAATGGATAATAAGGAAATAGCACAGGAGGTCAAGAGCATGGGGGAAGTGGTAAGTTATACCTCTCTGCAAATTAGCAATCATGATGCAAGGATCGATGACAACGAGAGCAACCTCAGGGAGATAATGGGTAAGGTTGATAGAATTCAGGAAGATCTCCAGCGTCTAATCAATATGAACCAGTGTAGCAAGGTGAACGAAACCCCTGCAGCTACAGCGCACCCCATGGAGGAGGAATCAGTGGTTAAGCCCATGAAGCCCAGAGGCAATCCTTAATCGGTTCTCTTTTAAATATGTTAATATGTTTTACTGTCTTTTGCTTTGCAGTCAATTTATAAGGGTATACACTACCCTAGGCACTAGTTGTTTTGCAAATTCCCCATGTGAAGTTTTTTGGACATCTCTTTGGATCAATTTTGTATGTAGCATTTTTGAACTGCAAGAACTCTCTGTTCCCGCTTTATTCTCTGTAATGAATGGCTGTGCACAGCCTGTTTTATAAAAAACCTTCTTAGTTTCTGTTAAAAAAAAATGCAAAACATGGAATGATATTATGTCTAAAGTGTTGTATTTATTTGTGTTTAGTTATTGTTGTGCATCAATATTGTAGAGTAACACTATACAAATTCATGGTATTTAATAATTTATTCAATATATAAATTTATATGGAATAACAATGAGTTACAAAAAGAAAATGAAGATGAAACTATTAAATTAGTAATAAATATAATGATTATTGATTTGAAATGGATCCAAACAAGCGAATGGTGGTAAGACTTACTATCTGCAAGTGTAATTCAATGATTAATGAAGGTTAAGTAAAACACAAAGGAAAATGCAAGTGTAAAAATTAAATCAAACAAAAAGAGGAAAAACAAATATTTAAATAAAATAGGAAATGAAAACACAAAAGAGAGACATGGGAATTGAAGGTCGGTTTCTTGGCCTTTCCATTACCCACCAATTCTCCTATGCCTTCTTGTAGCTTGACTCTCAATAGGTCTTTTGGCCAAAGAAGTGAGGATGTATAGAGAACCAAGAGTTGCATTGTAGCTAGATATTTCCAAAATAGAGACTAAGCAATCATTCAAATGTTGGTTTTCTCATTTATGTTTCCAAGGTATAGAAATATCTCTATTAATTATGTGTGTGATTTATTCATGTGATGGATTTTAATTTATAGTTGCATTTAATGGATTAATATGATAAAATATATATTATATTGACATTAAATTTGGTATGTGAGTTATTGGAAGAACTCCCATGCATTTGATATATTGTTTGTTATCTTAACAATTGTTATTGATGCGCTTTTAATTTCATCCCCTAATAGTCTTTGATGAAATCCAACAACTCTATAATGCCCAACATTCATTTTACTCTAGGATTTGAAATCAAAGGTTGTTATTCACTGGTTGTTGCAATCGTTTAGCTAGTTTTTTACTTTGTTGAAGCCATGAGGCTATTGAAGTTTTGTAATTTTTGAATCCACAATCATAATTTGTGTCCAATACACTCTAAAATCTGCACGCATCTAGGTTGATCCCTAGACGAACAAATGTAATTGTTGAATGTATCCTAGAGCCATATTACAATGATAAAGTTGTATGAATCAAGGCTAGGTTACCTCTTATTCCCCAGGGTCCTACAATTTGTAGCCTAGGTGTGTGAGTTGGCTAGATGCTAGATTAACATTTTGGGTAGTGATTGCATTGTAAATTGTGCCACCAAATCAAACTTGAGTTTCTTACTTAGTCTTCTTTCAATGATTTAGAACCTTATCTTGTTTGGGCATATCATAAAAAAGGTGTATTCCATGGAATGTATTTGTCTTGTATGAAAAAAAAGAGGGAGTCCAATGTGATTGTTCATGAATAGGTGTTGGTAGAATGAATATATAAATCTTGATTGGGTCCTATAGCAACTTCAACATTTCCTATTCCCCTTATACACTATACCTCATACAACTACACACGCTTGTAAATCTACACTACCACTCATGATGCTTAAGTGGTGAAAAGGTTTGGTTTGAGTCATTATTGATGGGGTGGTAAGTTTTGAATCCAAAAGATAAAACAAATATACATATGCAACTCATTGATTTGTGTTCACCCCTTTGTTGACTGCTAAGTTTAAAGGGACAAAACAATTTTGTAATTGCTAGCCTCTCTTAAATATAGTTATTATTGTAAATTGAGAGATTACATGAGGTTACAAGTAGTGCATCACTTATAATCATGCACACATTATATACACATAAGAAGAGAAAGAAATGAATTAATGGTAACAAGAATCTATATTACATCTCAGAACTAAACTGTATAGTAATCATCTTTGCCTTTTCTCGGCTCACCAGTATATATATATATATATTCAGTTAGACAATTATAATTGTGCAACTACCCGATAATTGGCTTAATCGACTCGACTGGGCCGACCAAGTGGGTGGTTATTAAGGAGGACCTTATTGGATGATCGACTAGCATACTCCAACATCTCGCCCACCCCGAGACTCTTCTTTGTCATGAAGAGAATAGGAGACGCAAAATTACAAAATTTACAAATTTACATAAGCCATTGTTGTTGTGATGTGGATGTTGTTGTAGGAAGATTTCCAATGGTACAAGTTTCAATGATTGCAAGGGCACAGGTGAGCAATTCTTGCTAGAACTCTTCCCTATTGTGAAAAAGTGTTTTATTGTTTGTGCTAGTCGTAGTTATTTCTAATAAACAAGTAATATTTTAAACCAGGTGACTATTCCTTAGTTGACTTAAGTCAGCACTGATAACATAGTGTAATAATTCTAAAGTGTGCAAGAGTTTATGTAAGTGCTTAGCCAACCTACTTGTCTTGTATTGAGCTGAATTTACTTCATGTAGCCACTGGAGTTCTTGTTGTTCCAATTGACTAACATGCTACTACTACATGTTGATTTGTTCTTGTAACACTCTAGAATTTTAGGGGTCATTTGAAGCCTTCCTTATTATTAGATCCATAATCGTTCCTTGATCCTTGTGTATATTTACACAAACTTAACCATAGTAGGCAGACCAATTGTCTGGAACCAAAGTCGACAGTTTGTGGCTATAACCTCATATTCATGTAGCTTCTTATCCCACTCTAAAAACAGTTTGTGTTGGTCATTCATTAGGAGTGAAACATCATAGTCCTATAGTTGTTGTGGTTGGTTTCCAAACAACTAAAATTGAGTGAGTAATGTGCTGACAAGACTATGTAAATAGTCGATGTGTTAGTTTGGTCATGGGACTACCAAGGGACTAGTCAACTGCTTTTCTTTGGATTTGTATTGCTTCCAAGCATCCTCCTCAACATTCTTCAAGATTTTCAATTTCTTGGTGGCATCGTTCCATTGCTTATTCCGTTCCTTATTAATTGTTTTAAAGGGCCCTTCTATCTCTTCATCCATTGCTTTAGCTGGGGGGGAATGTCAGTAGTCGCTACAATCCATGTTGTTTGATGTATTGGTGATATGAATGCAGTTGGCTTATTCTTCTTTTTCTCTTGACCTTTACTTGTCTTCTTTCCTTTTTGATACTGGTCTACTCCACTAGTCAAAGGTACTTTAGAATGGGGTCGACGAGGAAAATAGAGTCATGGGAGTAGTTGGTGGAGTGCTCACCGGAATAGTAATCAATGGAATTGGAGAAATGGTCAATGGTGGTATCGATGTAGCAGTCAAAAGTATGATCAATGGGATGATCGAAAACGAGATAAGCTTAATGGTGGATGGAGGAATCGATGGACTGGTCGCCAAAGGGACTAAGATAGATGGAATAGTTGGTGGAACAATTGGCGGGATGGTTGATGGACCTAGTGTAGTCACTATGGTTGATGATGATGGAACAATAGACAAGGACACCATCAGGATTATTAATAATGGAAAAGTGGAAATTGTTTCTATGGATGTGTTTGGTAATTGTAAGGGTGGCAAGGTTTATAATTTGATGGGTAGAGGGGTTGTTGAGAGATCAAAAGGGGAGGCTGGTATTAACTACTAAAGTTGGGGAATAGCTAAAGATAATGGCTAGAGGGAACATGATGAGAGGGTTATGAGCATCTAGATGAATTGTGGGTTAAGGTTTGGAATCGATGAAGACTTTAAAGGGGATTGGTGTGTTGATGGAAATGGGGGAGGGGCATATTCTACAAGTGGGGTCAGTGAGGGTGGTGGGGTTTATTTGGTTAAGTTCGTCTCTTGTCCTATGGTTGGTTTGTTTGTTGTTATAGGTTTTATGGGGATAGAGGTTTTAGAGGGTTGATTCAATTTATATTCTTTACTAGTGGCATCCTTTGCTACTGCGATAATGTCTTCTCGATATGCTACTCAATTTTCTCCTTGTTTGGTGATGCTTCTTCTATTATAGCTTTGTCCTTTTCATGTATGTCGATGACGTATTCCCCCATAGATGAGGTCAAAACCAGGTTCCTCTTTTTTTATTGTTGTCAGGTTGAATTTCCATTAGGGTTTTGCTAGTATGCCAACACCTAATCAACAACCTTTTCAAGTTATTACTTCAATCGAGGTTCATTAAATTCTGGTTCTACCCCTTATTTAATTAGGGCATCCAAGTCATCTTCATTCGACTGGTTGGACTCCTCTACTCGTTCCTGCACCCGACTCATGGTTGGAACTATAGCTAGTTGTTGTTCATAAATCGTATCTTATACGAAAAAGGTGGTGATGTACAAGGAAGCTTCGTATTGCTCTTTCTTTTCCTCGTCTGTTAGTAGAAACAACTAACTCAGTATGAGTACACTTAGCCAATGTTGGTATTGGAATAATTGTATTTTTCTATTAGGGTATATTTCCAGATATTGCATCGACGAAATGATAGTAGCCCAACTCCTCAGGTTCTCCACCTTGATCATGAAGATACCGCACTTTAGTGTGGTCTAGGCCCAACTAAATATGGAAATTTGGTGGAAGACTATGTCGAACCATTTCTGGGACTCACCACTGGTCACATATAGTCTAATACCTGGAATCAATTTTCAAATAAAAATTTGGGTTTGGTTTACCTAGTCGATGCGCCTTTTGGAGAAAATATCTTGTAGTTGTTCATTCACAGTGGTTGTGTGTTGGTGAATTCCAACTCTTCGACTAGAGGGATCTTCATCATCACAATCCAGATAAGCAAGACAAAACATAGATTAATTATCCAATTTTCTAATACTTTTTGTAGTTTCTTTTCATAATGTTGGCAACTTGGTAGACCCAGTTAAATATTTTTTCTCAATATGCAATTTGTTTGACTGCCTCAATCATTTCTAGCTTGACATTGGATGACTGACCAAAGTTGGAGACATAGGGAAAATATCATAGAGGTCCATTTGGTTATTGAGTATGATACTTGACTAATGATTAGTCCTTTTGAGTTCTTTCATTTTATGCTACATGTGAACTCCTTAACTAGCTCCAGAGGCTTAGTCGTTAAGGGTATTGTTTCTCCTTTGTTGGGGAAGCCTATGATATGGTTGATTAAAGGGACAATGATTTTGATGGGTTTGTCTATCCATTTTTTTCCATCATGGTACCTACTTACTATGATCTTAGCGGCGATCTCCTCTGTCAGCAATTAACATGAGGGGGAATCCAAATCTAGTGATTATTTATTTCATAAATGAATTTTGTTATGATTTCACTTGTATTGGACTCGACAAATTCAATTTATTCCCATTTGGTAACATACTTAACTGCAGTGATGATATATCTTGCACCCATTCGTCGATAAGGTACTAGGAATGGTCCAACGAAATTGATAGACCATATCTCGAATGTGAGGCTTGGATTGGCTGAGATTAATTGCATTTCATTTTTTTTAACGATTGTCCCATTCTTTGGCATATATCACATGTACCGATGAAAATTTGACAATCTCTGTCAAGCGTTGGCCACCATAGCCTGGCTTGAAGAATCTTTTTAACAAACGTGTTAGTTGGGAAATGTCCTCATGTCAGTCTTAAGTGTGCCTCGACGATAATTGAATCCTTTTCATGTTCAAGTGTGCATGGATGTAGTATGTAATATTGTCTTAGCTTATATAGGAATCCATTGTTTAATGTGTATCGGGAAACCATTAGAGGAAATTTGGAGTCTAAAATGGGCCTTATAAGAAAATGTGCCAACAATAAATTTTGTGAGTTGGAATTTAGGAACCAATAGAATTTCAATAAATGAGTCAACCATAATGGTTGAATTGACATATTTGTCATAAAAGAAAACTACTTTCTTTATTCGTATTTTCGACATATCTCCCTGTGTTTTTACTCAAATTCCGAGTTGGAGAGCTCGTTGGATGTGGAATTTAATTATGCATCCAACGAGTACCCACTGCATACTTTTGATGGACCCTGCTACCCTAAAAATAAGAAATACCTGATAAAACGTGATGATGATGTCATCATCATGTTTTTTCAGGTATTTCTTATTTTTGGGGTAGTGTGGTCCGTCAAAAGTATGTAGTGTGGGTACTCGTTGGATGCGGAATTAAATTCTACATCCAACGAGCTCTCCCTCTCAGAATTTGAGTAAAACCACAGGGAGATATGTCGAAAATATGAACAAAAAAAGTAGTTTTTCATTCTTCCTCCAAAATTAATAACTATTATTTTATTATTTTAAATATTATTTTATTATTTTATTATTTTATTATTTTAACTATTATTTTATTATTTTCCTTAGGAGGCCCATTTTAGACCTCAAATTTCCTCTAATGCCTTCATGGCTATTATTTTCCTCTTTTTCTTAGACTTTCCCTCCATTGCTTGCCCCTCTTTCAGAAATTGAGCTATATTGGTCATTTCTCCAAGTAATGCTTCAACCTTGAAGAAATGTGTGTCGGGGAAGTCATCATTTATTCTTATGGGGTATTCTCCTATTTGTATTTAGGAAAATTCGTCTAATCTGACATTGGACTTTCCTGGTCGAATTATGATTTCAAATTCAAATTTCTGGAATAGTAGTAGCCATCAACATATTCTTTTGTGGTGAAAGGGTTTGTTGACTAAGTATTTCAAATCCTGATGTTATCTAAATAAAACAAAAGGGTTAGATAATAAATAATCACAATATTTCTAGAGAGAAAATATCATCCCAAGTCGTCCTCGTTCTGTATTCGAGTAATCATGTTCAACTTTATTTAAATTTCGACTAGTGTATGTGTTTGGGTGGTTGAACATGTCCTCGGTCAACTGTGCATGTACAACATCGATTGCTAAGGATGACGCGTCAATGTGTACACAGAACTTGTTAGACGAATTTGGAAAGTGTAATATAGGTGCTTCAACCAATTTTCTTTTTGTAGCTCGAACGGTTTTGTGCATTCCTTAGTCCATTTGAATTCGACATTGGCTTTGAATAGTTCATCCAATGATCAATATTTATGTGAGCATGAAATGAAAGAGCATATATAGAAACATAGCTATATAGTAAACTCAAATTCTATTAAATGAATGGAATAGAACCAAATTTAAAATAAAAGCAGCTAGAATGGTAGTAGCTATATCTCTAAGAAGAGATGCTACTTCTACGCTCATTTGTGACAAGTTGATTATAATAGGAGGCCAAAGGGAATTTTTATCATAAGCATGAAGGAAAAAACCCTAAACATAAAAACCTTAACCCTAGGAGATGAACCGTAAAAAAGGTTTGTGGGGCCCCAAGGTGGTTGGTTAAGGTGTCAACTTCTCAGGGCATAACTTTTGCATATGATCTTCAGTTAAGGTGCTCAGTATCCCATTGGAAATATTTGGATGAGAGGTTCACATATCTCCCATCCATACCTTTATTTGGTTACCACTAAACTATGGTGTCACCAAAAAACATTGTTTACGGCCTCAAAATGGCCTCAGAAGTTTTGGACCCAAAAATCCATAAAAAAAATGCCAAACTAGAAAAACTACCTTGAGCTAGTGGAATAGGTGGGTGGCCATCGATATCCATATGGAGTATTCCTCTAACTTGAAAAACCTTCAAATTGGAAAAAATATTTTCAGTCAGTGGAATAGGTGGCTGGTCACTGATATTAATATGGATTAGTCCTCCCCCCTTATGAAGCAATGGTCTCCATTGTGTCACGTCCCTCATCATATGGTGAGATGTGTGCTAATTTGAGCTCTTGGTGAGGCATTTGCTAAGTTGAAAAGGTTGCCTTTCTTTGGCATCCCAAGAGGGGTCTAATTGTTGTTGATAAATGTGATGGACCCATTCAACAATTTATGTTTCCTTTTTATCCTTGTTCTGAACTGGGGTGGATGATTTCTTTTTAGAGGAGCACCTTGAATGTGTGTCCTTTCACTCTAGAGGTACTCGGATAGGTGATGCAACAATTCCTTTGAATTCTTCTTGTTTCTACTGAGTAGTGGGACCCTGTGCAGACATCGTGGAGGTATCTCTAATATAAGGTTCACCTTCAGAGGAAATTATGAAGAGGGAAATTTTCCCAGTGTGGGACATTATCTTTCTACACTTCTTGATTATGGTCAAAGAGACTGTAGTAGGTGCAACTGTCTATGGTATTTGATAGAACTATCCTCCCAAAGTGAAAATGAAACTATGAGGCTATGAATCATACACAAAATGATTCTTCCACATATATGGTTGTCGTAAAAGAACATCACAGAGCTCAAGTGGTCCCACATCACATTATACCTCATCTTTGAAAGGCTTGATTCTATATAGTAAACAACACTAATGACTGACATGGATACCTTGTCCTTGGGTTAGCCAACCAATGATGTATGGTTGTGGGTGTGGTGTTGGTTTCAACTTCAATCATTTGAGGACTTTTGTCAAAATGAAGTTATTTTGGCTTCCACTATCAACAATGAAATGTAGTGCAGTTCCCTTTACCCACATCTGTAAGTGGAAGAGGTTCCTGTCTGCCTTTGACCCTTCTAATTCCTCTGGTTGAATTTGTTTGGTAGAGATGGTGACAATGGTTTTTTAATCAATTATTTGCTTCCCTTGGTTTGCGATTGTAATGTTGGGGTATGAATCAAAATCAAACCAAGATATATTTCTGAAGCTTTGATCTTGGCCACCAATGACTACTTTGAGAGACATTCATTAGTGTTGTGCTAGGGGATTTTTTGGAACTTGCACCACTTTCTAGTGTCCTTCTTAACCTTCCCATTACCCTTCGTGGATGGGTTTTCTTGAGGATGGAAGTCCTTGTGTTGTCCTTTTTTGTGAATTTGGGATGCATTTGCCATGCTTCTGATGTGATGAATTTGCAAGCCTGAAATCCCACTTATTCTTTTGCTGAAATTTCTGCTCTATTTTGATGGCATACCGATAAGAAGCTCCATGTGAAGAGTAAGAATTTCATCTCTGTTCAGATATCCCATTATATGTCACTACTATATTTTAGAACCAAGTGTCACTCGGAGTCTTTGATACCTACCTTTGTACATAAGGTATGAAATTATTTGATGTACTCTGACACCATTTGGTCCCTCGTTTGACGTAGTGTGGTCCATCTCATGTAGTAGTTATCAGAGTTTCTCAGTAATATTGTTCTTTAATGAAATTTATAAAATAGTACCAAGTGGGATTGGCCTCAAACATTTCATACTTCTCTATTAAGTTTTCCTCCCAATAAGTTTCCCACCAATTTTTTACATGGGGGACAACCTTAAGGAGTGAAAAAGTGATATTTTCCCTATCCAAAAAATTGTAGATAAAGAAATGTCCTTCTACTTGATTCAACTATTTATCTAGTGCAACATAATCGATCTGGCCTTCAAACAATGACATATCAAATTTAACTTGTACCTTGAAGGGTGTGGCTCCTACAGAGTGACTACTTGATGATCCATCCATTGTTGTTGGCATCGGTTGAAGGATCTGGGCAAAATTTTCTATCATCTTGTTCCTCTGTCATGCGAGGGATTCCTCAAGCAACTGATTGATAAGATCTCCTACAACATCATCTCTCTTTTATTTTACCATGGGAGGCCTCTTGGGGTAGTGAGAGTGGTATTCCTCAAGAAAAACTAGTTCAAGACCGAATTCTCTATACCCTGACCTAGTGAGGAACATGCATAAAGAAACACTCAAAGAGCATATTGATCTGATACCACTAATCCGAATTTATGTGAGAATGAAATGAAAGAGCATATATAGAACCACATACACATATATATTGCAAAAACAAAGTGATATGTTGAAATAGGATTCTATTAAATGAATGGAATAGAATAGACTATAAAATAAACAAAACTAGAACGGTGGTACGCATATCTCTGAGAAGAGGTGCGGTGGCTACTCTCATTCGTGAAAATTTGATTATAATATGAGGCCAAAGGGCCTATTTGTTATAAGCATGAGGGTAAAAAACATAAATATCACAAACTAGCCCTAGGATGGGCCATTAAAAAAATATATCGGCCTCGAGGTGGTTAGTTGAGGTCTCAACTTCTTGGGGGCATAACTTTTACATATGATCTCCATTTAGGGAACTCAATAGCCAATTGGAAATGTCTATCCAAGAATTACACATTTCACCCATCCAGTCCTGCCTCTAAGTATGAATGCACTGTGGTGTCACCAAAAAACATCACTTAGGGCCTCAAAATGACCCTAGAAGTGTTGGACATGAAAATCTTTAAAAACTTCCAAAGTGGAAAAATTGTCTTGAGCTATTGGAATAGGTGGGTGTCCATCAATATCCTTCTAGAGCATTCCTCTAACCCGAAAAAATTCCAAACTGGAAAAACTATTTTGAGCCAATGGAATAGGTGTGTGGCCATCAATATCCATATGGATCATCCAAGGGTAATGTTTTTTTTTTTGCTAGGGGAATCGACAACTGGAGACTGTGATGGTACTCGCGTGACACTAGGTACAAAGATCCAATCTCTCTACCACTATACCCCTAGTTTCCCCATACACCCCACAAGCATGGGACATGGGTAAAGTCGGGTGTGATTTGAACTCATGACCTCCAATTTACAACATGTGACTTCATTACAAGTGAACCGCCAATGAGCCACACCCATGCAGGCATCATCCAAGGGTAATGTTATATCTAAGTAGTGTCATATTAATTTTCGATAATACCCCATGCGACCTAGAAATATTATAATTTTTTTGGGATTTACGGAATATATTAAGTCAATAATGAATTTTAATTTGGCCAGGTCAAATTTGATTCCTTCCTTACAAATGACATGGCCTAAAAGGATCCCAATAGGTGTCATAAAGATACAATTATTTATATTTAAGAATAGTTGGATTTGTCTACATATTTATAGCATTAGTTGAAGCCATTTGAGAAGATGTTTGAGTAAAATATTTACGGTCCAGTCATTGAAATAAACAACCATGGTTTTATATAGGTACTCCTGAAATAATTTAATAACTATTCTAGAGAAGATTGCAGGTGTGTTCTTTAGTCCAAAGGGAATCACTTTGTAGGAAAATGATCTAAATTCACAAACAAAGGTTGTTTTGGCTTGATCTTCCTTGGTTATGGGTAGTTGGTTATATCTTGATAATCCATATATGAATGAATAACATTCATGGCCTATAGTTTCATTGATGATTTCATTATGGTGTTTGGAAGGGAATTGTAAGGGTTACTTTATTTAGTCCTCTGAATTTGACACAAATAGAGTGAATTTTATGATCATGCATTTTAGGTCGGATGACCATTGGACTAGCCCATTTCGATTGGTTCAATAGGTGTATAATTCCTACGGCTATTATGTCTTCTATTTCTTTCGTAATTATGTCTTTGGACTAGTCGGATAACTTGTAAGGTATCTTATTAACTTTTTTTGCATATGGTTGGATATCTATTTTCATTTCTCCCATTTCTTGGATAAGTCCTTTTAGATCTATGTAATCTCTAGCAAAGACGTCCTCGTATTCTCAAATAATATTTATTAATTCTATAGTTTGTTGTTTAGGACAATAGTCTCTGATTTTGGCTACTTTAGTTTGTCATCACATTCTTCATATTAAATAGACAATCTTTTCTAGAGTGTGATTGGAACCCTTGGCATATTTCACAATAATATTCTGTGTGCACAAGTTAGAAATCTTATTGTTTGTTGTCTCACTTTTGATAGTTATCTTTAGTGTGTCCTTCTCTCATGTAGGTCGTACACCATAGATATGTGTTTCTCAAAGTGAGGTCACAGATATACCTTGGCATAATTTCAAGCTTCTCTTCCATCTTTCTATTGATAGGTGCTATAAAATAATTGTTGTCAGACTATATCTATTGAGATTTCTTTAGATCTTGTTCATATGTTGAGAATCCATGTAATCTAAGTGGTTCTCTATTGTTGTGCAATAGTCTTGCCCTAAACCATTGTATGAGAAGAAGTTCATCAATTTCATATGATATATAATTATGCATATCCTTGAATAGTTTGTCATACTCTCGTACCAAATCGCTAGACATTTACATGATTTAGTTGAGTTTCTTAACTACCATATGTTTAATGTCTTGTGTTTTGAAGAATGCAAGCAATATTTTCTTGTTTTGCTCTTTGTTTTGGTTTGATTCTCAATCAAATTCATATACCAAGTGAGTGCTCTTTTCTATGAGCACCTGACAAACTGAGCCATTTTCCTTGATTTGCCATTGACAACATTAGCATCCCATATAGTTTCATAGATAAATTAATGGTGATTAGGGTCATCATCACCCTCATAAGATGGGATGTGAACTGGATGATTATAATCCATTTTGAAATAAGTTTGATTTTGAGTATTTACTAGAGAGCAAATATTATTGTAGTTTACTTACTTCTATTTGTTGATATTCATGCCACATTAGCTCAAGCTTCTTCAAGTCGTATTTCTTTGTCGTGTTTATCAACTAACGAATTATGAGCTTCAATCACTATTAATGTTGGTTAGGGGGTGCTTTCAAGTAATTTGAATATAATAGGATGATATTGTTTCCTCCAAAATTAGGGGTAAAGGTGACCCAATTACCTTGTAATGTTCTATGGATCATCAATCAATCCATTATTCAACTGTAGTTATCTATTCGAATCTATATAGTTATTGTTTGTTTAGGTTCAATATGCAAGTCATGTTTGATGATTTTCCTTAGGGATGGCCCTTGGGTTGAAAAGATTGAAACTACATCCATGAAACACATACTCTCAGGGACTGTGATTTGTAGGGCTCCTAAACTTGCCTCTATTGACTACATTTCTTCAACTGGTGTTGAAGCCTCATCTTTTCTCTTCTCTAGTCGACTTTTACTCAACACAAGTAGGTATTTTCATTGTTTGACTTTCTTGGCCAGTTTTTTCAAGTTTATTTTGTTCCATAGTGAACTTCTAATGTCATGAAGTTGTTCCCATCTCTTTTGTCACTATTCTCTTTCAATTATTTGAATACCAATTGTGTATTAGTGACTAGCCATTTTATTCGATAGAAATCATGCTTGAATATCTACTTGGTTTTTCTCTTCTTTGCTCGTTGACTAGTACTACATATTTATTCTTGTCTCATGGTCGACAACCCTGCCATTGTTGAACAGACTTACTGTTGGTCAGTCGAGTTAGACTCAATGATCATAATCATTTGCTAAGGAAATATCCTCACTCTATTTCTCTAATGAATCATTCCCAATCTTGTTGTCGTTGCTCCCAATTTGTACATCCGGGGGCGAACGGTGGAAAGGGATCAACTATGTGACTGACATTTTTTCAATTAAAAATCTATGGATCAAATCAAGAATTGGATAGAAAAAAATTATCATGCAAGTTAGTATATAATCCTTTGGTAAGGAAATATCCCCACTTTATTTCTTTAATGAAGCATTCCCAATCTTATTATCATTGCTCCCAATTTGTACATCTAGGGGCCAACAGTCGACAAGGCTCAACTATGTGACCGGCGCCTTTTTTAATTAAAAATATATGGAGCAAAACAAGAATTGTATAGAAAAAAACTATCATGCAAGTCGGTATAGAACCTTGATTTTTCATCATTCAACGAAGTACATTCTTCGATTGCTTGTTCTTCATAATATTCATTGGCTATGTTTTCCACCCACTCATACAAGTGTGTTTGATCATCGTTGCATAGTTTGTGAATCAATAATGAATCTTAATGACCTTCAGTCCTGGTCATGAACGATTATCGAGGAATATTTTGATTTCCCGAGGAATGACTTCTATAAAATTTCCATGCAACTTTGTCAAGAACTATTTAACTCTGGCCTACGTGAGTGTTAACTTGCTTCTTCTAGCAAAATTTTGAATGTAATTTGCAATTTTTCTATCCCACCACTTGCAAATTTTCTCCTCACTCAAAATTTATGCACGTATTGTCATCATTTGTCCTTGTTCAGTACTACTGAAAACATAACCAATAATGTAATATGAGGGATTACATGAGGTTACTAGTAGTGGATTACATATAATCATACACAAAACATATACACATAAGATGAGAAAGAAAGAAAGTAATGGTAAAGGAAACAACAAGCCTCTATATTACATCTCATAACCTAATTGTACACAGAGTAATCATATTTGCCTTTTGTAGGCTCACACACACACACACACATATTTAGTTAGACATGTATAACTATGCAACTACCCAATAGTCGGCTTTACCAAATAGACTAGATCAGGTCGACCAAGTGGGTGGTCTATCTGGAGGACCTAGTTGGCTTCTCACTAGGCTCCTCCAATAGTTATTCATGTAACATTATTAGGTACATTCCCATTAATCCAAGCATCCTTATTCTTCATTATTGTTGGAGTACTATATGTTTCTTTGGTAGTGGCTTGTTGAGGAAAAGATGTTGGAATGTATTATGTGCATAAGCAACATTAAAAAGAATGGTAGTGTTTTATTTATCATCCATTGGAATAATAAACACCATCCATTCATTATGTTGTTTTAAGTAAATAGGAGTGTTGGTTTATATTGTATTCATAAATAACCTCGGTGGCTTGGAGAGACCCAAATCAAAACAAGAAGGATTAATGAAGAACTTGAATTATACACCTTGATTAATGTTGCATTCTTAGTTGGTTGTTTAATGTGTAGGTTACACAAGGCACAAAATCCTTGTAAGACGTAAAATGGGAAAGAGATATTTGTACAAGTCTGAGAACAAAGAAAAAAAATCTAATTTTGTAGAGGATCCACGTTGGTGAAGTTGAGTGGGCTATAAATCCCTCCTTTATGGATAAACTATGCATTTACTAAACCATATATCAATATAATGAAAATAATGATTATGAAACTACTAAACAAGTAATAAAATATATAGTAATAATAATTATCCTCGCTAAATATACTACAAATTGACAACAATTAAGGACTCATTAAACTAACAAATATACTACAAATTAATGGCAAATAATGACTCAAGTTGAACTAGAAAATATATTACAAATTGATGGAAATTAATGATTAAATAAATTGCTAATTGCACTACAAGTTAATAGCAATTAATGACAAATTAAACTAGTAAATATACTACGAGTTAATGAATGAGATCAACTAATAAATGACTAAGCTAAATATGACTAATTTTAAGTTACATTATAAATGACTGCAAATACAACACTCTTGGTCTCCTCCCCCATATGCTAGTTTATATACATGTTTTAGTTGTTGTTTTTTTGTTATAAATTTGTCATTTTGAACTAGTGTATAAAGAGAGTGAGGTATAAAAGGTTTATCATCTCCATTCATCAATATTTTTCCATATGCCTCTCCCATGTAAGCATCGATCTAATCATGTTTGTTTGTTTTACATAAAATACTCCAATTTGCAGGGGTGGCAGGTGCGGGGGGGTCCTTTTGGATCCTAGAGGACATGTTGAACAAACAGGTGCGGGGGGGATCCTTTTGGATCCCAGAGGACATGTTGAACAAACCTTTGCTTGGGGCCTTGGACATAGGACCAATAACAAGGCTAAGTGGTTGGTGCTACTACAGGGACTTCAATCCTTAGTCAACAAAAACTTTCACAAGATTGCGATCTTCAAAGACTCTCGGCATGTTATTCTCAAGATGGTTAATGGATACACCACGGGCTCAAATAACTGCCATCGCCTATATGACAAAGCTAAGCCTCTCATGTCTAAATCCTATGAGCTCTTTCACATTCTTCGCATCAATAACCCAGCAGTGGACTCCTTGGCAAACATGGGGGCCTCCCTCCAACAAGGCCAATTTAGCCTGAATGGTCAAGCTCCTTACCTCAAATTCATCCGTTAATGGCACGCCGGGGTTTTTGTTCCCTTCCTCATGGCATGTGGTCTTTCCACTTTCCATTCCTTGAAGTGTTTTTCACCCTTTCTAAAGGCTCTCTCGTCGTATCCCTTCTCCATTCATCTTATCCCCCCATCACATCTCATTCCCTACCCCCATCTTCTTATCCCCCCTCCCCTTATCCCTCCATCCCTTCCTTGTCCCATTCCATAGTTCTTTTCACACCCTCCTCCCTTATCCCTCCTTTCACCTTACTCCTTCCTACTCCCCACGCCGCCTCGTGCCCTCCCTCCACAGCTGGCTCCCACCTCGTGCCTCTTCCCGAAGGATCTCCTCATTACATGTGTTGTCCTACCTCATTACTCACTCCCACCATGTGGACTACTCTCAGCTTGCACCTCTCCTCAGAAAATGTAGGAGTAATGGCTCACCTCCCCGGGGTTAATTGCCCCCTCCTCTCGCACGCTCCAGGTCCTATCGCTCCCTCCACTATGTCTTCTCCTCGAAGCAGCTTGCAAACTCATTTTTCTCCTGGCCTCGGCTCTTTCCATTATGTGATTTCCCTGAAGCACATCCTCTTGGATGTCATAGTAGGCGTAGACAAAGGGTGGCTGTAGGAAATTCTGTGGGAAGCTCTCCCTCTCACCAGGACTTTCGTGAAGGAAAGGCTTGCCCTCACAGCCTTCTCCTCCTGTTCTTGCAGTACCCTTTCTGGCACTTCGCTGTGGTTTACAAGCATCAATTCTGGCTCTAGACTCATATCCGAAGATCAGTCCCCCATTGCTGAGAATAATTCGATTCTGGGCTGTCACTGCTCAGGGTGGAAGAAAGGTGTAGTGGGCACCTTAACCTACCGAAGTAAGGTCGAGTGTGATTCCCTTCTGTAGGAGTTAAATACTCTAAAGCATATTCTCAGTAGTCTCTCCATGGAAAACCAGGCTTGTGTAATTGCAGGTTTGGTCCGTGCTCTCCATAGCAATTTCGCCCGCATCGATATCTCTCCTGGGCAAGGTAGAATGTCTCAGGCTAACAAAAACACCGGCATTATGGATTTAAAGAAGAATCTCAGACGTCTCTACAAGATGATGGCCATAGGCATTATGGATAATAAGGAAATAGCACAGGAAGTCAAGAGCATGGGTGAAGTGGTACGTTATACATCTCTGCAAATCAGCAATCATGATGCAAGGATTGACGACAATGAGAGCAACCTCAAGGAGATTATGGGTAAGGTAGACAGAATTCAGGAAGATCTCCAGCGCCTGATCAACATGAACCAGTGTAGCAAGGCACTCGAAACCCCAACAGCTGCAGCGCACCCCATGGAGGAGGAATCAGTGGTTTAGCCCATGAAGCCCACAGGCAATCCTTAATAGGTTCTTTCTTAAAAATGTTCTTATGTTTTATTGTCTTTTACTTTGTAGGCAGTTTATCAGGGTATACACTACCCCAGGCACTAGTTGTTTTGTAAGCTCCCTCTGTGGGGTTTTTTGGTCATCTCCATGGACCTGTTTTGTAAGCAGCATTTTTGAACTACAAGAACTCTCTGTTCCCGCTTTTTATTTGTAATGAATGGTTATGCACAGCCTGTTTTATTTAAAACCTTTCTAGTTTTTGTTTAAAAAAAAAAATACTCCAATTTGCAAAGCACTCATTTCACGCATGTTTACATACTAATCAAGTGTTCAAAGTATGGGACACTTAGATGCTTATGATTATCACATTCAAGGTGAGGGGATCAAGTTATTGGAATCTTCACATGGACTCGACTCTTGCTCTATAGGATATACACCTAGGGTGACCATTCTCGTTGCTTCCAATTAACCTAGCCATCTCATGGGATATTGAAATGTCAATCTTGTTAAGTCTATTTTCAAGAACAACATAATTTGGCAACCATACAAGGGAGTACCATTCAATGGTTCATTCATGGTTTTGAATTACTTCTTTCAACTTACATTCTGAAGTGCATTTCATGACCTTGTATAATCATGAATAAACCTAATTATGATTTGAATCCATGTTTGTCTATGGTTATTTTTCATACTTTTGAAGGTCAACCTCTCATGATAATCTTTATAAATTTGTTGTGTATTATGAATCTGCAGATGTCCATGATTTTTCTATTGTGTCTTACATATTTCATCACTCTGCATGGAAAATTTGTTGCCTAGTATAGATCAATTCTGCTAATCCCAACCTTTTGTGTGGAGTTATATTTACAATTATCTATGATTTTTCAACATATCTACCCTTAACATACCACTGGAAAAATATCTTTAACCCCCTTTTTATTTATCCCATTACCATGGCATTCCAAATATAAAAAGGAAAGATTCCAAACCATCTCTATTCCCCTTCTGTTTTATCTCGTTACCATAACATTCCAAATATAAAAAGGAAGAGACCTTTTGTTCTCAAGCCCAATGCATAATCACCATACAAAGTGAAATTGAGCAAGCTTAGGTGCCACTGAGTGAAATTATTCTTGTCACATGCTTGGTAACTTGGATTTTGCTTTATTTCCATTGCACTTTTGTATATTATTGTTTCCTATTTTCAACATATTTATTCTTATCATACCATTTAAAAACCATTTTAGTCTTATTTTTAACTTTATCCAGTTATTATGACAATCTAGACGTAAACAAGGTAAATAGAAGCAGAGCTTCAAGTCTTGCCAAGTCATAAACTTCCTAATAGTAATAACACTAATAATAATAATGACTTGTCTTAAGATAGAGCTAAATTAAGATTATAACTGCAAATTGAAATTATTAAAGTTGATATTAATTAAATAGATAAAATCACTTTGTTCCCTTAATATTCTACTTTTTGATGACCTCTATAAATTCTACTATGGTAAGTAACTCTGCAAATTTATGAAGTAAATATTTTAAAATAACCTTTTGATAAATAGCCTTTGAATGCAAGTTTTTTTCAGACGAAAAATAGCAGTTCCTTGATATTCATGGTGAATCAAAGGTAACAAGTTACATCATCATGTGACAAAGCCATAAAAGACCAAGTCTATTTCCAACTGACCCAAAACATATATTGGTCTGACTCATATATACATCAAGATCACAAAATACCAGATTATCAAAAGTCCCTAGAGAAGATACTGAGAAACCAGATATGTCATCCAATGAAGGTCATTGGGAAGAGTCCAAAAATATTTTCACATAGAGGAGAATCAACAGATTGAAAATGAACCCATAGGGTCTGTAAGTGCCATACTCAAGAAAGAAAGGAGCAGTTCAATAGAGAGTCATGCTCATCTAAAAAAGATGCATATTGTCTTCCCCAGTAACTATGCCTTCACAATATTCTGTCAAGGATAGTAGGCCCAAAGCCAATTTGAGCCCTCCCTTAGATAACATGTCTGCCTTATATTCCCTATAGACGTGCTGGTAATCAATTGATGAAAAGGTGGTAGACATTTCAATGATGTTTACACACCAATCCTACGGGTCTAAAGTAGTGAGGGATGAGCTGCCTTTTTCCTAGTTGATGATCACCAAAGAGTCACCAAAGATATTTAACTTGGGGATCCCAATCTTTCTGGAAAAAAATAGGAGAGCCCAAAGGACCAACAACTCAGCTCGAGTATTGGTACTATTTCCACAACCCATCTTGATGTGGAAATGATGTGAGTGACTGATTAAAAGGTTGATTCTTGCACCCCCAGATGTGTTTGTAGTTGCTCCATCAAAGAACCCAGAAGGGTATGTGATGATAGGGGGGTTACCAATGTTTCTTTTCCTACCAACTCTGCCATGTGGAACATGATAGAAACATTTTTCATAATATAGTGGCCAAGATTGTTAGCCTCAGTTTTTTTGTCATCAAACAAATAGTAGTTCCTGGTCTTCCAAATATGCCATATGAAGAAAAAAGGTAGATAGAGTAGGTTACCTTTCTTCTTGAGCCAGTTTTCAATGTTTTCCAAAACAGTTGTGTTAGACCAAGTCAGAGAATAGTTATGAAATGTTAGGAGATTGTTGATGGTCTCATGTGCAAAGGAACACTCAACAAAGAGGTGCCTTACTGTTTCATCTTTTCATTTGTAGAGACCGCACCTGTTGGGTCCATGCCAACCCTTTCTTACAAGAAAATCCCAAGTATTTATCTTGTTTTCAATGACAAGCCAAATGAAACATTTAATCTTCGGAGGGATACTAAAATGCCATAGCTGGGAGTGTAAACTATGCTAGGTAGGAGGCAGATTGTAAGATACAATGAGGTCATATGCTTTCTTGGCTGTAACCGTCCCATTTTTTGTGTCATGCATCCATAGCAGTGCGTCCTCCGAATTGTTAATTTTTATGCCACCATGAGTAATACCATTGATATATTTAGTCCAGAGATCAGACCAAACACCGGGCCAGATTCAAATCAATAGTTGAATACCAGTAATTTTCACTGAGAGTCCCAAGTTCAAGGTTCTATACCTAATCTAGTTATGTCATCCCAAAATCAACAAGATAATCTCTGAGATCTGCTGGGAGGATATATGGATCATTGAGGTTTGGTATGGGATCAATTCCCAGTCTTATACTCATACCATTTCCCACTCTCCAGCCAAGTATACAAGTAATCCATGGCAGTGATCTAATAAAACCATTCCAAATATATGAAGTACCTATAACAGTGAAAGACTGAGATCTAAGCCAATCATCAACAGGTCTATCTTTTAGATATTTGTGAGCCACAATTTGACTCCAAATTCCCTTCCCTTTTAAAAGTTTCCATAAACTTTTTACTCTGAAAGAAATCCTGAAGTAGTCGAGCTGCTTGATGTTCCATCCTCCGTATTTGTGGGGAGCAGCAATGGATTTCCAATCTACCAAATGTAATCTCAGTTTCCCATCATAGTTCCCCCACAGGAAAGAGAAAATGCAACGTCTCCAAGAGTTCAATATTAACGAGGGTATGCGAGCCAATGCAAACCAATAAACACCTAAACCCATAAGTACATATCTGATAAGAACAACTCTTCCACCAAGAGAAAGAAGCTTGTAGGTCCAATTATTTATCCTTTTTTCAAACATTGCAAGAAGCCAATTCCAGTCATTTGTGCGGTACCCCAAGGGATTTAGGCGGTTCACCAAGTATTTGAAACCAGTTGTGATTGGATCCATTTTGTATGGTAGAAGAGCAGAGATGTGCATTTTGATTTCTTCATCAATATCATTATATAAGGAGGACTTCTCAACACTAATAAACATGCTAGTAGCTGAACAAAATAGTTCAAGGGACTCTTTGTAAGCTTTCCACTCACCTACAATACCAAGCCCAAATAATATCACATCATCAACAAAAAATAAGTGAGTAATAGCTTGACTAGGAGAGATCTGAATCCCTTTTATGTGACCCTTTCGATGTGCATCACTGATAATAAGACTGAGGCTTTCGATGACCAGAATGAACAGTAGAGGGGACAGTGGATAGCCTTGATGTATACCTCTAGATGCAGGAAATTTTTTTGATGGAGTTCCATTAACCAAAATAGAAAAGTTAGAGGAACATACACATCTCGTGATCCAATTTACAACCCTCCAGAGGAATACCAATCTGCAGAAGGACAAGTCTCAGAAAATTCCAGTTCACTTGGTCAAAGGCTTTAACAAGGTCAAGTTTCAGTATCAAAACCTTCAATTTTTTTGTCTTAACAGTATGGAGGATTTCCTGTGTAATGCCTATAGGCTCAGTAATTTGCCTATCCTTGAGAAACCCAAATTGTTGTGCAGAAGTGGCCTTATCTAATAGTGGTTTTAGGCGAAGAGCAACAATTTTGGATATAACATTGTACACAATATTGGAAGGCGAGATAGACCTAAAGTCAGCAAAGGTGTTAGGAAAATCACATTTTGGAATCAATGTGAGAAAGGTAGAGTTTAGAGCCACAGTAACTTTTCCCTCTTGTCTAGCCTACTCAATAGCACATCAAATTTCTTCCCCTAAGAGATCAAAGAAAGCAAGAAAAAACTCAACATGCCACCCACCAGGGCTTCGAGATTTGTCGTTTTTAAAATCCCTTTAATACAACTTCAACCTCTGAGAGTGTGATGGGCTCATGAAAACAATATTTATCCACCTCCTGAACATAAGAAGGAAAGAGGCTAATCACCTTAAGCTTAACAGATATGATTAGTGCTACCATCATCTTTAAACATATCAGAAAAGTGCCATTGACCCAGCAATTTAAGCGGGGACTCATTTGAAATCAGGTTTCCCTCACGGTCCTCAAGTGACCAGATGGTATTTTTATTTCTCCTAGTAGAGGCAAAGGAGTGGAAGAATCTCTTATTGGCATCACCCTCACTTATCCATAATGCTCTAGTTTTTAATCTCATAGTGAGGATCTCCTATGCTAAATATTTTTTTTTTTTAATTTTTAGAGCCAATAGCTTATCAGAATTAGATATATTGAGTATGCCACAAGAATTCTGGAGAATTGAGTAGATTTCAGATTCAATTGTCAACATCTCATGTTTCCTAGTGAGTTTTTTGTTTCTCCCCATAATTTGATAGAGTCTTTGATCCTTTTAAGCTTAAGAGAGAGGGATTCCTAATGATCACAGGACCGCTGGAGTGAAGTAGCCTTCCAGGTGGAGTTTACAAGAGTTGCAAAATCATATTCCAGGAGCCATGCCCTATTGAATTTGAAAGGATAACAATGTGAGGAGATTCCTTGCCCCCACTCCACACAAATAGAGTAGTGATCCGATATTTCATAGGTAGTATCCCAAGATCTATAAGATGAGAGAATGGGGAGGAGCTTATCAGAAGCCAAAAAACGATCAAGTATTTTGCCAATCCCTTCTTCACCATAGCGGCCATTTCTCCAATTCAGACAAGGAGCACACTGACTCAGTTCCACCGGACTATTACAGAAGAAGAGCCTTGTAAAGTAAGAAGATAGAGGATCCAAATGTGAATGAAAGCCCCAAAATTCAGAGGAGGAGAGAGTGAGGTTTAAGTCCCCTACAAGTAAGAGATTGACAAGTGTAAAGAGGCACCTTCCAGGACATTGTTCCAGAATTCAAGTCTATGGTGATAAGGACCATAACAATTTAAAATAGAAAAGACTTGATTAAAGCATTTGATGTTGGCCTTGAGAAGAATACCAACAAAGGATGTATAAGCCTTGCATCGAATCATGAGAGGGTTCTGTCCCACAAGGAGACCCCCTGAAATTCTAGATGAGTCTAGAGCACAAAATTCCCACCCTGGTTTGAGTTTGGAGAAAAGGAAGAGAGCCTGGGAGAAATTACACATAGTTTCTTGGATAAGTATCATGTCAGGATTTAAGTCAGAGAACAAGGAGCTGAGGGCTTTTTGTTTGGTTCACACTCCGAAACCACGAATATTCATGGAGAGTAATTTCAATGGAGAATAGAGTCTTCAGGTATACTTGCTCTAAGTACCTGTGTAGGGTTGTGGTGTGAAGAACGGGGGGATCTGGTTGCTGCCTTCAGTCTAGTAGAAAGGGGAATGTAGACACTAGTGGTTCCCTTGTCTGAAGGAATACTTTTCTTTGCTTTCCCAATAGTAAAATTTTCAAAACGTATAGAATTTAGGGGAAGAGTTAAGGGGGAGACAGGTGATTTGTCTGTGAAAATGGCTTGTGATTTGAGGAGGGAGGGATCCAGGAAAGTTGGGGCTTCCCTGGGGCTATGAGGAGCATCAGAAGTGTGAGGAGGGATGATGATGGAAGAGGAAAACAAAGGAGTATGGTGAGAGTTTGGGAGCTAGGGGAAGTGTTCCAGAGGGTTAGGTGGAGGACCATCAGAAGGGGTAGTTTGATGAAGGGACTGAGGAGGAGAGGGTAAAGGAGGGTGTGAAGATTTCTAGAAATTATCAGTCTTAGTAGATGAGAACTTAACAGGAGAGTTTTCCACTCTAGCATGTCGACATAGGCGAGATCATGTCTCGACATCCTCAATATACATCAATTCACCCTTAGATATACCTCCATAGGGAGTGGGATATGAGGAGGCATATAGGCCTTCAATCGAGGGTGAGGAGAGTTCAAAGGTAGGTGAAAGACCATCCAAGGAGTGATAGGTAGGAGAGGAGTCTTGACCAAACCCTTGAGAGACATGAATACCTTGAAGAAGCAGAGTACAATCGTTGCGAAGATGGCCAGTTTCATGGCAATAATTGCAACTAAAGGGCATATGGAGGTAATCCAATCTCTGGTTTATAACGAGATCACCACAGGCAATGTCAATATCTACCAATAGACCCTTTGACACATCCAATTCTACGAGAACCCTAGCCATGCGCTTATCAAAAATAAGATGAAAAACCTTTTCTAGAGCTACAAAGCACCCAAGGGAGTTCGCCAGACCAATAAGAAACTCCTTGTTCCAGAGTGGGAAAGGCAGAGAAGGAAAAATGACCCAAAGACGTCGTTTTATGACCCTCTCTTTGAGTGGGTCAAAATCGGTGTGCCATCGGCTCATAACCAAGGAGCCCTTTTGTATGGTCCACAGGGAGTCCAAAATAAGTAAGGCATCCTTTTCCTCAATGAATATGAAAACTAGCCACTTATTGGCAAGTAGATTGATAGTAGGAACATAATGGATGATGGGTTTCCAATGTACTGTGGCCCAGTCGATCCATTCCTCTTTTGTCATCGAGCAATATTCCAACCTCCCGATGAGGGCTCTGCAGCAAAGCGTCTCAACTTTATTGAAGAAAATGTCATGGCCAAGAACATAACGACATTTTGAATCAAGGGCTTTTAAGGCTTTGGTTTTGTGCCGAGAGTGGTAAGATGGTTGGATACGGGCTTGACATGGCGCCCTGCCATTCACAGATGATACATGAACACCCTCCTCCGGCATAGTTCAAGCAACCCAATACAATGAAAAACCCGTCCATCCGTGAAGAGTTTCCAAGAAACCGATGAAACCGACAAGGTCCTGAAAAACGGATCAAACAAGACAGGCAAGGGAAAAATAACCAGAGAAAAAACCGACCAAAGAGTGCAAGGATGAAATAACCGGAGAAAAAACCAAACCCCAACCCATGCCCACTAATTTTAACATGGTTGGTACTGGCCCTCTGATAAAGAGGGTGGACTCCATGTGGGGTGAGTCGTTGCCATAGAAAACGAAAAACCCTTGAAACAAGGAATTCTGACTCACCCCCAGAAGGTGCTCAGAGATTTAAAAAAAAAACAATAAAATAGCCAGGAAAGTACCTGAAACCTAGAGAATCACCGTCGAGTTATTCGCCGAGAGCCCCAATAAATTCGTCGAGAAATGAGCGTTGAAGAGTCACTGCATGTGACGTGCATGGATAAAAATAGACAACCGGCTGAAAAAGGTAGTGAAACTAAAGAAAACAGGGGGCCCATGAATGCCGACTACAAAAACAACTTGCCAAAGGAGACTGACAGTGTTGGTCGTTGACAAAGGAGGTCAAGGGAGAAACACGGATAATGAGGTAAAATAACGAACAGAAAACATCTGAAACCAGTCTTTGAGCATCTCATACCACAGGTTAGTGACAAGAGAGGTAATGTTTCCTGTAACAGGACGAGCAGCAGGCCGTTGCAACAATGAAAACCCTAGCAGCAGTGAAATTTGCAAGATTTGAAGTGGAGCATAAGCTGTCAATATTTCCTTTGAATGCAAGTTGAAATGAGAAAAAAAAATACGACATTAACTGAATATTTACTTAATTTTTAATTGAAAAAAAAACTAATTGCATACATATTTACTATACAAATAATTACATACACAATTAAAACACAATGTTGATAAATATTATAATTTTATAAGCATCATATATAATAGCCCTCCATTGGTTTATATAAATTGTTGTTTTTTCTTTTAGAACTTGGCAAAAGAACATGTTTTAGGCAGCCAAACGTAGCAATTTCACATTGCTTGATCATCAAACAAATATTTAATGTCAAAAGCTGCTTCATCTTTTTATTGGACTGCCATATATTATGTAAGAGAGAGATCTGCTATATGATAAGGTCAAACCTCATGCCAAATTATGATAAGGTTATGGCCTATTCGAAAACGTAATTGTAAAATTCTATTGATTTGTAAAGATATAATATACAAATATTTGAATATATATACAAACCTTATAGTTTTTAGTTAATCATTTTTTTAGTATTCATAATACGGTTTATAGATCTATTTTAAAAAAGATTTATAAATCCCCAAAAGGATCAAAATTCTCTAATTTCAAACCCTTTTTAAAGGTAGAAATGTTGAGAAAATGTGAATGGAATGTTTTTTGTTTTAATTTGTAGTTTTATATATGTTGTTTTAAAAATGATTTTAAATCTAAATTGAGTGGACATGTTATTTTTATAACATTTTATTATTTTCTATAAAAACACATGTCTCCTCTAGGATGAGCACAGAAGGACTTACACATCTTCCCCTACTCGGCTATAAAAAGTCCCTCTTTGGCCCAGTGAAACAAAAAAATTATTAGAAAAAGAAATAAAATAAAATGTAAAAGTATATGAAGATAGAAGTATAAAATAAACATAAATAATATTATCTCATATTTTGGACTTTATTGTGCAGATCACTAAATTTAACTCCAGTGTAACAAGTGTACGGATGGTCCTATGTTGTTATGCTTAAATACATCTTAATTAAGATTTAAATGAGCTTCAGTTAAGAATTCACTATTTAATCATTTATAAATCTATAATTCACTGAAGTTTTATACTTCATATAAGTTTTTGTTTCTTGTTTTTTTGTTTATTAAATAATATTTCTTTTATGTTTTTTTTCTTAGTTTAATATTTATGTTATACTTGGATATTTATAAAGATCTCATAATTAGTTTAATGTTTGGTATTTGTATAATATTCATTCATCTTTACAAAACTAAGTGGCTAGCTACACATATATATGTTCACCAATCCAGTAAAACAACAAACACTTCAACGACGGGTGATCATGGGTGATACTTCAACGGCGGTTAAAAACCAAGTATTACAAGGATAGTATAATTGCGTGCAGGATTGTAGGTAAAAGCTCTACTAAGTTTGAGTTAGTCTAGACTCTAAGCAATGATGAACCCTGTGACATGGCATACCAGAGGATAATGGTTGAAACCCTGTGCATTGGATTGGACTATTAGTGCTTATAGTGATGGTTAATGGTCGCAAATGGATTTGACAAAGTATAACAAATAATGGGATACCAAAAGTTCTACAGTGCCATAAATGCATAATTGGGTGAAGTTCTATAGTGCCATCAACATTGTTATCTTCCATTTATCAAATAACTGCATCCAAAGTGACGTAGAGATTGATTTTGATGGCATACTTTGTACTTCCATGTAACTAAAGAAAGTGAATATGTCTTTTCATTTAAGCATTACTCATTTTCCATTTAATTAAAGAAAGTGAAAGGTGTAAAAGGTTTATCATTTCATTCATTAATCTTTGTCAATTTGTCTCTTCATGTAAGCATTATTCTAGTTATGTTTTACATAAAATATTTCAATTTGCAAAGCATTGTTTTCATACATGTTACATATTACTCAAGTGTCTAATTATGTTAATCTTTCTTTTACAATTTTGACACTCACATTTAAGGAGTGGATCAAGTTGCATGACTTTTTATGTGAACTTGACTCTTCCTGTTGACCCTGTAAGCGTAGGATGACCAGTCATGCCTTTTCTCGATCTAGCCTCATGGGAGGTTGACATGTCAATCTTGTTAATTCCATTTTCAAGACCATCATATCAATGTGGTGGGATGGAATGAGAGAAGGGTAGATAATGTACTTGAACCATGTGTGATCTTTTTTTGCTACTATTATTGTGTGGATCATTCATGATCGCAAACTATAAATGTTGGAGGCCATGTGGATGTACATGCCAATGTGTTATTGGTATGTTAGAAACCATCGTCGATGGCTAACAAAGGCATCTCAAACTCTATTTCATGCAAGGGTATATTGTAGATGCTTCTTACTTGGGAGTTTGTCCATATATGTGTAGTATTCATTAAAAAAGATCTCATCGTAGCAAGTGGGCTCTAAGTGATAATCAACATTGTCGAAGGGGTACTTGCTCTGGATTTATGTGAGAATGAAATGAAAGAACATATATAGAATCATAAACATAGACATATTGCACTAAAAACGTAGATACAATAACACATATTCTATTGAATGGTGGAAATAGAACAGACTGTACAATAAAGCAGCTTGAATGGTGGTAACTATCTCTGAGAAGAGATGTGGCTGCTATGCTCATCTATGCCAAGCTGAATACAAAATGAGGTCAAACGGGCCTATTTATAATAAGCATGAGGGTGAGAACCCTAAACGTCCACAACATAACCCTAGAAGATGAACTATCATAAAGTTTGCGGCCCCATGGTGGTTTGTTGAACATTCAACTTCCTGGGGTCATAACTTTTGTATACGATATCTAATTTTGGTACTTGATAGCCTGTTGGAAATGTCTATTCGATCTTTACATATTACAACTTGGGCCAAGTGTATGTCAATAGCAATCAGCTAGCCCCTTGAATCGCCGAAAACTATCATTTAGGGCCTCAAAACGGCCCCATAAGTTTAGGACCCGAAAAACATAGAAATATAACTAGGAAATAGGCAAAATGGACAATTGTTTTGAGCCAGTGGAATATGTAGGTGGCCACCGATCTCCATATCGATCAATCCTCCCCCCTTACGGAGAAATGGTCTTCATTGAGTCAAATTCCGTATCACATCTCAAACTACGTCTTGAGTTGATCTCCTGGTGCGGCATTTGTTAAAGTGAAGAGGTTGTATTTCTTTGATATCTACATATGGTTGTAATGGTTGTTGATGGGTGTGCTGGAACTGTTCAACTATTTTGGTTGTTGTGTTTTCCTTGGTTTGAACCGATCCGGATTATTTGTTTCTAGACAAGCAACTTTAATGTGTGGCCTTCCACTGTAGAGGTATTCGAATGGATGAGGGAACACTGACTTTGTGTTCTTCGTGTTTCTTATGACCAAAGGGACCCTGTGTAGAGGATGTAAAGCCTTGTGATATGATGCTCTCCTTCAGAGTTAATTGTGAAGAGGGATAATTTCCTAGTGTGGAAAATTATATTCCTACCTTCTGAGACCGTGGCAGGTGCAACTATCTCTGGTATCCAATAGAGTTGTCCTCCCAAAGTGACAATGACACTGCGAGGTCATGACTCATATACAGAATGATGTTTCCACATTTATGGTTCTCCTAAAAGGACATCACGGACTTCAAGTGGGGCCACATCACACAATACCTCTTTTTTGGAAGGCTTGATTCCATATGGTAGGTGGCATTGTTGAGTAACACGGATACATCGTCCTTGGATTAGCCAACTGATGTTGTATGGTTATGGGTGTGGTGTTGTTGGAAGCTCCAATATCTTGATAGATTTTGTTGAGATTAGGTTCTTTTGGTTGCCATAATCAACAACAAAATGTAAGGGGATTCCCTTCACCCATGTTTGCGAATGGAATATGTGCTCTTCTACATCTGATTCTTCATGTTCCTCTGGTTGGATATATGTGGTAGCAACAGTGACACTAGGTTATGCATCAATGATTCACTTCCCATGGTCTACGACTGTGACATTAGGTTCTGAATCAAAATCTAGATCTAATTCTGAATCCTCAATCTTGGCCACCAATGACTGCTTTGAGTGGCATACATTAGTGTTGTGCCAAGGGATTTTGTGGAACTCACACCACTTCCTGATGTCTTTCTTTGTCTTTCAATTACCTTTCTTCACTTGTGGTAGGGACAGGTTATCATTTCCTTGTCTTGTGTTATGTGGCCCAGGATTTCCCTTGCCTTTCTTCTTCGTAGGTTTGAAGTCTGGCTTATTCTTTTGTTGAAATATCTGCTCAATTTTGACCTCATACTGATAGGCAACTCCCAATGAATAGATGTCCAAGAATTCTATCTCTATTCATATGTACCCATGTAGGCCACTATGATATTTCAGTATCAGGTGCAGCTCAGATTCCTTTATACCCAACTTTGTTTGAGGTATGAAAGTTGTTGGTGTACTTTGACACCATTTAGTCCCTCTCTCGATGCAAAATGGTCAATTTTATGTATTGTTCATCATAGTTTCCCACAGGGTAATATTGTTCCTTAACGACATCTATGAAAGAGGCCCAAGTGGGATTGACCTTGAACATTCTAGACTCATCTGCTGAGTTTTTCTCACAATAAGTATCCCACCAATTTGTAACATGGGGGACCGCCTTAAGGAGCGCAAAGGTGATATTTTCCTTGTCGAAAAAATTGTGGACAGATAAATACCGTTCTAGAACATTCAACCACTTATCTAGGGTATCAACAATGATTTGTCCTTCAAATAAAGGAATATCAAAATTAACTTGTACCTTGAAGGGAATTGCATATCCAAAACATTTACTCGTTGAAGGTGTCTCCACCGCTTTCGGAATTCATTGAAGGATCTGGGCGAAATTATCCATCATCTTGTTCCTTTGTCATGTGAGAGCTTCCTCAAACAACAACTTGATGTGATCTACGTCGTCTCTCTTTTATTTCTCCATGGGAATTCGATTGGGGCAGCGAGAGTGGTCTTCCCCAAGTGAAACTAGTTCTATACCCTGACGTCATTGGGGACATGAACTAAGAAACAAAAAAAGAGTAGATTGCTCTGATACCACTGATCCGGATTTATGTGAGAACAAAATGAAAGAACATAAATAGAATCATAAACACAAACATGTTGCTCTAAAAACAAAGATATAGTAAATGCATATTCTATTAAATGGTGGAAATAGAACAGACTGTACAATAAAGAAGCTAGAATGGTGGTAGATATCTCTGAGAATAGATGTGGCTTCTACACTCATATGTGCCAAGGTGAATACAAAATGAGGCCAAAGGAGCCAATTTTTAATAAGCATGAGGGCGAGAACCCTAAACGTCCACAATATAACCCTAGAAGATGAATTGTCATAAAGTTTGCAGCCCCAAGGTGGTTAGTTGAATAGTCAACTTCCCGGGGTCATAAATTTTGCATACCTTCTCCGATTTGGGTGCTAGATAGCCTGTTTGAAAGGTTTATCCAAGCTTTACATCCTATTTAATCACCCTAATTTGAATCATTGACAAGCATTTGTCCCCCCGAATCGCCAAAAAATGTTGTTTAGGGCCTCAAAACAGACCTGAAAGTTTAGGTCCCGAAAAAATTGTAGAAAAATAACTAGGAAACTACCAAAAGGGACAATGTTTTTGAGCCAGTGGAATAGGTGGGTGACCATCGATATCCTTCTAGATCAATCCTCCCCCTTATGAAGAAATGGGCTCCATTGCATCAAATCATGTATCATATCTCGAATTGTGTGTAGAGTTGATCTCTTGGTGCGACATTGACTGAAGTGAAGAGGATGCATTTCTTGGACATATTCATATGGTTGTAATTGTTTTTTATGGATGCACTGGAAATGTTCAACAATTTTCATTGTTTTTTTATCCCTTGTTTGAACCGATATATATGATTTCTTTCTAGACGATCACCTTGAATGTGTCTAGACGATCACCTTGAATGTGTGGCCTTGCACTGTAGAGGTATTTGAATGGATGAGGGAGCACTGAATTTGTGTTCTTCTTGTTTGTTCTAAGCAGAGGGACCGTATGTAGAGGTTGTGATCTTATGTTCTCCTTCAGAGGCAATTGTGAAGAGGGATAATTTCTCGGTGTGGGAGATTATCTTCCTGACTTGTGAGATTGTAGTAGGTGCAGCTATCTCTGGTATCTGATAGATTTGTCCTCTCAAAGTGACAATGACACTGCAAGGTCATGAATCATATACAACATGATGCTTCCACATATATGGTTGTCCTAAAAGAACATCACAGACATCAAGTGGGGCCACATCACATAGTACCTCATCTTTGGAAGGATATGGTAGGCGGCATTGTTGAGTAACATGGATACCTCGTCCTTGGATTAGCCAACCGATGTTGTAGGGTTGTGGGTGTTGTGCATCGAAAGCTCCAATCTCTTGATAACTTATGTTGATATTAGGTTCTTTTGGTTGTCACAGTCAACAACAAAATGTAAGGGGATTCACTACACTCACATTTGTGAGTGGAAGAGGCGCTCATCTGCCTCTTACTCTTCAGGTTCCTTTGGTTGGATCTGTGTGGTAGCAACAGTGTCATTGGGTCTACATCAATGATCTGTAGAATAAGGGTTTGATTTTGAGGCCTTGATCTCGGCCACCAATGAGTGCTTTGAGCGACATTCATCAGTGTTGTGCCAGGTGCTTTTGTGGAACTCGCACCACTTCCTGGTGTCTTTATTTGTCTTTCTATTACCTTTCTTCGCTTGTGGCAAGGACTGGTTGTAATTTCATTGTCCTATGTCCTACAATCCAAGGTTTCCCTTGCCTAGTTTTTTCGCAGGTCTAAAGTATCGCTTGTTCTTTTGTTGAAATTTATGCTCAATTTTAACAACCTACCAATAGGAAGCTTCCAATGAAGAAATGCCCATGAAGTCCATCTTTGTTTGTATGTACTGATGTAGACCACTACGATATTTTAGTATCAGGTGTTGCTCAGAGTCCTTGATACCCAACTTTTTACACAAGGTATGAAAGTTGTTGATGTACTCTGACATTGTTTGGTCCCTCTCTTGACGTAGAATGGTCCATTTTGTGTATTGGTCATCATAGTTTCCAACAGGGTAAGATTGTTCCTCGACGAAATCTATGAAAGAGGCCCAAGTGGGATCGACCTTGAACATTCCAGACTCATCTGATGAGTTTTGCTCACAATAAGTATCCCACCAATATTTGACTTGGGGGACCGCCTTAAGGAGCACAAGCATGATCTTTTCCCTGTCAAAAAAATTATGGACAGAGAAATACCCTTCTAGAACATTCAACCACTTATCTAGGGTATCAGCATCGATTTGGCTTTCAAATAAAGGAATATCAAAATTAACTTGTACATTAAAGGGAGTTGCATCTACGAAATGGTTGCTCATTGAAATTTCATCCGTCATTGTCAACATTTGTCGAAGGATTTGGGTGAAATTATCCATCATCTTTTTCCTCTATTGTGTGAGGGATTCCTAGAGCAATGGTTTGATAAGATATCCTTCTCCATCGTCTCTCTTTTATTTCGCCATGGTATGCCGCTTGGGGTGGTGAGAGTGGTCTTCCCCAAGTGAAACAAGATCTAGACCCAACTCTCTATACCCTGATCTCGCTAGGGACATGAACTGAGAAGCAATCAAAGAGAATATTGCTATGATACCACTGATCTAGATTTATGTGAGAACGAAAGAAAAGAACATATATAGAATCATAAACATATACATGTTGCACTAAAAATAGATATACAATAAACACGTATTCTATTAAATGGTGGAAATAGAACAAACTGTACAATAAAGCAGCTAGAATGGTGGTAGTTATCTATGAGAAGAGATGTGGATGCTACGCTCATTTGTGCTAAGTTGAATACAAAATAAGGCCAAAGGGGCCTATTTATAATAATCATGAGGGTGAGAACCCTAAATGTCCACAACATAACCCTAGAAGATGAACCATCATAAAGTTTGCGGCCCCAAGCTGCTTAGTTGAATAGTCAACTTCCTAGGGCCATAACTTTTGCATATGATCTTTAATTTGGGCATTGGATAGCCCATTAGAAGTTCTATCCAAGCTTTACATCTTCCAATTAGGGACAAACGGACGTCGTTCGTTACTATTTGGCCTCCCAAATCACCAAGAAACGTCATTTAGGGCCTCAAAACGGCCCCTGAAGTTTAGGACAATTGTTTTGATCCATTGGAATAGGTGGGCGGCCAAAAGGGACAATTGTTTTGATCCATTGGAATAGGTGGGCGGCCAATGATATGGATCTAGATCATAGTAGGTGCAAGAAAAAGGATGGAGGTCAAAAGTCCCACTTTTCAATGAGAAAAAAAGAAAGTGTAAGCATGGGTAATAGCGTGAGAGAGAAAGGAAGAAATGAATCAATAGAGAAAAGTGAGGGATAAGGTTTGGCATATTTTTATAACCAAAAGATGGCTACATGAGATTAATGTTTCAATATTTTTGTTACTATGTGGACCCTTTTCCAAATCTTTTGCATCCATGGTCCATATTTTCCATGAGCATGTGAACTATGTGCTAACCATGAGTAGGTTGAGTATATTTATTGTAAGTGCAAATGTGTGGGGCATTAGGCCCTAAAAAAAGCATGCATTCATTTAACAAAAACATAATTTGTCATATAAAATTTTTCTTGAATCAAATAGGAGATTTGTATCAAATCGTTATGTTATATCGGCTCCTTTGTTGCATTTAATGGTGGTAGAATAGACAACAAGAAAGAGGATCTCCCTTGTAGTAGGTATTTGATTGAGTTCTATTAGTGTTCACAACATGGTTATTGTGTTCATATACTCATATTCTCATCTTATTATGTGAATATCGACTATGTTTTTCATTGTGTCACTTGTTCCTATTAAACCAGACAAGAAAAGCATAGATGATAGGAAAGTCTACATTATGTTATACTATGCCAAGATTTTTGTGGAAAAAACAATAAGTGTTGGGATTGTGGTTCCAAGGATGCTTGGTATAATGCATTTTGAAGGACTCATAATTTCAATGCAGTATGTCATCAAGGTCCATTTACTAAACACTCGGGTCACATTATAGGATGAAGTGTTAGGGATCCTATAGTAACGTTGGGGATGGGATGATGTGGAATAAGGAAATTTAGTTATATATCAGATGATAAGGGTGTCATAGAAAGTGGTGGTATCTTATGTTATAATAAATTGTTGCGAGTTACACAATGTGTGTATGCATCAATGTCATCATCTTTTCTTTTGGTTCACACATTCTAGCTTAGGTTGGGTTAACATGTAATCCAACTAGTGTTAAAGCTACTCTTTTAGAGATGGAAAATTGAGCTAGAAGTATGGTTTGAGAGTTCATTTGGTGGTGCTATTGAAATTCATCTCGTAATGTGCACATACTAATCTTCTCATGTTGTGATCAACGAGGGACATGTTCTTATTTTTAATATAGTAAGGTACAACGGTGTTTGAAGTTCCTCTATAATGATAGTCATTAACTTCAATATTCTTGTGTAATTGTTCTCAATTTTTGTATATTTAAGTGCATAATTATATACCCACATATTATTAGGGTTGGTGATAGAAATATTGATATGTTAAGTGCCTTAATGTTTGAATTTCAATGTCTTATTTTCCATGTTGATGAAATCACATGTCTTCCGTTCAAGGTTGTCCAAGTATATATTGTAGTTGTTTGCTTAATCATCTATAACCTAAAAACAATATTTTTGAACAAAACATCCTACTTTAATCATCACATTCTTTAATAATACTTTTACAATCTTCATTCAATCATCACCCATAATCAAGAAGCATTGGTGTTGGTTAGTGGGGGGAATCTAAAATATTTTGAGAGAGTCATAGTGACGAAATTTGCGTCAGCACTCTGACCTCATGCAATAGTATCAAGTTGTAAAACATATTATTAAGGGATGGATGAGCCTTCTCCATCATGACATGAAGTGGATGGGGTAGTTGTTGAATAGGCTTTAAAATATCACATAGTTTGGAATAAGCCAGCTTGATATTCTTTCTCAATTTGTGTCTTCTTAAATTTCATATATAATGACCAACAAACAAGTGATGTGGGGTGGATGTGTAATTTTTGGGGCACAAAGAGGTGCTACGAATTTCATTAACAACATTATATATCTAACCTAATTCAATTTTATTGGAATTGTAATTTTATACTTCTTACATAAACACCAAGGAAAATTTTAGGGGTTAAATTTAGCCCCTGGGCTATTTTTGGGCCTTTTGTTCCAAAAAAAATATTCGCCAATTTGCTTTTTTTTTCAAAGATGATTTGCCCAATTTCCATGGAATAATTTTTTTACTCTAAAAATCGCCAAAAATTGTCCAAAAATTATATAAGGTGCTTAGAAATTTGAATATATTTTTAAAAAAATTGCCAAACATTTTATGGTTGAAAATTTAAGAATTAGTGAGATTCACCTAGATTTCTACACTTTGAAAAAATTATGGATCCTTAAAAATTTCCCTAATAAAGACTTTACTCGCACGACTAATGCAATGGCAGGAGTCATTTTTTTAACATTATAACAATTGTAAGGGTTTATGCCTATGAAAACACAAACATGTGTTTATTATAACTATTTAGGTTGATTGATTAACACTCTTTGATTTTTCATAGTTCAAGGAGTTAAGGTTTCCCAATCCTAAAAACATGTAAACATTTTAGTAATCATAATTAAACCAAAAAATGGTTGGTGTATGTCCCCACACACCACAATTAAATTAACTCATTATTCTTTATCGACCTTGATTGTATTCATGGTTTTGGTTTTTATCTTGATTATGAGGTTGTTCTCCCATCGCATATATATTGCTATAAATTGGTAGAGAAACACTATGGTATCTAAGTATGGGGTTCTATCTATGACGCTGAGGTCGAGGTAGTGTGCGCACTAATGGGGAAGCATGATGTCCACCATTTTCATGAAAATGTGAATAATCAACCAAAATGAATGGGGTAGTTGTAAGGGGAATGTAGCCACTTCTTACCATATGGTCAACATTATTTGAAATGAGATGGGGATTCAATTAATCGAGGGAATTTTGGCACTCTATAATTTGCACTATATAGTTTCAAGCTAAGACTAGTAAGGTTTAGTAGAGTTAGGAACTTGTAGTGGACGAAGGAGTTTGAGTAAATGAATAATTCAACATTATAGAATTTGAGTTAACTATATAGTGGTTGATCCTCTATCAGAGCACCCTTGTAATATGTGATAGGCTCTATTAATACTTGGGATTGATTCCCCATATTCTAGGTCTTACTTTAATTTTCAATATAGGGAAGTAAACTTTTCAAAAAAGGAAACACTATATATGCAATCTTGGAATTGTTAATCTTGTTAGGTTGTTATTGATTATTTTTTTATTTCTTTTTGGGGGGTTATTTTCAAAGTCTTGTTACTCTAGTTGATGAAATTCTACGCATAAATTGTAAGGAAAATGTATTCTACTAGTAATTCAAACCCAAATGAATTAATTCAACCGAATGTATCGTTATAATTCTTGGCATATAGAATCAACACAATTGGGCATACACTTCAGAAATAAAGGAAATGCATTGAAATTTTACCACCTGAGTTAATTCAAGTGAATGTATCACTATAGTTATTAGCATACAAAATTAACACAACTAAACACACACTTCAGAAAGAAAGTAAATGAATTGAAATTCGACCACCTGAGTTAATTCAACCAAATGTATTGCTACAATTCTTGGCATACAAAATCAACATAACTGGAAACAGACTTTAGAAAGAAAGGAAATCAAATCAAATTCTAATTCTACTAGTCATCAACCAACTTAATGCATCACTGTGAGATCTAGCATATATGGCTTAGCTTATCATAATATGCTTAATTATCATGAATGGAATTCAAAACTGAATGCAAAAATAAGCTGCGGAAATAAATTGCTAAGGATCAATCGCTATAACAACTAAGTAACACACTCCATTATGGCATAACCTAATTATTCAAACCATTGATAGAAACGAATACTAATATAGCCCCAAGGGGTAGCTCAGTTGGTTGGTGCTTTCGTTTCTAAGACTATAGTAGTCGAAGTCGGAGATTCAATTATGTGGGTTCTTCAAATTCAAGTTCCTAGACCTAGAGCCAACAAGGTGAGGAACTTTTGGGTGGGCCCCCTTAGAATTATTGTCATGGATGTAATGAGCCCTGTTTATTCTTGGGCTGTAAACCACATGAAATAAAGAAAAGAATACTATAATAAAATTGTTGTTGATAACAAATTATTAACTCTACAGTGATTAGGATGATAAGTCCAATAACACCACAGAGTGGGCCATTACTCTACAGTGTTTTGAAAGATCCCCATTTAACAACACACAAATAACACCAACAATGCAGTAACACTAGATTGTATTCAAAATTAAAATTGTCCTTGACCTTCTCAAGTCCGTAGTCCATTTATTTATACAAAAAATGCATTGAATCAGTTACTCCATTTAAGAGAAAAAAAAAATTTAAATATGAGACACGTCTTTGCAAAACATCAAGAAGATGTTTTAGTTGTGATAGTAAAACTTGTGATGCATTCTCCAAAACTAATACCTCTCACGTTGTTGCGCACTACCTAGTTCATGCTTCTTCCTTGCTCTGTAGGTGTCTTGAATTTTCCTATGGTCTTAACAAAATTTAACAGCAATGAAAGAGCTTTTGCTTGGTCCATTGAACATTGATGTTGACGATAAATTCATCAGCACTTTGTTCAAATACTTCAAGTAAATAATTTATGCTCTAATATCCTATATAAGACAATGTGTAGTCCCAAAACACATAGTTGTGCATTCTCATTCCCTTTTTAAGCAAAAAAAAAAGTTACATAACATAAAATTTCAATCATGAGCATACAATGTCATGGTAGAGATGAACATAGCAAAATTGGATAAACATAGTCAAGGAAATGTATGTATGAGATAACAAAAGGATTAAGGTGATGGTGAAATATATGGGTAAAGAGGGAACAATTATTGTGCTCATCAATATGTATACTCTAAAATTAAATACGTGTCAAGCAAGCCATTCATGTGTTGGAGTTTTCCCACAATGGGTTTATCCAAGGTAAATATCTATGTTTGTTAATTGTATATGAGTGTTTCTAGTTTGCATTAATTTGTTTGTCATTTAATATATAAAAAAATAATAACTCATCATAGAATAAGGAATGTGTTGGAGTTTTCCCACAATGGGTTTATCCAAGGTAAATATCTATGTTTGTTAATTGTATATGAGAGTTTCTAGTTTGCATTAATTTGTTTGTCGTTAAATATATAAAATAATAATAACTCATCATAGCATAAGGAATAGAGCAGTAAAAATTTAAAAGATAATTTAATAGGGTATGTGATGGTGAATTACGTCACCCATAGGCTTATGACTACAAATCACTTCGGTATCAAACAGGTATGGCCTAATGTTAGTAAATGGGAATACCACAATGAATACTAACAAGATTGAGAAGTTTGTTATAAGGAAAAAAATTTAGTTCAACAAGATTTGCATATTGATCCTAAGAGGATAATGAATTAGTCTCAAAATGCAAACATGGCAGGCGATACAGTGGTTGAACATTCTATTGTAAAGGATTTTGAAGTGAGAGATTCAATATTGGAATATCAAATTACTTAGATCTCTATAAATATGTCTCAATAGACATTGAATATGTTACAATTGAACAACAATTTTAATATGTTATTGTTATGCAACCAAGTCCCAAAAATAGCATAAAAAGAGCAAAAATAGAACAGAAGAAAGTAATCCACGCCTTAATAATGAAGAACATATCTGAATAGAAAGTCTCTTTAAAGTGGGAACCTGCTTACACCATGTACTAAGTATATAATAAAAGACAAGATGACATGATTCAAATGAAAAGGTCTCCTTCATATATATAGGATACAAGGAGGTACAATTAAAACTAATGGATCCAAGCCAACATAACTAATATAATAATACTAATAACAATTACCACTAATAGACCAAAGCTTATATTAATACTATTATAATGTGCCCCACTACAGGGGGAATGTGCCCAACATTTAGCGCTTAACATGCCCTCCCCTTCAAACAAATGTTATCCTCAACGCTTGGATAGTTGTGGATGCATTTGTATGAAGGACTCGTCTTCCCATGTCGAATATACAACTGGTAAGTTCTTCCACTTGATGAGGTACTTAGTAATATACTGATTTCGTAGTTGTTTGGTCCTTATTTCAATGATTTGTTCAAGTTCCCATATGACTTTTTGTTAAAATTCCATATGCTAAGCTAGATTATCAGCATTTAATTTCAATTTCATAGAAAAAGCATATAGATAGGATCACTGAAACAAACAGTATCACAAGAACAATACAGATTTATCCTGGGAAAACCCTAAAGGGAAAAACCCAGCAAAAGCTTCCTCAATATATATGCCCCAAAAAGATAAAAGGTAAAACCAAAAGCCTGATCCTCCTCCTTCTCCAGCTACAGCTCTTTCTCTCTCTCTCTCTCTCTCTCTCTCTCTCTTTTATGCGCTACACAAGTGAGTGTGTGTGTTTCAAATGAGGAGCGCCACACCTCTATTTATATTCTTACGTTCACTTAATATTAGACTCAGTTATGTAGGCTCGAGCAATCCTAATTCAGTTGTGTAGGCTCGAGTAACCACAACTGGGGTACTAATGACTCGACTTACAACGGAGGGGACTTCCTCATGACTTTTAGTAATTCTCCCGATAGGAACATCGGGGTACAAAGTAATACAAGTAATTCTTTCGATAGGAACATTGGGGACCATAAATATGTATTTAGAATAATATTTGAAGTTACAATAATTCAACACTCCCCCTTAACGAGAAGGTTATTCTACAATAACATCAATAACAACAACAGTAGGAGAGAGAAGGCATCATCAACATCATCAGGGTGATACATCTATAAATCATTGGAAAAATTTCATCATCTTTAACATATAGTCTTCATCTTCAATCTTCAGCAGCAACACTTTGACCACTCGATCGATAACATCATCATCAGCACTTTGACCTTTCGATCGGAAACATCATCATCAGCACTTTGACCTTTCGATCAACAACATCATCATCATCATACTTCGATCTTTCGATCAGCAACATCATCATCATACTTCGAACTTTCGATCATCATCATCATACTCTGAACTTTCGATCAGCATCATCATCATCATCATACTCTGATCTTTTGATCAGTACATCATCATCATCACACTTTGATCTTTCATTTAGTACATCATCATCATCACACTCTGATCTTTCGAACAGGAACATCATCATCATCACACTCTAATCTTTCGATCAGGAACATCATTATCATCAAAAATCTGCAATCCACAATACGAAGACGAATGTCTTCGGATCACTTTTGGACTTAAGTCTAGGGATGATACAATCCTACAACATTCTTGGGGACCAAAGCCTTAGGATACCTTTCTGAACCGAAGTTCAAGGATGATACAATCCTACCACATTCTCGGGGACTGAAGCCTCTGGATACCTTTCTGAACCGAAGTTCAAGGATGATGCAATCCTACCACATTCTCGGGGACCAAAGCCTCCGGATACCTTTCTGAATCGAAGTTCAAGGATGATGCAATCCTACCACATTCTAGGGGACCGAAGCCTCCGGATACCTTTTTGAGCCAAAGTTCAAGGATGATGCAATCCTACCACATTCTTGGGGACCAAAGCCTCCGGATACCTTTCTGAACCGAAGTTCAAGGATTATGCAATCCTACCACATTCTCGGGGACCGTAGCCTCCGGATACCTTTCTGAACTGAAGTTCAGGGATGATGCAATCCCACCACATTCTCAAATACTAAAGTCACCAGATCATTTATGGACAAATGTCTCAGGATGATACAATCCCTCTTCATTCTCAAGGACCGAAGTCACCGAATCATTTCTGGACAAATGTCCCGGGATGATACAATCCCTCTTCATTCTTGAGGACCGAAGTCACTGGATCACTTTAGGACAAGTGTCCAGGGATGATACAATCCAACTGCAACATCACTGCTCCCCCTTTCGAGGAAGGTCTTTTCGATCAACACCAATCTTGTCTCGAAAGTGTTTGAACTTAACCCGAGACAGAGGATTTGTCAACACATCAACAACTTGCTCACCAGTACTCACATACTGGAGCTTTATGGCTCCTTTATGTATCATATCTCGAATGTAGAAGTACTGTATTTCTATGTGCTTCGATCTATCATGGAACACTGGGTTCTCCGACATCTTTATACAACTTTGGTTATCACATAGAATCTCAGTAGTATCCATCTCTAGGTCAAATAGACCTGATATCAGCTTTCGAAGCCATATGGCTGCACAACTAGCGGAGCAAGCTATTATTTATTGTAACGAACATAAGGAAAATAATTAAATAATTAAACAATTTATAGTTAGGTTAGTATGAAAGGAGGCGTCTCCTCATCATGAATGTCCAAGCCATATTTAAGGCCAAGACATCATTGTAATAATCATCATCTAATATATATAATTCTTATTTATCATCCAACATGATAGTCGGATTCGATTATTAAGGGATCAACTGGACTAATGTAACGAACATAAAGAAAATAATTAAATAATTTATAGTTAGGTTAGTATGAAAGGAGACGTCTCCTCATCATGAATGTCCAAGCCATATTTAAGGCCAAGACATCATTGTAATAATCATCATCTAATATATATAATTCTTATTTATCATCCAACATGATATTCGGATTCGATTATTAAGGGATCAACCAGACTCGGTTGCTCCATGTATTCTGCTTCCACTGTGCTAAGAGCAATATTGGAGTGTTTCTTGCTAAACCATGAAATCATAGCAAACCCCAGACAAAAGCATCCACCTGATGTGCTTTTCCTATCTGAGACACTTCCAGCCCAATTTGCATCTATATAGCCATACAATCTGTAGTCATGGTTTCCATCATAGTATAGACCAAAGTCTATACTCCCTTTCAGATATCGCATCACATGTTTTGCAGCTATCAGGTGAACTTGTCTAGGTTGAACTAGATATTGACTCAAGGTGTTCATAGCAAAAAAAATGTCTGGTCTGGTATTTGTTAGATACACCAACGACCCAATAATCTGTCTGTATTGAATCACATCCACTAACTCTGATGAGTCATCAGCTAACAACCTCATGTTGGAATCCATGGGTGTGGCCATGGCTTTACATTCCAACATATCAAATCTTTTCAGGATTTCTACTGCATACTTTCCCTAATTGAGAAAGATTCCTTCCGATTTCTTCCATACTTCCAGACCTAGGAAATAATGCATTATACCAAGGTATTTCATCTCAAATTCTTCAACGAGCTTCTTCTTACATTCTACAATTTGTTTCTCATTCCCTATCAAAAATAGATCATCCACATATAATAATAATATGATAGGTTCATCTTCTATAACCTTGAAGTAAAGGTTAGGATCAGCTTTACTCTTGGTAAAGCCCATGCTTGTCAGGAAACTGTCTATTCTTCCATACCAAGCTTTGGGAGCTTTCTTCAGGCCATACATGGCCTTCTTCAACTTGCATACATGAGTTTGTTTGTATTCAACTTCAAATCCTTGTGACTGTTGTATGTATACTTCTTCGTCAATCACACCATTCAAGAAGGTTGTTTTCACATCCATCTGGTGTAAGTCCCACTTCATCATGGATGCAAGTGCCATGATAGCTCTATTCAAAGTATACTGTGCTACTGGGGCAAATGTCTCTTCATAAACAATTCCCTCTTTCTTAGAGAAACCTCTGGCCACAAATCTTGCTTTATACTTCTTGATACTTCCATCAGCTGCATGCTTTATCTTGTAGATCCATTTGGAGGATACTACACTCTTTCCTTCCGGTTTGGGAACTATATCCCATACATCATTCTTCATTATTGACTGGTATTCTTCAGTCATTGCTTCTACCCTTTCTTTCTTCTGTATCGCTTCTTCATAGTTTGTAGGTTCTTGATCTACAAGATCACACATCAAAGCTACATAGTTGGAAAAAGTCTTAGGCTTCTTACTTACCCTTGTGGAGCCTTTAGGAGCTCCATATCTTTCTGCTTCTTGTATAATTTATCTTTCCCAAGCAGGCTTTCTCTTTCGTGATATCTCCATCGTAGGAGGTTCTTGTGGTTTTGTCATGTCATGTTCTTCAAGAGCTTCATCTTTAGGGAGGAATGTAGTCTCTACATTTCTAGGAGGTGCATCTTCCTCATACACTTCTTCATGTTGGCATTTTTTGGATATTTTGAGAGTTGCTTCTTCATCAAAGGTTACATCTCTACGGATTTCCATGTGATGGAATCTAGGAATGTAAATTCTGAATGCCTTGGATACTTCACAGTATCCAACAAATATCCCATTCTTTTCGAAAGGGTCCAACTTGGTTCTTTTCTCTTTTCGTATATGAATTCATACTGGACAACCAAATATTTTGAGGTGACTTACCTCAATATTCTTTCCTGTGAACATCTCTTCTGGAGTCTTCAATCCAAGAGCACTGTGAGATATTCTATTATGTACATATACAGTAGTTCTTGCTGCTTCTGCGCATGGATGCATAGGAATATCTTGATCATATATCATTGTCTTCACTGCCTCCATGATGGTTATGTTCTTTCTTTCTGCAACCCCATTCTGTTGAGGATTGTAGGGAGTATTTAGTTCCCTCTTGATTCCAAGATCTTTGCAAAAGGCTTAAAACTCTTTTGAAGTATATTCTCTGCCATTGTCTGATCGGAGTGTCTTTATTTTCTTGTCTAAAAGATTCTCTATCAAGGCTTTGAATTCTTTGAATTTCTCAAACATTTCACTCTTTTCTTTCAAGAAGTATATCCAAGTCTTTCTTGAATAGTCATCAATAAATGTGATATAATATTCAAAGCCACTTAAGGATGTGGAAGACATTGGACCACACACATCTGAATGAATCAATTCCAACGTACCTTTTGTTTTTGTTTCGCTCTTCGGAAATGGATTCTTGATGTTCTTTCCTTTCTCACATCCTTTGCAAATGCCTTCATGTTTGATCTTCATGTCTGGTAATCCTGTCACTACTTTGTTCGCATGAGGTAGCGCTTTGTAATTGATGTGAGCAAGCCTTCTATGCCATAGTTCACTAGGATCAATGGACTCATGAACAAGGGTTGTTTCTGAATGTCCCTTGAGTTTATACATACCTCCTTCTTCTTCACCGATAACAACTGCATCCTCAATTTTCTTTCCTTTGGGCCACATGAGTACTTAACCATCTATGAATGCAACTCTGAATCCTTTCTTATCTAAGGTTGAGATAGAAATTAGATTCTTCTTTAGACCTGGTACATACAATACTTCCTTCATCTTCAGGGGATTTCCTGAATCAAGCTTGTAGCTTGCTTCACCAACTCCTTTGATTGGATATTGATAGTCATCTCCTAGGGATACTTTTTTAGGAGAGTTCTTTTCTTCAAGTTTGGACAGAGTTTTCTTTTGTCCCGTCATGTTCTTTGAAGCACCACTATCAATAAGCCAAGTGTCTTCTCCAGGTGTTACAGACCCAGAGAGTGCAAATAATAGTACATATTCTTCTGCATCTTCTTCTCTTTCTTGCTTTCTTGGGGGTCCTTCCTCCTCCTCTTCTTCATCCTCATCTTCAGCTAGATGAGCATGATGTCTTTTGTTGTTGTTGATTCTCTTCTTATATTCTTGTCTCTTCATAGGATAATTTCGGGAAATGTGTCCTATCTTATCACAATGAAAACATTGAAAACCAGAGTAGTCTTTATCTGGAGGATTTTCCTGTGTTCTTTGGATTCTTATGGGAGGTTGAGATTCCTTGAGGTTTCTCCTCTTGAAATTAGATTGACTTCTTCTTCTCTTGGTGTGAGTGGCTAGGGCTTGATCATCTTCCTTTAGTAAGGCTTCTCTATTTGCCACTCTAGTCTCCTCTTGAATGCAATCTTCCCATACCACATCAAACTTCATGCTTTCCTTCCTGGCACACATCATCTGGATGAATGAATCCCAGGGTCTAGTGAGACCATTGAGAGCAGTCATAACCATCTCATCTTTATCAAGTTTGTCTCCAATGGCTTCTTGTTGTTCTTTGATCTGAGAAACCCTTGTGAAGTAGTCTTGGATGGATTCTCCATGACTCATCTTAGTGCTCTTCAGTTCAGTTCTTAGATTCATCTTTCTGTTGATGTTTCTACCCTCATACATTATGGATAGGGCATCATACATTTATTTTGGAGTCTTCTTGGATGACACTTGAGGGATCAAGTGATCTTGATAAAGTTAGCAATAATCCTTTGTGCCCTAATCATATCCTTCATGTGCTTCTCCTTAGCTTCAGCTTCTTCAGGTTTTGCAACTTCCTCTTTGATATACTTATCAAGATCATTCTCTTGGAGAATGAGACCAATCCTATATTTCCATGCTCATAAATTCTCTATGCCTTCTAGCTTGTCCTCAAGCTTAGTGCTTGGGGCCATCTTGTCAGAAAATCACAAAAAAATGAAATTTTGCGGAATGAGAAACTGAACTTACTAGGAGATGCGCTTGACTGAGGCGAGTTAACTGGTGTGCTTGGTTTCTGGAGATCTCAAGCCTCCACCTTCCAAATTAGACTTGTGAGATTTAGCTTCTGCAGCTTCCATTTGTTTTTTGGTTCTGCAGTTTTTTGGTGTAGCTGTCAAACTAGGGTTTGACTTTTCCAGAGACTGACTCACCCAAAAACCTTGATTCCAGGCTCAATAGATGCGCTCTGGGAGGGTGCAACTTTCTATGCAAGTAGTTTTCTGAAAATCAAAAATTTTCCTAAAACCCTAATTTCTTCTAGGGAGAGAAAGAGGGCATTTTCACGTTGTGAAAGATGTCCTATTCAGGCTAGCTCTGATACCATGTTAAAATTCCATATGCTAAGCTATATTATCAGCATTTAATTTCAATTTCATAACAAAAGCATATAGACAGGATCACTGAAAGAAACAGTATCACAAGAATAACACAGATTTATCCTAGGAAAACCCTAAAGGGAAAAACCCAGCAAAAGCTTCCTCAATATAGATGCCCCAAAAAGATAAAAGGTAAAACCAAAAGACTGATCATCCTCCTTCTCCAGCTACAACACTTTCTCTCTCTCTCTCTCTCTTATGCGCTACACAAGTCAGTGTGTGTGTTTCAAATGAGGAGCGCCACACCTCTATTTATATTCTTCCATTCACTTAATATTAGACTCAGTTATGTAGGCTCGAGTAATCCTAATTCAGTTATGTAGGCTCAAGAAACCACAATTAAGGTACTAATGACCTGACTTACAACGGAGGGGACTTCCTCATGACTTTTAGTAATTCTCCCGATAGGAACATCGTGGTACAAAGTAATACAAGTAATTCTCCCGATAGGAACATCGGGGACCACAAAAATATATTTAGAATATTCTTCGAAGTTACAATAATTCAACACTTTTCCTTTTCCAAAACTCCTGCGATGTTGATCTTCATGTTGTTTCATCACCTTTTTTTACATCTTCAGTATTTGGAGAACTTATTGTTGGTTCTCTATGCGATCTGCCATCGCTTGAACTATATATTTTTCTTTTAAGGGAGATGTGATAGATGGAGGTTGGTACCCATAAAGTGAAATAAATTGAGACATTTTTTATGATGTATGGAAAGAAGTATCATACAACCATTTCACCCACTATGTTTGTTTATCAGCTGCAAAGAAACTAAGATAACCTTCCAAATATTTGTTCGTTATCTCAGTTTTCCCATCAGATTAAGGATGATAAGATGAACTGTGAGCCAAATAGGTACCCAAGCAAGAAGATAATTCAACCCAACATTTTCTAGTGAAATTAGATATATATTACTTGCAACAATATTCGGGTCTCCATGTAACTTTTGCACTCTTTTGATGAAGGTCACAACTATTGTACTTGAAATAAAAGGGTGATAAAGATGTATGTAATATGATCCATACTTCTTGTGTACCATTACCATTGGTGCAGAACCAACTTCTAAATTTTTTCCAACCATGTGATCCATTTCATTCGTTTGGCCATAGGGGTATCTATAAGGTCTGATGTTAGAAGGAACACTCCCTGGAATTAAGTGAACAACATGGTCCAAATGTCAAACGGGTGGAAGACTTTTTGGAATATATTCAAATACCTTGGAATGCTTATTTAGGACCCTTTGAAGCTTTGTGGGAATAGGAGCCTTATATGTTTGAACATCTAGTGACCATAATTGTGCAATTACTCTTTGTTGTCTATTTTCTAATAATTTGTTCATACCATTAGAGCTTATCACCTTGCTTGGTTTCCTTGTGATACCCTTTCACTCAAATTATTTTCCTTCCCGGAAAAATTTCATGAAAAGATTCTAAAATTAAAATCCATTGTTCCCAATGATTATAACCATTGAATCCCTAAGACAACATCAGCCCCACCCATTGGGATAGAAATCATTGGACTATTCAATACATATCCCCCCATAGTAATATTGATATTTTGGAAATTCCCTAAACAATTGATAGCTCCTCCATCTGCAATCATTACTTGAAATTCTGGTGCTAGTTACACAAAGCAATTGAGATGTTTAGCTAATTTACAGTGAATGAAATTATGAGTACTACCAGAATCAATCAACAGTGTGACCCTTTTATTTTTTATAAATCCTTCAATCTTGAGAGTTTTAGGAGTGATAATTCCAACCAATGCATGACAGAATGTGGTAGTAGTAAACACTTCTATATTTTGATCTTGTGATGGTTCCTGTTCTTTTGATTCTTCCTCTTCATAATCTATGTAGAATAATTTATTTTCTCTACACTTATGTATATTACTATACGTATTGTCACAGTCAAAGCATAGAACTTTTGCTCTTCTTTCCTCTAGTTGTTGAGGTGTCATCCTCTTAGGTGGGTTAGAATAAATAACATCCTTCTCTTTGTATGTGTTAGAAGTGGTATTTCTTGTATCCATCGCCATATTTTTACCTTAAACCTTACTTGACATCATGAAATCCTTCTCCAATGACGGTGGTTCAAAGAGATGCACCTCATGTTGAATATTATCCTTCAACATTACAATAAAGAGAGCCAACAAATTATCTTCTGAAATGTTCTTCACTCTAAGAATTAGCTTCTGAAACTACTTGATGTGCTCTGTAACTGGACCTTTTTGCTTGAGATTTATTAATTGGCCAAAGAAGGTGTTTTTATTAATACCCCCTAGTGTGCAATCAATTCTTCTATGAATATACACCAACATATAATAGAGTCATTTTTATGGCCACGAAGCCATTGGTACCATACAAATTGATTAGGATCTAAATATAATGATGCAATAGTTACCATTTGCAAGGTTGGAACCTGGTGTATATCAAAGAATTGTTGCATCTGTAATATCCATGTTATTGGATTGATAATACCTATTCCACTTATAAATTATGTGATGGGTATTATACCAAATAATAGAACCGTGCCGATTGATGTAGTAACATACTCAGGATATAATTTTTATTTTTATTTTTGCTGAGCTGAACACGATCCCAACTTTGGAGGTCGAGCGCTGATCTCTCATTGGGAATCATGAGTCAACCCCAGGGCGTCCAGGGAGGCCATAGGCTTCCTGCGTACTGGGCTCACCTGGTCGTAGGAGGAAGGACTGCGTGGGCCTCTCAGGAGGAAGCTGCCAGGTCTGCGTGGACTATCCTGGCCGTAGCTAATCTGTGCAAGGAAACAGGATGTGCTGATTGGCTCTCTGGTGTGGAAGGCAGATGGCGCCAGAGGGGGATAGAGATCCGCCCACTGAGCGCTCAGATGCATTCAACCGGCTTATAGCCTCTCAATCCCCGAGATCTGGCAAAGGGGAACCATCGAAATTCATCAAACGAATCAAAGATGTGCCAGAAGTGGCCCTACCCCCGGAAGAAACCATCAGGGTCGCCCTCTCTCTGGCAGACCGAGCTCTGATCGGTCAATTCACGGGGCTTTGGCCCTCGCCAAAGACAACTGATAACTGGATCCAGAGAAATTGGAGACCACTAATCTCAAAAAACGTGGCTTCATACTCCGTTGGCAGGGGCTACTTCCTCTTCGACTTTGAATCCAAGGAGGATAAAGATCTAATATTTAGAAATGGGCCTTATTTCATGGGGCCGCAAGGCCTGTATCTCAATGGATGGTCCCCGGACTTTGACCCTGAGGCGGACATTCCCAAAGCTGTCCCAGTCTGGGTTAAGCTGCCAAACCTCCCTATGCATTGCTGGAATACCAAATATCTCCGAGCCATTGGGAACGCCTTGGGAAAATACATCGACACGGCTAGCCCCAAGGACCAATACTCCTGCGCCCGCATCTGTGTGGAAGTGGATCTATAAGCGAGACTCCCAGAAGCCATCAAATTAACAGTAGGAAACTGGGCTCACTTCCAAAAGCTAGACTACGAGCAGCTCCCATTCAAATGCAGAGGCTGCCACGAATATGGGCACTTCATTCGAAACTGCCCCAATAAGCCTGAGCTCCATCAAAACAGGTCGGAGGGCTGGCAGAAGGTGAATAGGGCTAAATCCAAAAAACAACCTGTAAAGGAGCCAAAGAAGGACAAGGGGTTTAGATCCACTACCCCCCTTGAAGGATCTCAAGAAATCCCCAATAAAAAAGTTATCATTGAAGTAAGGGATGAGATCAATGAACCAGAAGAGAAATCAAGTAATGGAGACAGCAAGGAACCTGAAGAAGTCATATCAGAGCCCCAAAAGAAAGATCAAGATGAGGACGTAACAATACTAAAAGCAGGTGACAGTATAGGGCAATCCGAGGAAGAGCCTGAACCAGAATCGGAAGAGGAAGAAGAGGAGGAAGGGGAAATCAAGCTATCTACCCCTAGAAAAACTAAATCCAACGGAAGGAAAACTAATAAAGAAATACGGGATCAAGCTACCTACAAGGACAAGATGCTAGGGTCTCAGATAACCTTGGACAAGCTGCTGACTAATCCTAGAAATACTCGTCAGAAAGGGCACGCCCAGAAAGGGATGCCCACGTCAACCAAAATTAAGTAATGAAGATCCTCTCCTGGAACTGCAGGGGTCTCGGTAGCAAATCAAAAGAAGAAGCTATGCCTGAATTAATATCCATCCATCAACCGGACATCTTGCTGATTCAGGAGACTAAAATGGAGGAAGACATATTCCTCCAAGTAAGTACAAAATTCTGGAAAAAAAAAGGCAAAGCGGCATCAAGCTCAAGGGGCGCATCCGGTGGCATTGGCACCCTGTGGGACGATAAGAAGTTTGAAGCCGTCGACATCAAGTTTAACCCCTTCTGGATCCTCACTCAGCTGAGACAATAAGATACCAACAACCTGGTTAGTATTTTTAATATTCATGCTCCAAATCTATATGCTGAAAAAAAAACCTGCTGGAACCTCCTTCGTGAGGAAAGGAGAAATCTGGTGGGGAATATTATCCTGGCTGGGGATTTAAATGTCACCCTCAGCCAAGATGAGAAGAGAGGGGGCTCTCTAGTCAGAGACCCTATCAGAGAAATGGTGGATGACACCATTCTGGATTGGAATCTCTTGGATGTGAAACCCTCTTCCGGTAAATATACCTGGAATAATAAACGAACGGGGCCAGGGCACATAGCTGCCAGACTTGACCGCTTCTTGATCCAGGATTCTTTCCTTCTGCTTGGGCTGAACCTGAATTCTAATATATTGCCTTTTGGAGGCTCGGACCATAGGCCTATTCTGCTAGAGATGAAGAACCCCAAGAATTTGGGCCCGATATCGTTCAAGTTCAACTCACTGTGGGCCAACCAGCCGGAGTTTCTCAAAATTGTCTCTAAGGCGTGGGCTCCCCCGGTCACTGGGTCCCCCTTCTTCGTTTGGGAGGAGAAGTTGAGACGCCTTAAGAAAGCTTTAAAAGATTGGGCCAAGTCGCTAATCCCTCCTGGCCAAGCCAAAATTCTTGCTGCCCACGCGCTGGAATTGCACCAAGGCAAAATTGAGGATGGGAATGTGGACTATAACGACCTCCAATTGGAGTCCAAGCTCCACTCTGATCTTCACAAAGCATGCTGGGAGGAGTCTGAATGGTGGAGGAAAAAAGCTAGGTGTAAATGGCTAAAAAATGGTGATAGAAACACCAGCTATTTCCATAAATATGCAACGGCCAGGCAGAATTTTAATTATGTCAATGAGATCCATACTCAGGACACTTTGATTAATAATTTTGAAGACATTAAAACAGCAGCGACCAGCCACTTTCAAGACCTATTCACGGCTCAGCCCACTCATGAAGATGTTGATCTCTTAAATCTAGTCCCTAGAATAATGAAGTCAAAGGACAACGACTTGCTGATTAAGCCCATCACGCTGGAGGAAATCAAACAAGCTGTAGATGTTATGGAAGAAGACCGAGCTCCGGGGCCAGACGGTTACACACTCAACTTCATTAAAATCTGCTGGGATATAGTAAAACATGAGTTATTCAAAATGATCTCTAAATCTCAAAGGTGCAGCAGAATTGGAGGAAGCACAAATTCTGCATTCTTGGCCCTCATCCCAAAAGAAAAAGATCCGAAGACATTCGATAGATTCCGGCCAATATCCCTGTGCAATATCGGGTATAAAATTATTACCAAGATAATGGCCAGCAGACTAAAAAGCATTCTGCCTTACCTTGTTCCGGAGAACCAAGGAGGATTTATTAAAGGCAGAAAAATTTGGGACAATATTATCTTAGTTCAAGAGGCTATCCACTCCAGCCAGCAGAATGGGGAAAAAGGAATGGTGGCAAAGCTCGACTTGGCCAATGCCTTCGACAGGGTCAACCACACTTTCTTATTCCAGGTAATGCAAAGGTATGGTTTCACCCAAGATTTTATCAGTTGGGTCAATGCCTATATTAGTAAGCCTTGGATAGCCCCGCTTATCAATGGAAGAGCAACCCCTTTCTTTCAAGATTCGAGAGGTCTGAGGCAAGGGTGCCCTCTCTCACCCCTGCTTTATGCCATTCAGGCCTCTGTCCTTAGCTATCAGATGGAAAAAGCCAGGCAGGAGATGGACCTCCCAGGCATTAGAATGGCCAGAGGCACAAAAGATATCAATCATGCACAATTTGCGGATGACACTATCTTACTCGGAGGAGCCAGTCAAATCATTGCTAGCCGTTTCCAGAATGAAATTACTCGTTATTGCCTAGCCTCTTGAAGTAAAATCAACTTCAGAAAGAGCCAAATCTATGGCTGGAATGTAAATCCCAGGGAAATGCTAGTGATCTCCCGGGTTCTCAATATGAAAGGTATTGTTTCCTGGGAATATTTCAATTACTTAGGGGTGCCTATCTTTAAAGTCAAGACCAATAGCTCAGCGTGGCAGCCCATTGTGGAAAAAATTAAAAGCAAAGTCACAGGATGGGGGACAGCCTGGTTAAATCTGGCTGGTAAATTGATCCTTATTAAGGCAGTGCTGAACAGTTATTTGCTGTACCAGTGCTCTATGATCCTAGCTCCGGTCAAAATCATTTCTCAAATTGAAGGTATGTTAAGATCCTTCCTGTGGCAAGGCGGAGCTAACGGGAGTAAAAAATTTGCACTGGTTAAGTGGGAAACTGTCAAAATGTCAAAGCAGGAGGGTGGACTCCAAATCAGAGATCTAATAGCTCAAAATCTTGCCATGGGATCCAAGCTGCTTTGGAGTATGCTTGCTCCCAATCCGTCCTGGTGCAGCACTATGCTGAGATGTAAATACTTTCCAGGCCAAAGACTGAGATGTATTGATGAAGACAGCCATATTAATAATGGATCAGCAATTTATAAACTATGCTTGAAGGCATTGCCTCAATTCAGGGAGGCGCTCTATTGGATCCCGGGCAATGGGCAATCCATCAGCATCTGGAATGATGTAACTCTATTTAAAAATCCACCTCAGCTCCCACGATTTCAAGCCTGGATGGAGTCGCTGGGCCTATCTACTCTTTGGGATATTTCCACCTGGGAGAGAGACGTCCCAAATCGCTGGGGAGGCTGGGTTGTTCCAGCGTGCCCAGTAGAGCTGGAGGAAGACAAAATCAAGCTGTTAAACCACTTGGCAGGGCTCGCCCCTCTGGCAAAATGCAAGAAAGACAGGCGGGGCTGGGGATCTGGCAAATATACAGCTCTTGCCGGTTACCAGAAATTTGCAACCAGTTATAATGTCCCTGCAAACCCAAAGAAATGGAATATATTATGGAAATGCAACACGATACCTAAGATTGACATATTTATATGGACACTTTTGCATGAGAAAATTCTCACGGGGGAGAATTTGATTAAAAAGGGATTTGCTGGGCCGTTCCGCTGCCCCCTTTGTGCAAAAGACTCTGAGAATATTAGTCACTTGTTTTTTAATTTTCCTTATGCTTCATCAGTTTGGAAGGACGTGATAAAGAGCTGGGGAGCTGGCCTGAAGTTACCGGTTAATATTCAGGACTGTTTCATTAGCTGGAGTAATTTTTATCATGGAGACCTGACCAATAAAAAAGGACTGCAGGCCTGCTGGATGAAACTCCCCAAATTCATTTGCTGGGGTCTCTGGATCGAAAGAAATCACAGAATTTTTAAAGATAAGCACCTACCAGCGTGGAAGACAGTCATAAAAATCAATGCTCTTTTAAAGGAGATCGTTAGAATTTCAAAAATCCCAAACAATAAAGGGAATTTGACGGATAATGAAAAAAAAATTGATGCATAGTCTTGACATTAAGAATGCAATTCATATGGTGGCTAATAAGGTGGAGGATTGGGAGCTCAAGCTAGACACCTCACAGTTTGAGAATTGGCTAAAAGAGAGAAAAAAATTTAAACTTTTCTTCGATGGAGTCTCCAAAGGGAATCCGGGAAGAGCGGGAGGAGGTGGCGTTATTTTTGACCCTGGAGGAAATAAGGAATCATAATACTCCTGGAATATTGGCTATGATACCAATAATATGGCGGAGGCTTATGGGCTTTGGCAGGGTCTTAATCAGCTTAAGGTAATAGGCGCGGAAGAAGCTATAGTTTTTGGAGATTCCAGAATAATTATTCAGGAGCTGAATGGGGGAAATAGGAGCAAGAATGAGCGCATTGCAAGACTCATTAAGAGAATTAGGTCCAAGGCCAACACGTTCAGGAAGATCAAATTTTTCCATGTTCTTAGAAATCTTAATGATTTGGCGGACTCGGCGGCCAATAAATCCATAACTATTGGCCTTAATGAGCTATCTGTTAATTCGATTGTAACCATTGAAATCCCTCCTTAGTTTGCTGTTGGCTTTATGCCTGGCACTGGTTGTGATTCTGGTTGGTTGATGTATTGGGTCCCTCTGTTCAGCATTTTCTTCTGAGCTCTCCTATTCAATATAACCGCTTCTGTTAAAAATATATATATATATCCATGTTATTGGATCATTGCCATCAAACTTGTTCATGTCAATCTTAGGAAGCTGGTTACCCCTTGGTGACAATACCTAATGACTTCCATTACTATAATCATTTTCTCTTGGAATATTCTTATTCATGGAATGTTTCTTAACATGGACATGATCTTTATCCTCATGAGTATCATGGAACACCTCATCACCTGTAGGGGGAGTATACCTTGAACTTTGTAAGATATTAGCAATAATTTTCATATTTTACATCAAATTCTCCTCTAAATTAACTAAATCAACTTTTTTCATAGACCCTTTAGTCATATATTCCAATTGGGACACTCAAAAAGATAGGCCTTCCCTTACATCGTACGTGGGGGATGAATCGTCTCGTGGTTTGAGTGGAATGTGATTTTTCCCACTTCTTTTTGGAATAATTTTTAACAATTATAAATAGATATCAGTCGGTTCACCTCAAATAGATCCTTCTATTCAAAGTTATTTAAATTTAAAATGGCGTACCTTTTGTAAACTTTGATTGGAAGACTATTTTATGGCTGACTTGAAACTGAGGTAAATTTGAAATTTCAGCTCTTTTGCGTCTAAAACTTTGTCCTATTGTAGCATGATGTGTCTGATTTCAATGTTGTAGTTCTAACCTGATTCGGATGCTCCAGTAAGATGTTATTGTGAATCTCCCAACACTTCTTATTTTTAGTCTTTCCAAAAGAGAGAACTTGTATGGTATCCCAAGTGTCCAATATTTTGGATCTGAGACTGAAAAACCTACCAAAGATAGTGTAATGTCATTCAATTTGTATCTTGCATGCCCCAAATATGATTATTTTCTCGAGAACACCTACTTTAAACTAGTTAAAAAACATACCTTCCAAGGTGAATATCTTTGAAGCTGTAATGTATTTGGTTCTCAAACTTGGAACACAAATATTCTAGATGGGTTTTGAGTCTTGTTGTCTTAAACCTTGTATAAAAAAAATTGTAGTGAAAATTACAAGATGACTTGTTTTGAAGAAGCCAGTCCCAAGGAAAGAGATCCAATACCAAATATTGTGCAACCAAGTCCAAGAAATAGCATAAAAATAGTAGAAACAGACTAGAATAAAGTCATCCATGCCTTAATAATGAATAACATATATTAATAGCAAGTCTCTTCAAGGGGGAAACCTCCTTATACTGTGTACTAAGTACATTAGACAAGACAAGTTGCAATGATTCAAATGAAAATGTTGCCTTCCTATATATAGGAGACAAAGAGGTACAATTACAACTAATGGACCAAAGCCAACATAACTAATATAATATTTCTAATAACAATTACCAATAATAGACCAAATCTGACATCAAGACTAGTATAATGCGCCACACTATTGGGGGGAATGTGCCCAACATCTAGGGCTTAACATAGGAGAATGAAAAAGTCTCAAAATGCAAATATGGCAAGAAATACATTCGTTAAACATTCTATTGTAAAGGATTTTGAAGTGGGAGTTTCAATATTGGAATATTAAATGACCTAGATGTCTACAAACATGTCTCAATAAACATTGAATATGTTACAAATGAACAAGAATTTTACTATGTTAATGACTACGATGGAATTTTACTATATTGATACTTAGAGGAGAATGAATTAGTCTCAAAAGGCAAACATGGTAGGAAATACAATCATTGAAATTCTATTGTAAAGGATTTTGAAGTGGGAGTTTAAATATCGGAATATCAAATGACCTAGATGTCTATAAACATTTCTCAATAGACATTGAATATCTTACAAATGAACAACAAGTTTACTTTGTTAATGACTATGATGGAACAAAAATAGAGGAAGCTACCTCGTGAGCCTAGCTCTAGTTCTAAATGAGAATCTAATGTGAGCAAATGCCAAATTTACAAAAAGGAGACTCTGACAAATTCAAAATACCTCAAAGTGTGAAAGCAAAGGTGGAAATAAAAAAAAGATGCAACGGATATAAACAAATTAAATCATTCATTACAAGTACATGTTTATTTAGGGTGTACATGTAAGTGAAGGGCGAAAAATTCCATTTTCCCGACTAAAGTTGGAAGGTCATGCCATAACTTGGTGAGAAAGTTATACTACGATTCAAATATTTTAGAAAAAAAAGCCAATGAACAAATGGAAGGTAGTTAAGAACCTCATAAAGTCGTATTTCGATCCCATTGCATACTTGGAAGAACAAAAGTGTATACATTGCCACGTCTTATGATGGAAACATGAACAAAGTATGCAATATTATATTAAAGAATTTGGAAGTAGGCAATAAAGTTGCAAATATCTCCCAAGAGCCCAAATGTTCTTATCAAATACTTGGGAGGCATAGTCATGTTCCAATGTAAGTAATGGTTTGTAAACCAATACCATTCATAAAGATTTTGGGTAATCACAATGCATAGATGTAGATAAGAATAAAGGACAACCTCATGCACCAAAGCAAGAAACACAAATTTAGATATTCCAGGGATGCAAAATTCATTGATAAATCATAGGCAAATGTAATACTATTGTGTGTATGTGGAATGATACTAGGAAGTGCTTATATTATAGGAGAGATGTCATGTTCACACAAAGTGAAAACAAATACCACCTATTTAAATGTAGTCATTACGCAGTAGGAGATTGAAGTGTAAGAAGGAGCTGCGTTGGAGAGTTGAAGATCTTCAACTCTCCAACGTAGCTCCTTCTTACACTTCAAATACCACCTAATTAAGGATAGCCAAACTTTTTTTGTCATTTCTTAGAAGGAAAATTGGAATCTCATTGATAATTGTACACCTACCTAGAAGGATGATAAGTGAAAACAATAAATTATATTGTATTTCTTAAAAGAAAAATAACATAAAAAATATAAAGTAGAGACTGAATAATCCTTAGAATTTGTAATAATAAGCGAAGGCAGTAATTGGAACAATAGATTCAACCATACGAAGAAGTATTATAAGAACCCAAAGGACTACTTTAAAGAGGGAAGTTGAACATGATATCTAGTTGTTTCTAGAATCTCCATTAGTTAGCATTGGATTGTACCCATAACCTTTGTCAGAAGCAAACAAAGTGAATAAATAGTTTCAATGGCTATCGATGCGAGGAGTCATGTGGCCAAGCATTTCACCTTGTACTTCACCAATTATTATCGTATTGAAGAAAAATGGAAGTTGGAGAACGTGTATTGACTACAAAGCTTTGAACAACATAACCATCAATAATTGTTATCCATTAACTTAGATTGATGACTTGTTGACTCAATTGTAGCAAGATAAGTACTTTACAAAGTTGGGCCTCAAATTAGGTTACCATGAAGTGTGAGAGAGAGAAGAAGACACTTGGAAGACTCATTCAAAACTCAACAAGGTTTATATGAATGCTTATATATGCCTCTTGTTTATGTAATCTTCCACCTATGTTTATGTGTTTGATGAATGAGTGTTGTATATATTTACATATACCTTTTCAATACTATATTTGGAAATGTTTAATATTAAGTTACACTTGGGAAGAGCATATATCATATCTTAAGTAAGTATTGGACACATTGTAGAGACGTGAGATATGAACAAATCTCAAGAAATTTGAATTTGGTAAACAAACACTACTTTACCTTAGACATTTGATTGGTGGAGGAGAACTAAACATCGATACAACAAAGGTTCAAGCCATCAGTAGGTGGCCTATTTCTTCTAGTCCATTATAGGTAAGAAGTTTTATGGGTATAAATCAATACTTATGGAAGTTATTTCTTTAGTTCACCAATTACTACACCATGTTCAAATGGATTTCGACCGTTGTTATCACACATAGATCTACTAGGAAAAAATATTTAAAGCATGGTTTCCACCCTATATCAACATATACTTCAATTTGTGGTACTCGTGACCAATTTCATTTGGTAGTAATGGATTTTTTTATGTTTCATGTGAATAAAACAAAACAATATTGAGATTAAATCCTAAACTGAAAAGAGAAAATAAAAAGGTGTTCGGAAATGAAACACAAAATTGCATTAATGAAGGAGAATGCCTACGGCATAAAACCTGCACCCTCTACAATTTCTAAAGATTAACTAGAATTGAAAGTCAACTATAAACAAATTAACTCAATTCTAGTTTCACAACTAGATTGGATTTCACAAGTTAATGTATGAAAACAATGAAAACATTTCTTCGAATGCACTCACAAATAAAATACATGAAATGTAAGTACACATCCATTCATGGAATCTACTAACACTTTATTAATATGTTGTGAATAACCTAAATATTTTGTTATAAAAGCACTTGTTTGCAAAATCCCAAAACCCTTTCTTGGGTTCTTGTTCATATATTTATACAAATTCAAAATAGGGAGTTCAAATGTTAAAATCCCCATGACCCTTCATATATCCATCTTAACTTCAAATATATCTTGCAGCTCTAAGGATCAAATCCCTCGAGGTGTAAACCATTTTTTAAGTGCAAAAACTAAAGGAAAGGTTAACACCTCAAGGGATTTGATCCCTCTCGGCCCATGATTTATCTGGAGTTAAGATGGATTTGTGCTAGCATTTAATTATAATAAATTTTACCCTTTCACATCATCCTATAAAATGGTAACCAATTAAGTAAAGGAATCTAATGGCTTTTGAATTGGGATATTGACTCAAAAACCCTTATTCGAGTAATAACATAGATATAAGCATATATCCCAATTAATTATTTTAGAATTAATTTATTGGAATATGTATATATTTGGTTTTCCAATTCAGGTTGGGGACAACATTGTAAAATTTTGATTTACTGAATATTTTATTAAAGTGCCATGTGTCAACTCCATGTTGAGCACAAAATTACACTTCTCCCTCATATTGAGCTATAGAAAGCGCCTCTCGATGCAAAAATTTTAGTTATTTGTTGACACTTTCTTCTTCCACATATTATGTCGAGCTATCAAATACCTTTTTTCAACTCAAAGGAACTTGGGAAATGGTGGTTTTCAAAAGGCATAGATTTCAAACATAAATCATGTTGAATTTTTTTTTAACCTTTATTCATTTTTGAAGCAAATACTTATTGGATTGCTTTGTCACTAGTTGGGGTTTTGATGAATTTATTAATGGCAGCCTTGTCTAAACTTAATATATGTTGTAGAGACTATTGTTCTTCTCCCTGTGAATTACTAATATAGATATTTAACTATGATAAGGCATAAATGAATTTCAATTTTGAATGCTGGTAATTTTCAACCTTCTACTATTTCTAATACAGCATCGAAATCTACATTAATGTCTCTAAGTAAATCTCCAATATCATCAATTTTAGTTCTAGCATTACTTCTCAAAAAATTATTGTTGTGCCCATTTGGTCAATCTAATTAGATTATAGTCTTGGTATATTTTGTTAGGTCTTCAGGAATTATAGTTGCCATAATTTTACCTTGTTTATAAATCCTCACCATTAATATAAATTGTGTTCAAATAATGTAACTTCGAACAATATTCTACTTGTACTTCACAATATTTATTATTATTCCTCCTTCGGGAGATGTCACTGATGTAAAAGGTCATGTAAAATTCATGAGGTAAACCCTCCGTTGTAAGTCGGGTCAATAGTACCCTGAAAAGAATAATATAATTATTATTGTGGGACTTCCTAGGTAGGTCGACCCTATTAGTTAGACAAGTCGGTCCAGTTAGGGAAAATGTCAGATGGGAATATCAGTATAAATAGGGAGGCACCCTCCCTCATTTGTACACATTCACACACACTTGTGTTGCGAAAGAGAGAGAAAGAAGGAGGAGGACTAGTGTCTTTGGTGTTTTGCCTCTTATCCTTGGGGTTTGGTATCTCTATCTATGAGACCTTTTTCTTTGGTCACTGCATACTGGTAATCTATATTGAGGAAGTTTTGTTGGGTTTTTCCTTTAGGGTTTTCCGAGGATAAATTGTTGTGTCCCTTGTGATTGTGTATCTTTCAGTGATCATCTTTATGTTCTTACTATGAAAATGTATTAAATGCTAATCGAGTTAGTACTTAAGTTATGGCAACATAGAAAACTTAACATGGTATCAGAGATATCCTGAAAAGAGCAGCTTTCATAAGGTAAATCTCTCTCTCCTTCTCTGGACAAGAAAATTAGGGTTTTCTAATAAAGTGGAATTTTTGAGTGCAAGTGACATAGGGAAGTGCTCCCATCCTAGGCGCATCTTTTGGCACCAAGATCGAATTTTTCAGTGGGCATATCCTCCGAAAAGTCAAGCCCTAGTTTGGCTTGAAACTAGAAAACCAAAAGCTGCAATCCAGTATCTTGCAAGTCCAGTTTCAAGAGTTAGAATTTGGATTCTTCAGAAATTGATTGTACCATCATACTCGCTTCAGCTAAGTGCATCTTTTGGTGATTACAATTTTCATTTCTGAGAAATTTTCATATTTTGTCATTTTCTAATCTCCGGGACAAGACGTCTCCAAGCACTAAGATTGATGACAAGTTGGAAGGCATAGAAAACTTTCGTGCTTGTAAATATAGAATAGGACTCATTCTATAAGAGAATGATCTTGCAAAGTTTATCAAGGGAGTTGTGCTGGATCCCGAAGAAGATGAAGCAAAGTAAGAGTACAATAAATACATGATTAGAGCCAAGAGAATCATAACTGATTCAATCAAGGATCACTTGATTCCTCAAGTATCCTCTAAGTAAACACCTAAGGATATGTTTGATGCCCTATCAAGAATGCATGAAGGGAGAAACATCAACCAAAAGATGAACTTGAGAGCCCAACTCAAAAGTACAAAGATGGGCAAGGGTGAATCTATCCATGAATACTTCACAAGGGTCTCTCAATTCAAAGAACAACTAGAAGCAATTGAAGACAATATTGATGAAATTGAACTAGTAATGACCACTCTCAATAGTCTTACTAGACCATGGGACTCCTTCATCCAGACAATCTATGCAAGGAAGGAAAGCCTAAAATTTGATATCTTATGGGAAGAATATCTTCAAAAAGAAACTAGAGTAGCTAACCGAGAAGCACTACTTAGACTTGATGACCATGCTCTAGCTACTCATACCAGAAGAATAAAAGTAAAGCATTATTTCAAAAAGGAAACTCATAATGGGTATTATCCTCCTAAGAAGTTTCAAAAGTGTAAAAAGGGAGATTACAACCAGAAATATTTCTCCACTTATCAATGTTACCATTTTGATAATACAGGACACATTGCCATAAATTATCTGACAAAGAAAGAAGAATATCAGAGGAAGAATAACAAAAGACATCATGCTAACTTAGCAGAAGAAGAAGAAGAAGAAGAAACTCCCAAGAAGTTAGCAAAAGAATAAGTTGAAGAATATGTTCTCTGGAAAATGTATATGTCACTAGAGAGTGGCATGTATGAACTGAGAGGTCACTCAGAAGAAGCCTTGATCCATGATCAATATCTTCCTATGCACTTATGGACTGAAGCAACAAGGACAATAGTATATGTCAAGAACAAAATACCCCATAGTGCACTTAGATTCAAGACCCCTGAATAAATGTTCACAACCAAGAAAACAGAGGTAAGTTACCTCAAGATATTTGGTTGTCCAGTGTTTGTTCATATACCAAAAGAGAAAAGAACCAAGTTGGAGCCTTATGGAAAGAAAGGAATATTTGTTGGGTACTGTGAGGTCTCCAAGGCCTTCATATCTATATTGTAGGCTACCGTTATATGGAAATTAGCAGGGACATAACCTTTGATGAAGATGCATCTCTCAAGAAGTTGAGAAAGTGCTAACCTGCAGAAACGTATGAAGAAGTTGTAACACCCATAGTTGCAGAACCAATGAAATAAGTTGCAACTTCTCATGATGATGAGATTCCAGAAGAACATGATATGTTGGAGCCTCAAGAACCTCCCCACATCAATATATCCCACAAGATAAAGTCAGCTTGGGCCTGTGAGATTATTCAAGAAGCACAAAGGTATGGTTCTCCAGAAGGCTCCACAAGGTAGAGCAATAGGCCAAAACCATTTCCTAGTTATATGGATTTGATGTGTGATCTTGTAGACAAAGAACCTTCATGTTTTGAAGTAGTTTTCCAAAATAAAGAATGGGTAGAATCTATGGCGGAATAATACCAATCCATAATGAAGAATGATATATAAGAAATAGTTCCCAAGCCAAAAGGAAAAAATGTGGTATCTTCCAAATGGATCTACAAGATAAAACATTTATTCGATGGAAGTATTGAGAAGTACAAAGCCATATTTTCCTATCAATTCTCTCAAAAGGAAGGAATTGATTATGAAGAGAAATTTGCTCCTTTAGAAAGGTACATTTTTATCAGAACCATCATGGCACTAGCAACCAAGACAGAATGGAAGCTACACCAGATGGATATGAAAACAACCTTCCTAAATGGTGTGATTGAAGAAGAAGTGTACATAGAATAGCCACATGGTTTTGAAGTCGAAGACAGAACAACACATGTCTGTAAATTGAATGAGGCTCTGTACAGACTAAAGCAAGCTCCAAGAGCTTGGTATGGAAGAATCGATAGTTTTCTGACAAGCTTTGGATTTACCAAAACCAAGTATGATAATAACCTTTACTTCAAGGTTATGGATGATGAACCTGCCATATTATTATTGTATGTGGATGACTTATTCCTAACAAGTAATTAGAAGAAAATATTAGAGTGTAAGAAAAAGCTCCCTGCAGAATTCGAGATGAAAGACCTTGGCTTGATGCATTATTTTCTACGCCTTAAGGTATGGCAGAGCCCAGAATGAATCTTCCTTAACTAAGGGAAGTATGCAGTAGAAATCATGAAAAGGTTTGACATGTTGGAATGTAAATCCATGGCCACGCCCATGGATACACACTTGAAGTTGATGGCTAATGTTTCATCATAATTAGTGGATGTGACACTATACAAACAGATCATTGGTTCATTGATGTATCTGACGAATACTCGTCTAGATATATGCTTTGTTGTGGACACTTTGAGTCAATATCTGGTTGAGCCCAGACATGTTCACTTGGTAGCACCAAAGCATGTGATGAGGTACCTAAAAGGTACGATATAATATGTTCTTAGTTATACTAGAGATCATGACTTCAGACTGTATGGTTATACAGATTCAGATTGGGCAGGAAATGTCTCATATAGAAAGAGCACTTCAGGAGTATGTTTCAGTCTAGGGTCAACCATGATCTCATGGCTAAGCACGAAGAAATCAAGTGTTTCTCTCAGCATTGAAGAAGAGTAATATATTGTATCTTGTTCTACCAATTGTGAAGCCATATGGATTCAAAAGTTGTTATCAAATCTATTTGCTTGTAGACGGATGCTACCATGATTCTATGTGATAACCAAAGTTGCATGAAGATGATAGAGAACCTTATGTTCCATGAAAAGACGAAGCACATAGAAATTTGTTACTTCTACATTCATGGCATGGTGTAGAAGGCAGCTATAAAGCGTGTATAAAGCTCCATATGTGAGTGTTACAACTGATTTTACCACACATGGTGGATCACACATTTATGGCCTTCTTTGTCCCTCTGCAGACTCTTTGGACCCCATGGACCATTTTTGTACCTTTGATATTTCCAAGATCATCCCTAAAAACATGCATTATTTGTTATACATGACTTTTAAACCTATTCTCCCGTATATATGTGGATATGACCCTCAAACCCGCGTACATCGGGATGTGTGCAAAAGGCCAAATAGTTTTGGAGTTTTCCTTGATGTGGATCTGAGTCACTTGTCCCTTGGCCTTCCATATGCCTTGAGATTGCTCGGTTTTGACCTTCCATTACCCCATTGAATCACTATATAAGGAACCCTTTGGATACATTCAAGGGGAGGAATTGAAGAGCAAGAAAACTATAGTCCATTGTTGCCGGAGCTTATACTTGAGTCTGCATCCCTTTGTCCCTTGGAGCACTTTGTGTTCTTCCTGAGCTTGCCTTTGCTTGTGAGCTTGCTATCGAGAGATGGAGGATTGAAGTGGTGGAGGCCCAGGTGGAGGACTCAGTTTCTCTGGTTCGCAGACGTGCCGATAGAGGTTGTCACTATTGTAATCTCTAATTTATATTAAGAGAAATATCTTTTCCTGTCCAATAATGTGTATTTAAATGAATATTGAATCCATGGATGTTTTTAAATGCTTATATGTTATTGATTATATATGCTAGAGTAGGTATAACACCATTATATAGCATGCTTGTCTTGTTTGCTGATTGTTGAGAAAGCAAATTGCTAATACAAGCGAGAGTGGAAAAGCTCAACGGGGATCTACATCAACCATTCAGAATAAGGTATGTTTCGATATCCTTTAGTGTTAGATGTTTTATTTCTCTTGCATATGGGAAAGGATTGATTTCTGCAGTTACTCTTTCTGTTGTGGTACCCCAAGCCATAGGAATTTTTCTCCGTAACAGAATTGGCGACCATACTGGGGAGTTCCTAGTCATTTCCTTTGGGAGTTTTTCGGCATTCAATGTTCTTGAATTGCTCTGATTTCTCTATTTCTGAGTCGAGTCTGGGGGCATGTTTGCCTAGTAGTGTCTGGTAGGAGTAAATTTTGTCTCTGCTTGTTTGTTTACCTTTTTTTCTTATCTCTTTTTCTTCATGTACGCAAGTTTTGTCTTCACAGTCACGTGTACATGCGGTTTTTACTGGGCTATCCGCGTATATACGCGGGTTTTCTGCACACAGTCGCGTATACCCTGAGCTTTGCCTTTTTGGGGAAGATTAAGTGTTACTGGTTGAGTTTGGATGATTGCTGAGTCTTCTTGGATGCTTCTGGAGTCTGTATACACCTTTCTTTCTGACCAGAGACGCTTTTTAGTTTGAATTTTTTGAGAATGTTCTTGTCATTTCATTTTCTATTTTTTGTTTTGGGATTAGTGCATTAGGTCTTTTTTACCTTAGTGATTTGCTTGGGTGTTGTCTGATAGTGCTTGCAGAGTCTGGGGGTTGTAGAGTCATACTTTTGCTTTATTATCTCATTTTAATTCAAAAAATACAAAAACATTTGCTTTTTGCATCATTATGCATTGTTGCATTTTGCATGGTACTTGCATTAGGTTTTCTTGGAGAAGTATTAGTCAGATTTTCATATAGGAATGATTGCATATTCATTTGAAAGAGAATTTTTGCACTTCACGTAGTAGCATACCCCGTTTTTCATTCGACACAGTGCATTTGCATTGATTGTTAGGTGTGCATTTTACTTCTTGTTGTGTCATAACATCATTAGTTGCATGACCATTTGCCCTTTTGAGTAATAAGCCAATTGAAATCAATGCATAATAAAATGAATTACACTCTTTTCTTTTATAGGGTGCACCAACAAGATTAGGTTTTAGGATCTTGGAATATTTCATTGTGAGTAAATTCTCCAAGATCACTAAACGAAACATTTATGTGTCTGTCTAGGTGAGAGTGTGAAATTCCTTTATATAATTAGTGTTTCTCGGGATCCTCCTCTTACAAGGGAGTTAAGCACGAGGCAGTGCGAGCAATTATTGATTTGGATGACCCCTGGTCATAACTGAGTAGCACTGGAGATATTTCCAGGATTGTATTCGTATCTGGGGGTTCTTTCGAGAGTTTCGGGCTTTGCTACCCTGCCCATACGGTCAATCCTGCCTGCAACTGTCCACCTGAGCATTGATTATATCGAGGTGACCTTAGTTGCCTTACCTAGGTTATCGAGGGGGTACTTCACAAAGGTTATTCTGTAGGTGTCCTGGCCAGGTAGGGGTCGGACAGCACGATTGTTATATGCATTGAAGCTGAGGACCACTATAATTGGTTACGAACCTCCACTTGTTGTGTATGGGAGTCTCAAGCCTCTCCTAGGCGAGACATACCTGCTTCATTTGAGAGCTCACATATCATACCCTTGTTTGCTTATGACTTGGATTTACATTTTATAGGTGTATGCTCTGTGCACTCTAGTTTTCCCAGGGTTTGCATAATTAGGTCAAGTATTTTTCATTTTTGATTCATTATGGATTCAGGCGCGGCACTTCACCGTTCTCGTCGTTTAGCAGGACTTCCACCTTCCACGTCTCCTCCTCCTTTGGGAGAGAGAAATAGACAATCCGGGCGTACTACTTCTCACATTGATTCACACACGATGGGAGATCACGAGGATGAGATTCCTGAGATGGATTCTCCACCTCACGAGGTTGGGGATACAGATTCTACTCCCGCATATGATCCCTCACCGGAAATACCTTCACATTCTGGTTATGATCCCTCATTCACAGGTTGCTGGTATTGGCTTCCAGGCGACAAGACTCAACATGAACCCACAAGCACTAGTCATGTTCGTTATGGCATGCCTGATATCCCTGCACATGATCCGGCACATCATGTCGAGTCAAAATTTGAACCTAGCACTATGCCTAGGGGCACTCCTATTCCTTTCCATGCGGAGATATTTGGGAGCGCTAGTCACATTGCACCTTCCATCCCGGTGGTGGAAGCTACCTCTCTTGCCCATCCTAGACCTAGTGTTAGTAGTCATATGCGGATACCAGAGCCGAGATGATTGGCCATAGGAAACACCACTTATATCCCTTCACATGTCCCTTCGTCCTCAAACCCCACTCCTTTGAATGCATTTTTGACAACCCTTCCTCCCCCTCATTCACGTGGTCCTTCGAGCCGAAATATCGCTACTAGCCATGTTCGTACTACGACTGCTCGCACGGTAGTATCTCAGAGTCAAGTACGTCCTGTTATCTCAGGAGGTCATATTCATGTTTTTGGATTGTCTGATGGTCCATCGCAAGGATTTCCCCATATCCCTAACTATGGAGCTTCTAATGGGACATCCCATGGGACACCTTATGGAGCTTCTCATGGACAATCTTATGGACCGCAGTATGGACAGAACTATCAACCCTATGGGTACGGGTATCAACAACCTGCTTACTCTTCCAATTATGGCTTTGTAGCACCACATAGTCAAGGTACACCACATCATAATGCTTCCATGCGGCCCTACATGGGTCAAATGGGAGGAGGATATTATGGCCAAGGCCATGGTATTTACAGTAATCAACCTTATATGAACCAGAACTATCAGGGAGTGTGGCATAGACCGGCTCAACCTAGGATCCCTTTCCTCGCAACATTGAACTTACTTGACTTATCGAGACTTATGAATGATCTGGTATCTCATGAACCGGCCTAGTCGGCCATCCCTAACAAGCTTCCCTCGGACATTCCCAAGTTCGAGGGCAAAGCAGGAGAAGATCCTATTGAACATGTCACTACTTTTCACCTTTGGTTCTCTTCCAATTCCTTACATGATGACTCAATCCATTTAAGGCTATTTCAACGCACCCTCACCGGGCCTGTAGCGAAATGGTATATAGAGTTACCAAGGGGGGCATTCGTTTTATTCGATGACCTTGCCATGACTTTCCTCAATCACTTTCAGCCACCCGTGTGTTACGATGTTGGTACAGAACTCTTATCAACATTTTGACAAGACAAAGCCACACATATCTCGGATCATATTCAAGAGTGGCGTAGATGAAAGAGGTTGATTAAAGCCTTTATACCACTGGAATTTCTCCTTGAGTGGTTCCTCAATTCATTGTTACCTTACATCGTGAAGGATGTTTCTGTATCTGGAGTCCAAAACAAGGAACAAGCAATGTTTAGGGCACAAGAGTTGGATTTGATCTACACTCAATCTAGACTTTTGTATGAGGTCATACCTAACGCTCCGCATTCTAGTTTCGATCCCAAGATCAAGCCTGGACCACATGCCAATGGCATCGTGGGTTGTACAATTGCCAAACCTACGGATTCGATTGTGAAACAAGTGAGACAATTTTCTCTTAATCAATCTGCTTCTAGACAAGCCACGGCTTCGTCTCAACCCACCCAAATGGTGAGTGTACTCTCTATGCAATCGTCGGACCAGAAGGGCAACCAGCAGCTCGAAAGGAATAAGAAAAAGGGTAAAAATAATCATAAGGGTGGGAACAAGAACGAAAATGCTAATTTTAACGACAAGAATGCCCGCAATGATGGGGGGGACAAGTAGTCTAAACGTAAGGTAAAGTTTCCTTGCAAATTGTGTAAGGAAGACCACCTCACTCACTTGTGCCCTCATATGGAAGATGCCTTGAGATTCATAGCACATGGCCCAGCTATGCTGACTAATCCTTTACCCCATAATCAAAATATGAACTCGAGGACCAATGATCCTCATTGTGCATCGAGTGGAGATCAAAATTCGTTAGAAGCCAATACTAGTCATGGTTTCATCAACATGGTACGTGCTACTAAGGTTGTGACTCGTGCAAAAGATTATGGTTCGTCACAACCGGACCTTAGAAAAGAACCCACTCCACTTAAGAGCCCTTTGTGTATCGAAAACCCTATGGATAAACCTGAGATTTCACCTCGCATTCCTAAGGGAGTCCTAAAGCGTTCGGGGCACAATCCTAATTCCTGAGCCGCCCAAAACTATTCCGTTGTCGAGGATTTGGGCCAAACTCTTTGTGCGATGTCCACGCTTGAAGTACTTCAAAGTTGTCCTCTACAAAGGAAAGCCTTGCTTTTTGCTCTTGGGGTTAATGATGATAACTCTTCTTCCGTCATCAAATTTGAAACCATGGGACTACAGCCTCGCTTGCCTTACTACGTGTCTCTTTTGATTCATGTAGAGTGTCTTAATATGATAGTCAAATGCACTGTGATTGACGAAGGTGCTGCTGCTTCCGTGATGTCTTTGTCATGTTGGAAGGGTTTGGGTTCTCTTGAGTTGTCTCAATCCGCTACTATGTTGACTTCCTTTGATGGTAGATCATTTCGGTCGCACGGGATTGTTCCCTCTCTAAAGGTCCAATTGGGAGGGAAGACCGTCGTGATCGAGGTCGAGGTGGTTGATGCACCCCTTGACTATAATCTGGGCCAGAATTGGATGTATAGTATGCAAGCCGTAGCCTCTTCTCTCTTTTGAGTTGTATGCTTTCCATTTAATGGGAAGATCGTTACGATTGATCAAACATCATTTCATAATCCGAGTGTTAATGCATCATCGAGAGCTTCTATCTCGACTATCGATCATTCTCAACCAGCAACTGGGAGTGTGGGTGTGGGTATGTATCCATCTCTTATGGGGACCTTTAGCTATCCTGCGCCCGTTCTTATGATCGGATCTAGTTTTGGTGGGGTTTCGTCTTCGTTGAATTCGGTGTCTTTTCGCACTACCCATATGGAAGATCCTTGGATTCTTCCTTCACCGAGTCCTTGGAATGGACCTGTTGAAACGGATGTGCCGTTGCATGCAGCAATGATAGCATATCAAGTGAATCTTGATTATGTTGCAGAGCCTATTCCTTCCTCTTCGCGGATAGAGGAGGAGGACCCATATGTGCTTCCTACATGGGCAGTTGAGTCCTCTCATGCACATGATTGCCTTGACGATGTTTTTCCATCAGATGAAGCCATTATTGAGGCCATGTCTGGGGTTGAGCCACCTTGGGAAGAGTTACATCATAGATCATATTTTCTTCCTGAGCTTAACCGTATAGAGCATGAGGAATTTAGGGAGATTCTTAGTGAGAAAATTGGTAGTCCCGTGGTTCCATTGAGCTCTCCTGGTTAGATGGCTGATGGGAACATGGCGAATTTATCACCTATTATTCATATCAATATTTCTCGTGATCCTTGCAAAGTTGAGAACGTCTACATTGGGGCGAATTGTTCCCCTGATGAAATCAAGGAGTATACCGAGTTATTTAAAGAGTTTCATGACATCTTCGCTTGGTTATATGAAGAAATTCCAGGTATCGACCCTCGTATTGTCGAACATGAGATTAAGACCTATCCGAATGTGAAGCCCGTTCGACAACATTTGTGTGCGGTGAATCCTAGAAAAGCACCCGCTATTAAGGCTAAGATAGAGAAGCTGTTAAAAACTGGTTTTATCTATCATGTTCCCTTGCCAGAGTGGGTTTCAAATCCTGTTTCGGTTGATAAGAAGTAGGGAGCGATCCGTATATGCACTGATTTCCATGATTTAAATCGTGCTTTTCCTAAGGATAATTTTCCCACACCATTTATTGATCAGATTTTGGATGAGTGTGCGGGAAGCGAGGTATTCTCCTTCATGGATGGTTTTTCCGGATATAATTAGATTCAGATCAAACCCAAGGATCAACATAAAACTGCATTTATTTGTCCTTGGGGGACGTTTGCATATCGAAAGATGCCTTTCGGTGTTAAAAACACCGGAGCCACGTTTTAGCGGGCTATGACCTTAATTTTTCATGATCTCAAAACAATTATCGAGGTGTATTTGGATGATCTTGCTGCTCATTCTTGTCTAAGAGTGTGTCATCCATACCATTTGAGATTAGTATTCGAAATATATCGCCATTACCAGGTTAGGTTAAATCCTCATAAGTGCATATTTTGTGTGATTGTTGGTCGCTTGCTAGGGTTCATTGTATCCAAGGAGGGTATAAGAGTCGATCCCTTAAAGGTTGAGGCAATACTTCAATTGTCTCCCCCGTGTAATATTAGACATCTTCAGTGTTTGCAAGGCATGGCAAATTTCTTGCAGAGATTCATGGTTAATTTTGCCAATTTGAATAAAGGCTTTATGCATCTTTTAAAGAAGGACACTACTTTTTGTTGGGATGAGCGAGCCCAGGAGTCCTTTGATGCTCTTAAGCGAGCTTTAGTGTCGACCCCCGTGCTTATTCCACCTGACCATAGCTGTGATTTTTTTATTTATGTGGCCGCGTCCATGGAGACGATTGGTATGGTTTTGGTTCAGGAGGATGAGGAGCTCCACAAGCATGTCATATATTATTTGAGCCAGAACCTTATTGATGCGGAAATTCGTTATTCTCATGTGGAGAAACTGGTCTTGGCCACCTTTCATGCGGTTCAGAGATTGAGACATTACATTCTCTTTCACCAGACCTTGGTGGTAGCTCATGTCAATCCATTTCAGTTCGTCCTCAATAGAAGGATGACTGGGGGTAAATATAATACGTGGATTGTTATTTTGCAAGAATTCAATCTCGAATTCATTTCGGCGAAATCAAAGAAATCATTGATCTTTGTAGAGCTCATTTCTAATTTTCCAAGTGTGGAGGAGGAGGAGGTTTATGAGGATATGTTTGTCGATGAGCATATTTTCCTTATCTCAACTTTGGACCCATGGTATGGGGATATCATTGTATATTTGCAAATGTTGAAGGTCCCTACTCACCTTTCATGGGATAAGAGACGATGATTACGTCATGTATCTAAGAACTACCTTATAGTGGATAACACTTTGTACCATCATGGGGTAGATTCCATTTTGCATCGTTGTTTAACCCATGATGAGGCTGAGGTTGTGCTGAATGATTACCACGGAGGGGCGTGTGGTGGTCATTTATCTGGGCTTTCTACAGCCCAAAAAATCTTGAGAGCGGGATATTTTTGGCCGTCGATCTTCAAAGTTGTGTCAAAGCGGTCAAGAAGTGTCAGCCTTGCCAGGTGTTTGCACGCAATATGCGCTCGCATCCTGCCCCGTTACATCCGATTATCACCGTCGGTCCCTTCACCAAGTGGGGGCTTGACTTCATGGATTGCAACCCAGCTTCGGCTGGGCATCATCACATTATAGTGGCTGTCGATTATTTCACAAAATGGATAGAGGCTATGCCCACAATGAAATCCGACAATGAGACAGCCGTGCATTTTGTTTTCAACCAAATTATTACTCGGTTCGGCATTCCGAAGGAGCTTGTCACTGACCATGGTAGGCACTTTCAGAATAGAATGATGGAAGAGTTGGCTTCGAAGTTAGTGTATAAGTAGGAGTACTCCTCTTCTTATTACCCTCAGGTGAATGGACAGGTTGAAGCAGTGAATAAATCACTTAAGTCCATTCTCCAACGAACCATTGCGCAAAGCAAGATGAATTGGCATATCATGATATATCCTGCTTTGTGGGCCTATAGAACAGCGGTTAAGATTGCCACCGATTTCTCTCCATATCAACTTGTACATGGGGTGGAGTCTATCTTGCCAGTTGAAAGCAAAATCCCTTTGTTGAAGCTAGCTATAGAGCTTTTACCAGACACTTCCGCATTGGAGGAACGTTTGGTCCACTTAGAGCAGCTGGATGAGCAGCGTCGGGATGCCTTAGTGGCTCTAGAAGTAAATAAGCGTCGCGTTAAGGTCCAATATGATTTATCTGTCTATCCGAGGAGGTTTAGTGAAGGTGATTTGGTCCTTTTATGGGATCAAGCTAAAGAACCCTTGGGGGCAGGGAAGTTTAATCCCATGTGGCATGGTCCTTACGTAGTCAAACGTGTGTTAGAGAAGGGTGCCTATGAGCTGGTGGATTATGAAGGGACAGCCTTGGCGAAGCCTAGAAATGGGCTCTATCTTAAAAAGTACTATGCATGATCTTTAACCATGGTTGATTATTGTATATTAATGTACAGTTTTTTGCATAGTTAGGTTTTCTTATTGTGATCAGGTTTTTTTATTAGCGTTCATTTCTTATGGCATATGTCAATGGAGTCTTTCGCTTACATAGGATTCGCTGATGGTGCTAGCCGTCACACTCAAAACTCAGCTTCTGTTGCTTGGGTGATTTATACTCCTACGGGTCAAGTATTGTCGTCAGGAGGTGTATGTTTACGGCCTTCTTCGAATAATGCTGTTGAATATAGTGTCGTTATTGAGTTATTGCGGGATGTCATTTCACATGGTGTTCTCTCTCTTGAGGTATGTCTTGATTCACAATTAGTGGTTTCATAGATTAATGGCTTGTATCGTATTAGGGATCCGACATTATTACGAAGATTCTTACGTGTGAGATGACTAGAACGTCAATTTGAGAACATAACATACATACATGTTTCAAGAATTTTTAATCAAGTTGCTGACTCATATGCTAACTATGTGTTAGATTGGAATTTGTTTCATAGACCATAATCATATCACAAACATACATTTTTACACACATGTAAATAAATAAATCAATCATCATAAAAGTTTTTCATTAGACATCCAAAATGTGACGTCATAATACATAAGTGTCATAATACAAAATTGGGGCTTCCAAGCCACCAAAATATAATATACGGTAGTACAAAAATGAAACACTCTCAGGTCTCTAAGCCTGAGGAGGGGGGTTCTGATCATGGTAGCACACCACGGCTCTAACTAGCCGTCGAAATAATCGAACCCATGCCCGTGGTACACCAACCACCTGGCATTGCATGGCCTCAGGACTTTCCCCTGAGTGTCGTTATCCTACACATGATTCCTTGCATTGAGCATAGGTACGTTCCATTGCTTATAACTACTTTGTTTGCCCCTTGACACTCGTATCCTCCTAGTCTGTAACTATAAATCACTTTTATTCTTTTTCAAGCTTTTCAAAATATTTGAAAAAGTCCAAAAAATAAAAATAAAAAACCAAAAAGCCAGACAGGAAAAGATGTTATCTTTGGCAGTAGTCGAGTCATGTCGCCTTCGAACAGAGCATTGTATATCACATACGTTGGTTGGGTTAATAGTTTGACTTTAGGAGCTGTACTCATTTCTCTGATTTTATCTCCACTGACTGGTTAAGCTTCAATTCCCTATGGAGCCTCTGTCGATACCTCCTATGTTGCAGAGATGTCCCAGTTTTTTATATTGAGTCTATGTTGCCTACATTCAGTCACCATTTTCCTTTATGCTCTTGTTCAAAGGAAGTTGAAACCTGAGTCGACCATTCCTCAGTTCTCTTGACTTTACATGTTGTCCATTCCCGGTACTGATACCGGTTCGTGCAAATTATGATCGAGTCCTTCCACATTATACAGCTTTGCTGAGTACCTCATGTTGGATGATGAGGGATGCCTTAATGCCCTCCTTCCAGTGGATTTCATCCCATCGACTTCAAATCATTTATTCTAGGATAGGAATCTAGAGTCATTTTGAGTGCCTTGAGACTTGCAGTCATTAGTGGCAGGTTCTCTCGCCATCGACAGTTTTTGGGAATACATCAATGTCCCCTGATCGATGGATTCTTTCAAGTGTTTGAACTCAACACATTTATTCACACTTGTTAGTTTGCACTCTAGTACCTTGATTCCCATTTTCATTATCGGTGGGTGATCTCGTGTCTGTTAACGATATACATCAATGACTAATAATCAGACGATGGTCTACTATGTTCGACCTCGACACCTCTATTCATATAATAGGACATGTACTCGTAGCAGATTGTGTAGAATACCTTCCAAATTGGTGGCATTTCATATATGCTACCTCCTTGATCGTGCCAGCGTTCATGAGATTTCAGCTCTCGTGACTTGATTCCAATGTATGTCAGATATCTTCAACCGTTATGGAGATCTTGATCCATTGTATATCTTCAGCTTTCATGGAGATCATGATCCTTTGTATATCTTCATCATGGAGCTTCTGATCTATCTATACTGTACATGGCGATGACCACATGTCATATTTTGTATCATGCTTATTCATGGCCATTGTACTCTTATGTATCCAGGATTGTTGTATGTACTTGCAGTCATATGCAGAGATATTTGTATTGTATTGTTGGATGGCTGGTTCTTCCACCTGGTTTTTCATCACTCCACTTCTGGGATGGACTTGTAATTTATTTCAGCCATCATATCACATATTAGGGGGCATCTATTACAACTGATTTTACCACACATGGTGGATCACACATTTATGGCCTTCCCTGCCCCTCTGCAGACTCTTTGGACCCCATGGACCATTTTTGTACCTTTGATTTTTCTTATATCATCCCTAAAAACATGCATTATTTGCTATACGCGACTTTTAAACCTATTCTCGCATATATATGCGGATATGACCCTCAAACCCGCGTACATCGGGATGTGTGCAAAAGGACAAATAGTTTTGGAGTTTTCCTTGATGTGGATCTGAGTCACTTGTCCCTTGGCCTTCCATATGCCTTGAGATCGCTCGAATTTGTCCTTCCATTACCCCATTGAAGCACTATATAAGGAACCCTTTGGATACATTGAAGGGGAGGAATTGAAGAGCAAGAAAACTATAGTCCATTGTTGTCGGAGCTTATACTTGAGTCTGCATCCCTTTGTCCCTTGGAGCACTTTGTGTTCTTCCCAAGCTTGCCTTTGCTTGTGAGCTTGCTATCAAGAGACGGAGGATTGAAGTGGTGGAGGCCTAGGTGGAGGACTCAGTTTCTTCGGTTCGTAGACGTACCGACAGAGGTTGTCACTATTGTAATCTCTAATTTATATTAATAGAAATATCTTTTCCTGTCCAATAATGTGTATTTAAATGAATATTGAATCCATGGATGTTTTTAAATGCTTATATGTGCTAGAGTAGGTCTAACACCATTATATAGCATGCTTGTCTTGTTTGCTGATTGTTGAGAGAGCAAATTGCTAATACAAGCGAGAGTGGAAAAGCTCAACGGGGATCTACATCAACCATTCGAAATAAGGTATGTTTCAAGATCCTTTAGTGTTAGATGTTTTATTTCTCTTGAATATGGAAAAGGTTTGATTTCTGCGGTTACTCTGTCTGTTGTGGTACCCCAAGCCATAGGAAGTTTTCTCCGTAACAGTGAGCATAGATGAGCAGGTTACATATGTGTTGACTAAACCTTTGTCTTGTGTGAATATTGAGCACTTCCAAGACAAGCCTGGTGTTGTCCGTAATGACTTCCCTCGAAAGGGGGAGTAGTATTGATACTATGGAATATTGATCACAACAGGTAGCTCACTTGGGACTAATCATCCTTAGACTTGATCCCATAATTACGAAAGGAAGGATCGTCTTAAATGTTGATGTGGAAGGACTAATCATCCTTAGACTTGATCTCGTAATTCTGAAAGGAAGGATTGTCTTAAATATTGATGTGGAAGGACTAATCATCCTTATACTTGATCCTGTAATTCTGAAAGGAAGGATCCTCTTAAATGTTGATGTGAAAGGACTAATCATCCTTAGACTTGATCCCGTAATTCCTAAAGGAAGGATCATCTTAAATGTTGATGTGGAAGGACTAATCTACCTTAGACTTGATTCCGTAACTTTGAAAGGAAGGATCATCTTAAATATTGATATGGAAGGACTAATCATCCTTAGACTTGATCCCGTAATTGCGAAAGGAAGGGTCGTCTTAAATGTTGATGTGGAAGGACTAATCATCCTTAGACTTGATCCCGTAATTCTAAAAGGAAGGATCGTCTTAAATGTTGATGTGGAAGGACTAATCATCCTTAGACTTGATCACGTGATTCTGAAAGGAAGGATCGTCTTAAATACTAACGAGTAATGTACTTGATCCTATAATTTTGAAAGGAAGGATCCTCCAAAATGTTAGTGGTGGACTTGATCCCATAATTCCAAAAGGAAGGATTGTCCATAATGTTAGTAGTGGACTTGATCTCATAATTCCGAAAGGAAGGACTGTCCAGAATGTTAGTTGTGGACTTGATCTCATAATTCTGAAAGGAAGGATCATCCAGAATGTTAGTGGTGGACTTGATCCCATAATTCCAAAAGGAAGGATCATCCAGGATGCCAGTGGTGTACTTGATCCCGTAATTCTGAAATGAAGGATCATCGTGTGTATGTATGTGTTAGTTGTGATTAGTATTGGTAGCTCCACAAAGACTTGATCCTGTAATTCCGAAAGGAAGGATTCTCTGAGTACCACAGATGTTTTTTCCATGATCTCGTAATTCCGAAAGGAAGGATTATTTTGGTTGTTGTTATACCTGCTCTAGATGATGTTGCTCCTGCCTTGAGTTGTTGTTGTTATTCCAACTTTATGTTGATGAGCCAGCCTTGTGTTGTCATTGTTGTTGTTATTCTAGCTTTATGTTGATGATCCAGCCTCATGCTATCATTGTTATTGTTGTTTTGGCTTTATGTTGATGATCCAACCTCGTGTGGTTGTTCTTTTTGTTGTTATTCCAGACTTATGCTAATGATACAACCTCGTTCTATCGATGTTAATGATGTATCGGTTTTTATGCAGATGGTGATACTCCATACTGAAAATGATGATGTGCCAATCCCATGCTGCAGATTCAGTTCCATGCTGAATATGATGATGTTCCAGTAGATGATGATGATGCTCCAGCTCCATGCTGCAGATGATGCTCTAGTTCCATGTTGCAGATTATGATGCTCTATCCCCATGCTACTGATAATGTTCCTGTCGATGATGATTCCCCCGTTCCATACTGCAGATGATGATACTTCAGCTCTGTAATGAAGATGTTGATGATGATACTTCATCTGTGTACTGAAGATATTGATGATGATACTTCAGCTCTTTACTGAAGATGTGGAAACTCTAGCTCCATGTTGAAGATGATGAGGTTGTTCAAAACTTCCAATGATCTATAGATGTACCAAACACTGTTCCAAAAGACGAGATTGATGATTCCTCCTCTCTCTCCTTCCGATGATGTTGTATCGATCCACACTAGTTGTTGATGTTGTCAATAAAATGCCCTTCTTATTAAGGGGGAGTGTTGAAATAATGTAACTTCAAAGAATATTCTACTTGTACTTCACATTATTCTTATTATTCCTCATTAAGAAGATTTCACTGATGTAAAAGGTCATGTAAAAGTCATGAGGTAAACCCTCTGTTGTAAGTTGGGTCAATGGCACCCTAAAAAGAATAATATAATTATTATTGTGGGATTTCCTAGGTATGTCGGCCCTATTAGTTAGACAAGTCGACCCAGTTAGGGAAAATGTCAGTTGGGAAGATCAATATAAATAGGGATGTGCCCTCCCTTATTTTTACACACTTACACACACTTGTGTTGTGCAAGAGACAGAGAGAGAATGAGGACGACTAGTGTCTTTAGTGTTTTGGATCTTATGCTTTGGGTTTGGTATTTCTATCTATGAGACCTTGTTCTTTGATCATTGCATACTGGTAATCTATATTGAGGAATTTTTGTTGGGTTTTTCCCTTTGGGTTTTTCCTAGGATAAATAGTTGTGTACATTGTGATTGTGTTTCTTTCAATGATCCTCTTTATCTTGTTATTATAAAAATGTATTAAATGCTAATCAAGTTAGGACTTAAGCTATGGCAGCATAGAAAACTTAACAAATTGTTGAACCATTCTTCAATCCATCATGATAATTCCAATAGTTATTATATTATTTATTTCATTTCAAAATATATTTGGAGTAGTCTATCTACATTGAAAAGAACTCTTCATGAAGTTCCAAATCATATCAAATGAGTTCATTCACTTTTTGTTTAGATGCCCTGTAGTATTCAATTTACTCCTTCAACCAAGTTATCTCTCCATTTTTCACTTTCAATTCCTTTACTATATCAAATACTTGGGACTCGTTTGCTTGGGTTGTTGCTAATGTTGAGAATGTGATCGTGATTTGAACCATTTCCCCACATTGACCATCATAATCTATGTTGTCTTATTCATAATTTAGTCATGATTAACCTCACTTTTATGTGAATATTTTATCACTTGTTTCTTCTTCTTATCAAATGTGAATAAATCCAAACATATTACCTCATCATTATCTCTAGATTGAGTTATTATCAAAAGGTATTGTCAAAAACAAGGACTTTTCTCTTTAAAGGTGGAGAATATTCTTACTGATCCCAAACCTAGAGTAACACTATTTTTTTGTTCTTCTATGATGATAGGTCCGAAATAATGTTTCTCTTTGGATTGTTAGGTGGACATTTATGGGGCATGTGACTGCTCTTGTCCTATCCCTTGATTTTCTATTTATGTACCACCCTAGTGGTCAACTTTATCTTTACTAGTGATATGGATTACTTAAATTTTCTTTGGTAGTGTGTTGATGTTTCTTAACTGTGTGATGAGAGACTCAGTTTTATCAATGAAAATAATCTCATTGCCGGGAATAGCACTTGAGGCCATGTTCATGGTTTTCTCAATTTCAACAACTATCTTATTTATCTCCAAATATTTCTCATTACATTATGTGTGTGTGTGTGTACAAAGTTACCAGAGTAAATTTCTCATTTTTTAATGTATATGGGCCTTTACAAAACAATAAATTTTTCTAGGAGTCCTTCTTCACTTCTGGACTCTTGGAAGGAAGGAATATGGTAATAGGTAGAGATACGAATCTTTCCCTCTCCGAGAGGGAGATTTAGGGGACCTCACCTAAAAAGGATGTTTTAAGCTCATTCTTCATTTCTCTTTTTGAATCCCAAGGACTAATAAATGTTCAATCCTTAAAATTGGAACCTATTTGGAGGAACAACAGAAGTGGAGAAGTTGACTCAAAATGCTCGGACAGGTTTTTCGTCTCAGAGAATTTGGTAGCAGGCCATCTTGTGGTTAAATATTTCATAGAGGTAGGGGGACTTTCATACCATCGTCATATTACTTTGGCTATTTAAAACAAGACCCAAAGTCGGATTATCCTTTTAAGTTATTTCCTTCTTAGTTAAAAGAAGAGGAATATAGAAAATTGGTGGCGGATTCTTGGAATCGACTTCAAGATAATGCCTCAAATTCATATATAAAACAGTTATTTGATAAACTTATTAGTGTAAAGAGGGCATCAAAGCAGTGGGAAAAGGCATTAACTACCAAACAACAGGGACTTCTCAAGGTGATGGAAGATAAAATAAAATAAATATACAGTTTGAATAGCTCTAGTATGTTCTCATAAGAGGAATTGAAGGCCTTAAAAAAGTACGAGCTAAAACATGATGAATTATTGGTGATAGAAGAGCGGAAATGGAGACTCAAAAGCAGAGATATATGGATAACTGCAAGAGATAGTAATACCAAGTTCTGTCATAGGTTTTCTTCTCATAGGAGGAATGTTAACACAATATCATAAATTAAGGATGAACATGTAAATTTGGTCTCCTCCTTTAAAGAGAAGGCTAAGGCCAAGAAAATGTATTTCCAAAAACTATTCCAAGAATCAGAAGGTTTCCTAGTCATGAGATACTTCAAGTTCTTAGGATCTTTCGTAAAATGGTCTTCGATGAGATGAATGAAGACCTTGGAGAAGAAGTTTCATAGGATGAGTTGAACAATGTAATACACTTCTTCCAAAAAGGTAAGAGCCCTGACCCTGATGGGTTCTCAATTGAAAATTTTCAAGGGTTTTATGATTTATTGGAGGATTTGTTGAAGACCATTCGAGAATCCCAAAGGTCAAGGAAAGTCTTAGGAGCCCTAAACTCCACCTTCCTGGCCTTAATACCTAAGAAGAAAAAAACTTCCTCCTTTGAGGATTTCAGACCAATCTCTTGTTATAATGTGATGTACAAAATTATAGCCAAAACTATAGCTTAACGCTTGAAACCTACCTTGAGTAAGATAGTTTTAGAGGAATAGTTTGGTTCTATTTTTAATCACTATATTCATGATGTGGCATCCCTGGCTCAAGATTCCATACACTATATCAATAAGAACAAGAGCAAAGCTTTCGTTCTCAAATTAGACCAACACAGATCCAAATCCTAGGCTCTATCAAGCGCCAAGAGGGATCAAATCTTTGGAGGTGAAAACCTCTTCTTATGTATTGCACTCAACTATTGGCTTTGGTGTGATTAAGACCAAAAGACACATATTTTTATTTAAGGTCGACACATAATATTTTTTTATTAATATTTAATACTGTTTATGGCCGACATATAATGTTTTTTATTATTTTTTATTTTGTTAGGAAATAACATTACAACATTTCCCCCATACATGGTTTTAAAACCATGTGCAAGGCCCTCCTAAAACAATGGATTGTTTAGGAGGCCTTGCACATGGTCTTAAAAACATTTGCAACGGCCTCCTAAACCATGTACAATAAAACCATGGGTTGTTTAGGAGGCCTTGCACATGGTTTTAAAATCAGCAAGGCCCTCCTAAACCATGTACAATAAAACCATGGGTTGTTTAGGAGGAATTGCCGACCAACATTTTTTTGTGGATAATTCAATTTATTATTTTTTATTATTTTGTTAAGTAGCAACATTACAACATCTCCCCTGTATTTACTTTTAATTAATGGATGACAAAATCTACACCATATGTAAATAGAAGTAAAAAGTAAATATTTATAGCCAATCTTTACATGAGGAACATTACATAACGTTACAACATCTCCCTCATAATCAGAAATAATATGTATAGTCGACATTTACGTGAGGAACGTTACAACATCTCCCTCATAATATTTATACCCAAAATTTACATGAGGAACGTTACGAAACGTTATGTTACAATATCTCCCCCATACTGGTTTGTAGAGTGCCTCTCAGGGCAATTATCCAAACCGTATGATAGAAGTTCACTAGACTTTCCTTAGATTGATTCGTTTACAGATTGGTGTTGTAGTGGGAATGGTAAACTGCATAATGGGATACATTCAATCAACCTCCCTTGTAGTACTTATAAACCGATCTCCCTCCTCCTTCTTCAGACCTTCTAGGGGAATTAGACGAGGTTGCCCTCTCTCCCCTTTTCTTTTTATTTTAGTAGTAGATGCCCTCAACAGGTTAATTCATCATGCTAAAAGAGATGGAGCCTTTAAAGGAGTGAAGGTCTCAAAGACAGAAGTACTCTCGCATATTTTGTTTGTGGACAATGTGTTGATGATGGGGGAAGGATATTTAGAGAACATCAAAAAAGGAAGCAGACCTTACAAACCTATATTAAGGAAATAGGGATGCATATAAATGTGGAGAAATTGAATCTGGAAAAAAATTCTCTCTCAGAATTAGTGCAGAGTAGGATAAAAAATGAAGTTTCCTTCCCCTTAAAATATATGTCTAAGGGTTTCAAATACTTGGGATTCCTTCTTTAGCCTAATGACTACTCCTATAAATAATGGGAGTTTGTCCAAAAAGGTGGAAAGACGAATAGAGTGTTGGGCTAACATATTTCTATCACAAGGAGGTAGGTTGGTTTGATCAAGTCAGTCTTGAAGAGCATCCCCATTTATTGGGCATCCACTGCATACATCCCTAGGGGGATTCTTAATAAAATTCAGAAGAAGTTTTTTTCCTTTCTTTGGACCACAAGTAAGCATGATGATGGAAACGATTTGGTAAAATGGATTACAGTGGCTAATTTAAAGGAACTGGGAGGCTGGGGATTGAAGAATCCTAATTTTTTTATGTATGTCACTAGCAACCAAGTCCTTATGGAGACTGATACAAAACATGGATTATTTGTGGGGGAAGGTAATGACCTCCCATTATTGCTTGAATTACTCTATCATAGATTGGATAAGGAGCCTAGTCATATCTCATAAAAACATATCTATAGGATGGAATCCTTTGTTGTTATCCTTCACACTATTTCAGAACTGGATGGCAGGGAAAGTAGGCAATGACAAGAACATCCAAATAGGTGTATACCCATGGATTGGTGCTAGTAAAAACTACACACTTTCACAGAATACCTTAGCTCAGATCCAAAAGCATCATATCAATAAATTATCTAATGTTAAAGCTCTGTCTACTCAAGTTGAAAGTAGAATGACCTGAAAAAATGTAGTGGAGATAAGTTTAGATGTGGATGCATTAAGAGAATGGGTGACCTTTACCAACCTGTTGAAATCAAGTTGTATCCGTCTAGAAAAAGGAGAGGTGAATAAACTGGTGTGGTCAAGAAATAGTTCCACAAGAGAATTTACTACCAGTCTCAAGTACAAAGTAAAATCCACAGAGTTGTTATTAGGAGAAAAAGAGTGGTGGTGGTCTTCAATATGGAAGGTTGCAGACATGTTAAGGAAAAAATCGCCCAGTGGTTAGCCCTTGGCAAAAAATTACTAACATGGGACAATTTATGAAATGCAGATGGTAAGATCTGACTTGGTGTGTATTGTTCCAATTGAATGAAGAAGCATGCTCTCATTTATTTTCCTTCTATCCATATACAGAGTTGGTGTGGAAAGTTGCGTCTAAAGAGTTGAAACACCAGGTTGCTAAGGATACCCAAGCAGGATCATTGTTGCAACAGAGATGCCTTGAGTGGTGGAAGAACCCCTCAGTACGTTAATACGATGTATTCCCTTCTTATATTTATGGGATATAGCGGGAACACAACAGTGCAATCTTTTTCAAAATAAAATGATTCCAGTTGAGGTGACAATGGCCCTTGTTGTGTAGTGCACAAAGGAAAACAAGTCAATTATTAAAACAAAATGGCAACGCAAATAGGTTCCTCTAGATATTAACAGAGAAACCTCATGGGCCTTCTTTAACGGTGCAAGTCAAGGATATCCCTTGTGCATAGTTCAGGGATTGTTTTATACCTTGCAGAAAACCATAATATAATGATCAGATTTGCTCCTGTGCATTGCTCAAACAGTAAGGTTGAACTTGTAGCTCTTCATTCATTTTTAAAGGTGGCAATAGTAAGAAACATTTCAAATCTTGATATTTATGAAGATTTGAATATGGTCATTGACTAGGCCAACAATAAAATTGAAATCAGAGCCCCTCAACTTCAACATCTTCTGAATTCAGTTCGAAGGCAAATGGACTCTTTCTTTGTACTTTCATTGGCTCGTGTATAGAGAGAGTTGAACTCTAAAGTAGACCAGTTATCAAAATATGAATTGCTACTGAACCCCAGAAAAAACAGAGCTTGAGGAAGTAATTGAAGAAGATTGAGAGTAATTGTTTTGCTGGAGAAAATTTTGTAATCGAATAGAAGGAGTTATACTCCCTTCGTTAAATTTGAAGTTGTAAACATGAATGATAAATAGACGAAAGGAATATTTGATGTAGTCAAGGAAGAAAGGGATTTTATATGTAAAGTATTGGATGTAAGTACTTTTTTGTACTTTCATGATCATTATTTTAAGAATGATTGATATTCTCATTTGGAAAAATGTGTGTGTGTGTGTGTTTGTGTCATGTCCCCATCCAAATAAGGCTACTTGCAAACAATGTTTCACCAACCTGTTACTTCCCTAGGTTGAGGTGGAGGCATAAATTTTGTAATAAGGGATATATGGGACCCAAAAGGACCTTAGTTTACCATATTCACATTAAATTGGGTCACATAAATAATAAATATCAATAATATAAGGTTGCATTGGTTCATGAAAACAATTGGAGGCTTAGGCAGTCCTTGGGTGGCTAGATTCCCCCACACACTGGGAATGACCTTCATCCAAATTCGAATCCACAAGGAATGTAACATTCTTGGAGGGTGATGTGGTGTCACATAGCATATCATGAGCCAAGGAATCCAAATTGGTATATGAGAGTAACTCCCATGGAAGAAGAAGAGACTAAGAAGACAATGTATGCCACATGGAAGGAGATTCCATGTACTCTATGACAACAAATGATGAAAGATTACATGACAAATTCAGACCTTATTGAAGACCTATGAAAAATATGACATGAGAGGGATAAAAATATATGCCAAGAGAACGCATTTGGGAGTTGGAGGTAGCCATTCAAATTGGGGAAAGAATTGGAGCATGAAGGAGAAGACAAGTGTCATAGGAGTTACTAAACCACTAAGATGAGTTGGAGGAAGCCTATGGTGGAAAATTCGAACTTAAGAGGCCTCATGAATTTAATAAAAGGATGTATTGAGGAAGGAGAACAACTTTTCATCATTTGTTAATTTGCCTTTGGAATCTTGGAAAGCTTTTGCTTGTCCATTACACAGTGAGTCTTCACTCTCCCTACTTGTGAACCAATTTTGAGGGAGTTGGATTCCTTTACAAGTTGGTTGATGGAGAGTAAATTCATACCTCTCATTGGAGATTCAGTTTGAAGGCCCACACTATTCGATCTCTCATTTATCTCCCTCTTCTCTCATTCCTACTTCACCATTCCCCATACTCTCATGTGATGGCGCACTTGATGGAGTGGTGCTTGCGCTTGGATGAGTATTTATTGACAAAAAATGGGTATATGATGTATGGATCTGTACTCTTCTTTACATGTACTATGTAACTCAAAATATAAGTAATATATATGTGAAAAGCTTGCATTTCCATGCTATTAAACCACCAGTTTTCATGTATTTGACTTCTATATTGGAAGAGTTACATACTAGATTTGTATGAAGGAATTTCTCTGATGTTTAATGTTGTTGGGGAATAAATTGGTATTTTTGATGGTATATATATGTCATGTCCTAATATGAACCATTAATCCTACTTTCATTATGTCAAAATCGAGCTAGTTATGCAATTTTCCTTAAACCAATTTCCATGAAAGTGGTCATACGAATGTTGCACATTATAATCAGTTTTTCAGAGCTAATAACCATGTGTAATGACAAACCTTGATGTATGATATTAATCCCCTTACTCTTTTCACAATTTTTTTAGGGTTATTCTTGAGTTGGAAAGCCACTTTGTCCTACACCCTAGGGGGAATTTGACCACAATTTCCTATGAAATTTGCACCTTCTGTCATTATCCCCAAACTAAGTGATAGAAGCATAAAGTTTGATAAAAAGTGCTCATAGGTCATCTTGGGATGTACTAAGACTCACCAAACCATTGCATTTTAGATTCGGTACCATTTGGAGTTGGTTGGAAACCCCCATTGTCATGACTAGTTAAGCCCAAATTTGCCCAAATTTCCAAATAGAGTTATTACGATGGTATCAGAGGATGGTCTTGGAACCTGTTGAATTTATCCATATATTTTTCCTAATGATTATCTTCCTCCATTAGAGATCAAAATTAAAGGTACTCTTAGTGGGAAAGAAGAAGGTGAAGAAATCAATTATGCTTTAGTGGGGATTAAGGAGAAACTATGAGTATAAGTTATGGATGATAATGATGAATTTAAGACACTCATGAACTCATATTTAGATAACATGGACATTAATTACTCTCATATTTTGAAAAATTATAGTACCCTCAAGTGTGCCTCGATTTCACACCCTTAGATTTAAGGGTAATATGCAAGGCCAAAAGATTATATTTCTAGTTGATGGCGGAGCCACACATAAATTTATAGATGCAGCCTTGGTGGAGAGGAGAAATATACATGATGAAACTTTTGATGGCTTCACATTCATCATTCCAAGTAACAATTATATGGACTATGCTAAATGGATTCCAAAGCTTCAAGTTACTATAGGAAATTACAATGTTACTAATCATTTCTATGTAGTGAATGTGGTTGATACGAATGTGGTTTTAGGATTCCAATGGTTATATTATATGGGATCATATAATGAACTATCAATTCCCTGAAATGAGGTTCAAAAATTCAGAAGGGAAACCCATCTTCTTGAGAGGAATGCACACTTACCCTCACCAAGTAATATCCTCTCATAATATGAGATATACCTTGAGGCATGGGGACATTGAATGGGTTGTTGAATGTTTGATCACCTCTTCTAAGCCTCACTTGAGGTTTTCAAACATCCAAAGGAGATAGAATAGGTGTTGAGTAAGTATGAGAAGGTTTTTGGAGACCTTTCTCCAGGAAGGCCACCTGACAGAGGAGTAGAGCATGCCATTGAATTAGAGATAGGGACCCAACCTATCATAATGAAGCCCTATAAACACCCCAAAAGGATTTGAGATGAGATTCAGGAAGCCATTAAAGAACTCTTGTAATTGGGTCTCATAATACCTAGTTCAAGCCCCTATGCTTCTTTAGTTGTTATGGTGAAGAAAAAGGACGGAACCTTGAGAATGTGCATTGACTTTAGAGCTTTGAAGAAGAAGACAGTGAAGAATAGATATCCCATCCCAAGGATTGATGAACTCATGGATGAGCTCCACGAAGCAAATTTATTCTCAAATATTGACCTTGAATTTGGTTATCATCAAATTCAAGTGAGGGAGGAGGACATACCAAAGACTGCTTTCAATGTCACTATGGTCACTTTGAGATTCTTGCAATGCCTTTTGGCTTGACAAATGCTCTTATCACATTTCAATCATTCATGAGCAATATCTACCACAAGTAACTTAGTACGTTTATTATAGTTTTCTTTGATGATATTCTTATTTACAATAAGACATGGGATGAACACTTGCGTCATTTATCACTTGTATTGAAAATTTTGCATGATCAATCCTTATTTGGTAAGTTGTCAAAATGTGAGTTTGGCTTGACAGAACTTTTGTATCTTGGGCATGTCATTGGTCAAGATGATGTGAAGGTGTACTTGGAGAAAATAAAATCAATTATTGAATGGCCATGTCCCAAAAAATCAATGAATTGAGGAGATTCATTGGGATTTGTACCTACTATAGGAAATTTGCATGGAGAAGTAATGAAGAATGATGGTTCTTATGTGCACTAGTATCCTAAAACTGTGCATGTGAACTTTTAAATCTTCTTCCAATCTGATGATAGACATGAGAAGGAATGTTTCCTTTGTCTCTTCTTTCTGGAGGAATAGTGATATGATCCAATTTGTTATTTTGTGAGCAAGGTTGTATCCTTCCTTACCATCATGTAGCATCTCACTAGGATCTTGTTGCACCTCTCTGAAGGAAGTGAACTTGCTTGACATAGCGCAAGGTTCTCTTTCTGAAACTGGGATCTTGTTCTCCTCATGTCAGATGGATCTTTAGTCATGTTCCTAGCTGCCTCAATAACCTTTTGTGCCCATTTAGTCCTAGGATTGGGAGTAGGGACTGGATTTGGATCTGGATCATTGTGGACTTCATCTTCCATTTCGTAAACTAATTCAACCGGTTCTCTTCTTCAGATTCTAAATCTGAAACATTATCATATGTAAATGGAGTAGATAGAATGTTTTTACATCCCCTTTCAAATGGCAGCTGAGAATGTATTGGATCTGAGTATGGCAGAAAGTGTGAGAATTCATATGCCTTGGAGGCATGGTTTACAACACCCTTTGCTATAATCTTCCCAATTGAGATATCTGAGATCTCCACTGGGTCAGGACCAAATACCACTCGCTTTGGTGGGCCAGTATGTGTCATCTGGTATACATATAACAAATTTACAACTAAGGAGGGAACATAGAGTACATATTTGAACATTCCATGTTTTAAATTGATAGAACCCTTTCCTTCAGTTAGAATTTGGGTGTCATCACCCTTGTGAATACTCATACCATCATTATTTTGCAATGAAGAGAATGAATCCCTAGATGCAAACATATGATTGGAGGCTACTGAATCAATAAGGAAGGCATGTGATTTTGAACAGCGAGCCTTCACTGCATGGCATCTCTCGTCATGATCTTCGATAATTTCTTCAGATTCAGTATTCCTTGTGCCTTTAGGGAGAGCAATATTGTGTTCCTCAAGGAGTTTTTCCATTTGATCAATGGTCTTCTTCATACAATACTTATTTGTATGGTTACCTTTCTTATAGTAAGAGCATTTTCCCTTCTAATGTTTGTCCTTCCTAAAGCTCGAGGCTTCAAGTGTTGGATGAAACTCATATTTTGGTTCAAATTCAGTGTTTCTTTTCTCTTTACCTTTATGCTTCCTTACTTCTTGTGCATTCCTTATCTCACCAGCTAAGATATATTGTTTTGGAGAGGCTCTAAGAGCTCCCATCTATATCAGCTTGTCTTACTCTTGGATTAGAGACTCTATGAAGTCATCAAGGGATGGCATTTTCCAATTAGGAGTAGTCAGTATCCTAGAGTGAAAAGTAGAGACAACCACTAAGAATTCTGAGCCAAGTTTGCTTTGTATGGAGAGCACCAATTGCTCTTCATTCTTCTCAATCCCGCATTGCTTGCATTGCAGGACCAGTGATTGGAATTTAGTAAGGAACTGGTGTATAGCTTCGAAGCTTTTGGGATGTAGTGCTATAACCTCATTCTACGGAATAGTAAGAGCATTTTCCCTTGTAATGTTTGTCCTTCCTAGAGCCTGAGGCTTCAAGTGTTGGATCAAACTCATATTTTGGTTCAAATTTAGTGTTTCTTTTCTCTTTACCTTTCTGCTTCCTTGTTGCTTGTGCATTCCTTATCTCACCAGCTAAGAGAGATTGATTTGGAGAGGCTCTGAGAGCTCCCATATATACCATCTTGTCTTTCTCTTGGATTAGAGACTCTATGAATGCATCAAGGGATGGCATTCACCAATTAGGAGTAGTCACTCTCTTAGAGTGAAAAGTAGAGACAAAAATTAAGAATTATGAGCCAATTTTGCTCAGTATGGAGAGCACCAATTGCTCTTCCTTATTCTCAATCTTGCATTGCTTACATTGCATGACCAGTGATTTGAATTTAGTAACGAACTGGTGTATAGCTTCAAAGCTTCTGGGATGTAGTGTTGTGACCTCATTCTCCAAGATATGGCCCCTCAACTCATTATGTTTTCCAAAAAAGGATTCGATCTTATCCCATACTTGTTTCAGAGTTATGAGTCCCTCAAGGAAGAACAACAACTCCCTGGATATGTGGTTGCACATGAAGGTGAAGGCTTCATCAAGCCTATTTAGAAACTTAGATTTCTCAATATATTGTTGGGGTTCGACTTCTTTGCCCATTTTCATCCTATACAAGCCTTTATTGAGAAAGGAAATATGCATGTCTGCTCTCCATTCAAGGTAATTGAAAGGAGTGAGGATTATAGGAGTCATAGTTGTTGAATTCTCCATTTCACGACTGTATTAATCAACAAATATTCATAAATTCTTTGAATATACCTGTAAAACAACTCAATTTGAATTTATGTTAGCTCAAACACCCTTCACTTTGACATGTGCACTTTTTTTGAGTCCTTCACAACTTGATAGTCTTCTCTAGATGAATCCATAGGGAGCAATGCAATTTATTCCATGAATTATGTGGAAACTAAACTACTTCTAGTGCAAGCATGGAAGTTTGTGAGGTTTGAGGCATGCATGGATACTTGCTCTGATACCATGTTAAATTTTATGAAGCATAGGATCATCAACTTGCACGAATTCAAATGGAAGAGAATGTTGTAGAAGACAGAGAATAATCTAGCATAAACTATTCAATTAATCATGACAAAATTGCACACACATGGGACAAAATTGGAATAATATAATTAAATTCATGAATCAATAAATAATATGGAATACAATGGTTGTACATATAGGAGAATTTGAATGCTAAAGATAGGATTCAAATCTACCAACTCAGAGTGACTCCGGAGCTAACTCAATGTGGAAAAATCACCATTGGATCTCACTAATGCAACTCTGGATAGCTAACTTAGTCTACAATTAGTTAACTTGTGAGGTTAGGTGAGAAAAGGCACCCACACTCCCTTGAATCTTGCAAACTGATGCTAGGATAACTTATTGTGATCTAACTGATAGTAGCTGTAGCATAACTGAACATAACTACTTACTTACCAAGGCCCATTGAAGGGGACTGTTGGTGGCAATCAGAGTGGGTTCCTAAATTACAGGGATAGGTACCTGGGCCTCCTAAACTCATGCAATTAGGCACAATAAGTGGTATATGTACCCTAGGAGTGTCCCCCATGTACTAGTGGTGTGATGAAGACCTCCTAAGCTAGGAAAATAGTCAATTAGACTATGTGTTCAAAGGAAGGATTAATAATAATCCTAATAGATACTTCCTCACTCAAAAATATCTAAATGAAAGGCAAAAAAAGTGGGTGAGTAAGTTTCAAGCATTTGAATTTAATATTGAATATGTAAAGGTCAATAATAATGTGGTAGCAGATGCCTTATCTAGAAGACCCTCTATTTCTCTAATGGATGTTGTAGAAGATTGGAAAGCTATATTAGAAGTAGAATATGCCAAGGATAAATTTGCTTCTGAAATTTTTGATGGGACTAACAACGATGATAGGTATAAGGTGTTAGAGGGGATCATCTGCTACAAATATAGAATCTATTTGGTCCCTATTTCGAGTTGAACCAAATCTTTTTGAGGAGTGATAATGATTCTCTTTTAGCAAGCCATCTTGGTTTCTTCAAAACATATAGAATGTTGAGAGAAAGATTATCTTGGAAATGGTTGAATAATTATGTTTTGGCATATGTGAATGAATTCCCAAATTGTCAGCAAAATAAAGTAGAGCACAATCATCTAACTGGTCTCTTGCATCCCTTGTCTATACCATAACAAAAATGGGAGAGCATTTCCATGGATTTCATCATTGGTTTACCCAAAGTGCTTGGTAAGGATTGCATATTTGTAGTGGTGGATAGAATCACTAAATTTGTTCATTTCTTTGCTATTACTACATCCTTCACTTCTACACAAGTTGTTGAGCTATTCTGTAGAGAAGTTTTGAGATTTGATGGGATTCCCAAGAGCATTGTTAGTGATAGAGATGGCATATTTTTTAATGCTTTTTGGCAAGAACTCTTCAAAATGGTAGGAAAAAACTTCACTCCTAGAACAATCTATCATCCATAAACTGATGACCAAACATAGAGGGTGAATCAATGGTTGGAAGGTTACTTGAGGAACTATGTAAGTGGGAAGCAAAAGGCATGGATCAAATGGTTGCATTTGGGTGAGTTTCGCTATAATACTACTTTTCAAATGTCCATTGGTATGTCCCCTTTCAAATCACTTTATGGTTATTATGCATCCACTTTCATTGACCACATATTTGTTGATAGTATAACTCCAAAATCTAACAATTGGATTGAATAAAGTCAATAGATTTTGAAGGTTTTGAAAGATAACTTGTAGGTTACCAAAACCAAGAAAAACAATATGCAGATCGACACAGAGTGGAGAGACATTTACAAGTGAGTGACTTGGTATATTTGAGGTTGCATCCCTACAAACAAACCTCCTTAAAAGGAAAAGGTTTAGAAAATCTCAAACCAAGGTTCTATGGTCCCAACAAAGTGGTTCAAAAAGTTGGAGAAGTGGCATATGAATTGGAACTTCTAGAAGGAAGTAAAATCCATAATGTATTTCATGTTTCATGTCTTTAAAAGATGACAGGGCATCATATTTCAGTTTCAAAAACATCACTTCCCTTTGTTGATGAAGGACAACCCATTCTCATTCGAGAAAGAATAGTGAAGACAAGGGAAAGAAAGGTAAGGATCATAACTATAAAGGAATACTTGGTATAATGGAAGGATTTTCCTAGGGAGGAAGCCACTTCAGAAGATGAACAAATTTTGTAGCATCCAAACTTGGCATTTCCTGAGGACAAGAAATATTGGGTGGGGAGGATTGTCATGTCCTCATTCAAATAAGGATACTTGCAAACAATGTTTCACCAACCTACTAGTTCCCTAGGTTGAGGTGGAGACATAAATTTTGTAATAAGGGAGGTATGAGACCCAAAAGGACCTTATTTTAACATATTCACATTAAATTAGGTCACATAAATAATAAATATTAAGAAAATAAGACAGAGTTGGTTCATGGAGACAATTGGAGGCTCAGGGACTCCTTGGGTGGCTAGATTCCCCTACATAGTTGGCATGAACTTCATCCAAATTTGAATCCATGAGGAATGTAATGTTCTTGGAGGGTGATGTGGTATCGCATAGCATAACATGAGGCAAGGAATTCGAAATTGTATATGAGATTAAATCCCATGGAAGAGGAAGAGACTAAGAAGACAATGTATGCCACTTGGAAGGAGATTCCATGCACTCTATGACAACAAATGATGAAATGTTCTATGACAAATTCAAACATGATTGTATACCTATGACAAATATGACATGACATGGCTTAAAATAGCCACCAATAGGGTGCATTTGAGAGTTGGAGTTAGCCATTCGAATTGGGTAATGAAATGGAGCATGAAGGAGAAGACAAGTGTCATAGGATCAACTAAACCACTGAGATGAGTTAGAGGAAGCCTAATGTTGGCATTTCACCCTTCGACCCAGGTTCAAAACCTTGTTTATTCATCAACAAATCCCAATATATCAGGCCCGACACAGCAAGGCTCAGTTGGCAGCACCTGCGATGCAGATGCAGTCTCACCTGAGATATCTCTTATGGGTAATTGCCAAAAACAGGTTTTTTGCAGTTGTGTGGGGATTTCCTCTTCCTTGGAACCTTACTAGCTTGCTCGACCGAAGCTTGGAGGTGTGTTTCCTATTTTTATTTTTTCCATTCGATATATTACTAACGTTATCCATAAACTGAGATTACAATAGTGATATAAACCTTAGCACATTTTCTATCTATCAACGGTGCAATGCATGCATCTAAGAACTCATTCACAAGCAAATGCTAGTCAATATATTAGAGCCTACTTATTCACAACATACATTCATTCAACATCGATATATCCATCAAATTCACATTGAGAAAGCATTTAAGGTGGAAACCCATCTGGGAAAAACCACAAAGGTGCTCTTCATCTGGCATGAGAAATATATGGCACCTTTCTCCTACGCACTCAGCTGCAAACTCTATTCTAGATATTCTCTACAATCTATACAGATTTCTCTCCTCTCATGCTCTCTAGTCCTTTATCTCTAAATTTTACCTCTCCTTCAGTCTATTGTCGATATGCACACAACCTAGATTGACTATGTTCTCTACAACTCTATAACTCTTCAACTCTACAACTATCCTAAGAAAAAAAACCAAAAAAGACGTAGTTGAGCGTGTCCAACCTGCACACGGCTTGGGTTCTCCCTTTTATAGAATCTTACATGTCGTAATAAATTGACTCTATTGTTTTAGCCCATAGGTTGTCATTCCTATTCTTGTACATTCAGTTACAACTATCAGTAGGCACTATCGTCCCAAAATACAAACATGCTTTACTCCCCAAAGCATGTGTTATCCTAACTGACTTCTTACCCACAACTTCTTGGGATTTCCTTTTCATCCGCTTCACACCTTCTTCTATCGTGGTTCCTTTCGTTGTGGTTGCTCTCATCGCAGCTTCCCTTTTGTCGTGACTTCTTCCCTCGCGGTTTCTTCTGTTGTTGCTTGCTCTACAGTTACTTCTTATGTCGTACTTCTTCCTCCATCGCAGCTTCCTATGTCATGTGACGAGACTCTTCATATTCTTGAGTAGAATTATGGGTGAATTATTCCTATCCTTTCCTAGGGCCAACAAACCCCCAATAGTTACCTATGTATTGTCCCGAGCCACACTAGCCCAAAACATCTATTACGAAGATTTTAACTATCTGTGCGGTCTCCTCCCATACTTTTGTTTCCTTCTTCTTCAAATTCTCCACAAGGTCGGAAATGATGTGTTCCGACGTTGTAAATCCTGTTGACTCTACTACTTGTCACACTTTTTGGTGTATAGGTTGAATAATGCCTATAACTCTTTTTTCCTCAACCTATAATTTTGCGAACCTGTCATTCCTCTGTTGTTGTTGAGTTTGCAATGCTGCTACTTCTTGTTGTAATTTCTTCATCTCAACAGCCTTAGACATTTTCTCTACTAAGGGAAGTTTCTTCATCTCATTCTTCATATGGGTCAACTATCACTCAGTAGTGTATAACTGCTCTATGACTTTCTCTAACTCTTCATTGTCGATTAATTCTTCCCAAGTATGAGAAACTTGTTCGACTGCCTTGGCACACAACGCCTTTGCCTCTTCGATCTTCTTTGCGTCCTCTATTGTTGTTTCCTTCTTTCTTCCAACACTTCTGGCATTGTACTGGGTGTTACTAGTGCTTCCAATTCCGTGACGTTTTTGCGGAGGTCCTCTATGATTTTTCCAAGTCAAGTGACCTTGCCTTCTGTAAACATCTCATTTTCTGGAAAATTGCTACAAGCTAGTGTTACAGTTGTGTCGAGTCCAAACCTATCCTCCTCCTAGATTTTTTATTTTTACTCAATTTCTTTGACCCGTTTCTTCATCTTGTTAAAAATATTGTTTGATGCTCTAACTTACTTATTTAATGTGCCTTCTCTGACCATTATCCCTGTGATTGTGGCATTTTGGATGGCATATACTTCGTACATCGACATTTGAGAGAAATCTATGGTAACATGGCCCAACTTTTTTTGCCATGGTATTTAGCTTTGATGTTCCCAAGTTGAGTGCTTCTCCCACCATTTGGGTCTTTATTGGTTTGATAGGTATCGACACATCACTCGGTCGCTCTTTTGATGAGACAACTATGTCTCGTGACACTGTCAATTGTGGTCTATAGTCAACCGCTACCCACACTTATTTTACTGCTTTGCAAAGCGTTTGGAGTAAGTTTGTAATACTTCTTATGAGATATATTTGTCACTCATGCATTTTCGTAAGGATTTCGGTTGTTATTTCTCCCATCGCTTCCATTATAAGGGTATAATATTCATTGGTAATGCCGACAGTCCCTATTGATCTATTAGCCTTCCTCTTCTTCTGCCTTTTCTTAAGTTACTAGGTCTAATTCCTCTTTTCTCCCACTACTGGATCTGTTGAGGTTGTACTAGAATCATTCTCGGAAGGGGTGAGAGAATTTTGTAGATCTTTTTCTTCTGGTGGTGGGTACCCTCCCTGTTATCCATCCTTCTATGTCAATGGATCGTCTTGTTGAAGGTCTTCATTTGCAGATAGTAGGTCATCAGCGACAGGGACTCACCATTATTTTGACCAATCTTGGGTAATGGACTCAACTTCTTCATCAGATAGCAAGTATTGTGTCACTAACCATTGGTGTTGTGGGTCCTTTTGAGGCTACACCATGATATGATGGGGCCTGATAAAAAACTTGACAATGTTTTTAAACCACTAAACAATCTCCTTCATAAGTCTTGCAGGCTTTCTCACATGATGTCGTAAGGCCTCTGTTTGCAAAAATAACTCTACATTGTTGTCTCATTGCCTCTGTTTAAGATCTTTATCAAGTCATAGATTCTGGTATCAAGCTCCTCGGCATCGAACTGGTATATCTACCCCCTGGTAGTTCGGTGGTTTTTCCCATGCGACAAACAAAATCAAATTAAGTAACCATGAATAATGGAATGTGTTACCTTTCTCCTGTGACTCCTCCACATCTTCCAATAATTCATTTAGTAGATAGTGCGACCAGTTCATTTGAACCCCCATCGCACAGAGTTTAGCCACATCAATCATTCCTGCAGTACATTGGTTTGGTTGCATCTTGCGCACCAACTTGGTAGCTAAAACTTTAACTATGAAACGAACAATGTGGTCATTGATGGAGGCGATTAAAAAGCCTCTGGTATCTCTGGTTAAATCATACTTATATTTTAACTTGTTTATCATCAGAGTGTCCTGGTATTTTTTTAAAAATGGCGTTGGGTCTACACCTGTAAGTGGAATCCCTGTAATCACTTCTATAATCTCGACATACACATAAATTTTTCAGTCGAGCCATAGGTAGCCACTATGGAATGGTATGAACAACTATTTAACACATGCATTCACCTCTGTGATTCAACCGAAACTTGACATATACATCAGCGATAATAAACCTGCTTTGTCTAGTCCTCTTTCCTGTTCCATTGGAACTAGGCATGTTGGGATATCCTCTGTGTCTTTTACAAAAACCATGTAGTTCTTCATGTCCAATATTGGAAATTTTTGTATGTCAGCTTCTTGAGATTTTGAAGTATAATCTGTGTTACAATAACTCCTTTCGGTACAATTGGTGCTACCAGTGGGTACCATGCATTCTTCAGAACTCTAATATTAGGCACGTCATCTTGTCTAGGTGGAATATACGGTGGCAGCAAAGTCACAAACCTTGGTTCTTCCTCTTCTCGTGGTGTTGTTGTTGGTGATTTATTCTTGTGATTAACGGAGCGCTTCCCCATTGACGTACCAAGTGGGTCTAGTCGTAACCTTACTTCATGGATGAATGAAAATTTTGTAGCTTCTTATGCAACCACGGTATGCAGTGGAACATATCCGGTAGTGTATTCCATAATGGGTGTGGTGATGTAGTAGTGACATAATATTCTGAAATTGTGCTTGTACTGGAAATGGAAATAACCATACTCCGTGAAAAACTCACTTCGTCTATTGTAGTTTCATAGGGAAATCTCTCTCTAGAATGCAGCAAAATGAACTGAAACTTACGTGCGAAGGTGAAAACATCTAGTTGTTCATTCAGTTAGTCCTCCACACGATCAGACAATTAATGGAAAGGTAGTTGTCCTTTTCGTCACATGGATTAATCGTTTGAATGATTATCAGGAAACCTCCATGCATTCTGCCACTCACATGTCATGTCAGTGGTAGTTATTGTGCAATAATGACGAAAGTGACCAAAAAGCATGTCGTCAAAATTGTTCATGTTTTTTAAATAATTAAGGTCAATTGTCATTTATGCGACATAAGTTCATCTTGCAACATCTCCTCTTCTTTTGTGACTGGTATTCAACCTTCGACATTTTCCTTTTATTACGATAAACAAATTGTCTTCACCACTCTTTTCGCATTTGCGATAGAAATATATTCCTCGACACCTTTTGCTTTTTCTTGTGACAGCTCATAGTCCGTGATCAAATCAAAACAAAATTGCTCAGAGGATTTTTTTTCTTCCAGTCTACCCAGTTGCAACTCTCCTGGTAAGGATTTGGGCGACTTTCGTTCACCAAACCTTTGACAAGTGTTCCTTCTAAATTCTGTAGTTTCATTGCGCCTCTGTCTGTGATATGAATTACAATATACAATCCTAGCCAGTGTGTTTTAGCTTTCCCAAATGCTTTAAAAATTTTCTATCATACAACAGAACAAGTCCTCTGACCTAAAATGACTTATTATTGATGTGGCAATCATGCCATACTTTTTGGTGTACCTTCTCAACGTTCTAATTATAACCTGCAACAAAAGGTTCCTCTTCCAACTGTATTAGTTGTGATAGTCTTTCCTCGACAACACCAACATATGTCATCTCTTTAATTCAACAATCCTTAAGTTGGTTACAATATATTCCATTGGCATCACAACCTCTTGTCCAAACACTAGGCGAAATGGAGTTCGGTCTGTCAACTTCTTATAATTCATGTGGTATGCCCACAAAACTGTAGGGATTTTCTAGTCCCATTCATCTCTTTGAACATTTCAAATCTTTGTCAACGCATTATTCAGGATTTTGTTAAATGCTTCGACAACACCATTCGCTTGAGGGTGATATGGCATTGTATTTCTATGCTGGATCTAGAATTCTTTAGTTAATTCTTCAATCAATTGATTGAAAAAATGCATCAAGCATTTTCACATACAAGCATATTTATCCAAGTTCTTAAAGATGTCAAGTATCTTCCTCGTGGTCCTTGGAAAAAATTTATTTCTGCCTCACTATATGATGTTATTCTGTCAACAACAAACTTAGTAATGTATCCCTCCAAAATACTATCTACCCATAAATCAACAGCCCTAGATATAGGGTTGATATTGTTCTTCATTCGTTGAATTAGTTGAGTACTGCACTCTATCAGTTCTCTTTGCTGGAAATTTTTTCGCTGGGTTGCTAGCTTCAACAACCGCTCATAGAACAAAACAGGAAACTCACAGAAGAATATCTCATGAATATCGGTATAAATATACCGCTCCAACCACTTTGTTGGATGCAACTGTGACCCTTCACTTTATTCTCATGCAAACTCAAATGCCTTAGAATCCACCCACTCTTGAATTTTTGGCTTCGTCAGATGCCAAAACATATCCCTCACAAAATGATTCACGATCCAAACAACAGAACCATTTGTTGGTGTTTCCTCCTTCGATCCAAGTTCAAATCCTTGGTTTTCCATCAACAAAGCCCAAGATATTGGCTCGACGTAGCAAGGCTTAGTCGATAACACCTTCGACGTAGATGTAGTCTCAACCGATATATCTCTTATGGGTAACTGCCAGAACCAGGTTTCTATAGTTGTGTGGGGATTTCCTCTTTCTTGGCACCTTACTATCTTGCTCGACCAAATTCGAGGGGTGTGTTTCCTATTCTTATTATGTTCATTTAATATATTACTCTACTTATCTGTCAACTGAGATTACAACAATAACATAAAGGTTAGAACATATTATATCTATCAACAATGCGACACATGAATCTAAGAACTCATTCCTAAACAAATGCTAGTCAATATATTCAAGCCTACTTATTCACAACATACATTCATTCAACATATACATATCCATCAAATACACATTGAGATAACATTTAACGTGGAAACGCATTTGGTAAAAACCACAAAGGTGCTCTTCATCTGGCATGAGAAATATATGGCATCTTTCGCGTGCAAACTCAGCTACAAACTTTATTCCAGATCTTCTCTACAATCTATACATATTTCTCTCCTCTCAAGTTCTCTAGTCCTTGATCTCTAAATTTTATCTCTCCTTCACTCTACTGTCAATCCGCACACAGCCTGGATCGATTCTCTTCTCTACAACTCTTCGACTCTACAACTATTCTAAGAGAAAAAGGCAGCAAATACCTAGGTGAGCTTGTCCAAACCATAAACAGCTTGGGTTCTCCCATTTATAGAATCTTACATGTTGCAATCAATCGACTCTATTATGTTAGTCGACAAGTCGTCATTCATATTATCATACATTCAATTACAATTGTCAGTAGACACTATCAACCCAAATACAAAGATGCTTAACTCCCCAAAGCATGCATTATCCTAACTGAATTCTTACCCACGATTTCTTGGGTTGTCATTTTCATCGTTGCATGCCTTCTTCTATCGTGGTTCCTTTCATTACAGCTTCTCACGTCATTGCTTCCCTTTTTTCATGAATTCTTCCCTCATGGATTCTTCTATCACAACTTCCTCTATAATTGCTTCTTCTATCATAGCTCTTCTTATGTCACAAGTTCCTCTATCGTGTGACCAAACTCTTCGTATTCCTGAGCAGAATTCTGGTCAAATTCTACCTATCTTTTCCTAGGGCCAGCAAGCCCCCTACACCCACTTGTGGCCTATCCTGAGCAACACTAGTATGAAACATCTGTTGTGACGACCTTACTTTGAAATTCCTGGAATATTTTCACTATTTGTGTGGTCTCCTCTCATACTTCTTCTTCCTTCTTCTTCAAATTCTCCATAAGGTCGGAACTGATGTGTTCTGACATTGTAAATATTGCTAACTCAACTACTTTTTGCACTTTCTAGTGTACAGGTTGAATAATGCCTGTAACTCTTTCTACCTCTGCCTGTAATTCTGCAACCTTGTCAGTCCTTTGTTGTTATTGAGTTCAGAGTTCTACTACTTGTTGTTGTAGTTTCTTCATCGCAACAACCTTAACCATTTTTTCTGCTAAGTGCAGTTTCTTCATCTCATTCTTCTTCTGGGTCACCTATGTCTCAGCATTGCACAACTGGTATGTCACTTTCTCTAAATATTCATCGTGGATCAACGCTCTCCATGCCTAAAAAACTTGTTTGACTCCCTTGGCACATAATGCCTCTGCCTCTTCGATCTTCTTCGTGGCCTATGTTGTTGTTTTACTTCTTTATTCTAGCACCTCTGGGGGTGTACTAGGTGGTACCTGTGCTTCCAACTCCATGACCTTTTTGCGGAGGTACTCTGTGATTTCATCAAGTCAAATGACCTTGGCTTCTGCAAACATCTCATTTGTTATGCCTTCGTCTGCAAAATTTTCGTAAGCTAGTGTTACAGTTGTGTCGAGTTGGAGCCTGCCCTCCTCTTAGGTTTTGGATTTTTGCTCAGTTTCTTTTATTGTTTTATTCATCTTGATAAAAATATTGTTTGATGGCCTAAATTTCTTAATCAATTCACATTCTCTGAACTTTATATCTGCGACTGCGACATTCTAGATGGCATATACTTCGTACATCGAAATTTGAGAGAAATCTATGGGGACATGGCCCAAGTTATTAGCCATGGTATTTATATCTGATGTTCCCAAGTCAAGTGCTTCTCCCACCATTTGGGTCTTTATTGGTGGGATAGGTATCGACATATCACTCAATCGCTCTTCTGGCGAGCCATATATGTCCTACGACACTGTCAATTATGGTCTATAGTCGACTGCTACCCGCACTTCTTTTACTGCTTTGCAAAGCATTTGAAGTAAGTCTGTAATACTTCCTGTGAGCTTTGTTTGTTGCTCATCCATCTTCATAAGGCTTTGGGTTGCTATTTCTCCCACTGCTTTCATTATAAGGGTATAATCTTCATTGGTAATCTTTAAATATTGACTTATCTTTAGGGATTTTCAACCACCTTAAGGGGGGTCATGCATCTTTAAATACTCTTCCTTGAGGTTGTATTTATTTATTTCTTCAAACTACATTGTAGAGAATATAGTGTCGGATAATCTGTGAACTTTAATAGAGATAGGACATGTGGAATAACACTTCTACCTTTGGGGAAATGTATCATTAAACTCATGTCTAATAATCTTATAGGATATTTCCCTCAACACTACCCTATTTAATATTTATTTGGGAAAGGTATGACGGGACTTGGTGGAAACATAATTTATTATATAAAAAATATTATATATATANATTGGTTTCCGGCTCTGCTCTCCAGCTGGAAACGTGCTACGACATCGTAGCTCTGTCTTAATTTCTTTCCGCCAAAACTAGCAGTTTCTTCTATAGCTGTGGGGCCCTGCTCCAACAGTCCCCTAACACTTACTTATGGCTCATCCTCGAGCCACCTGTAGCGGGATCCTCCTGCTGTAGCTTTGCCTTGGCTTCCTGCGAAGCCCTCTGCAACCTGTCACGAAGTCCTTCGACTTCCTTCTTCATCACTTCGACACTCTCTTGTGCCGAGTCAAGCAAAGCTTGACTAATACTGGCGTCAGTGTTCTCCCTGGTGGTAGTGAACTCCTTCATTTTCTGTTCAATCGTATCAACTATCTCTGCGATTTGCTCTTGATGCGGTTGAAGCAGGTCATTAATGTGCATCTCCTTGGTTCTTAATTGATGCGCTTCCTGCTGCAAACTGTTCATCTCCTTTGTCTTCCTCATCTTTTGAAGAGCTGTCAAGCCCTTAATTTCTTCTTTCATTGTCGCAGCAATATTCTCTATTTGCTGAATATTTTGCTGGATTTCTACTTTCTCTGGCGGCTCATCTAACTCGGCCCATGTGTTCGTCGCATCGGTTAGTACTAATCGTGCTTCGTCGATGCGAGATTGCATCTGGGCAGAAGTGAGTCGAAGGGCTTCTACTCGCGCTTTCTGGTCTGCCTGGGAGGTGTCTCGTAAGCGAGCCTCAAGCTCAGCGATCTGCACCTCATGGTCTGCCTTTATCTTGGCCACTTCTATGTCCATCCTAGTCACGGTTTCTTCNTCACATGTATTCATATTGTGTTGAGTATACTTGACTCCATAATTCCTTGAAATGCATGTGAATGGGAGGACATTTGATACTCCAACTCCAACCCATTCCTAGGAAATAATCTGTCACACAAACCACATCCATTAAATAAGAGGACACCTAAATTCTACTCGTTTGTTCCCTCAATAACTGTATGGACCCTTTTTATAGCCTTGTTCAATTTAGGCGAAAGAATAGAACCTCAATTAAAAATTGTCTTGTTTTTAAGAATTCATTACAAACATGAGATCTAAGCTTCTTTTATGTGGACTCCATCATTTCCCCCGTATAGTCTACTCAATATAGTCTACTCAATAGGACCATTACATCTAAAATTGGAGAATTCAAGTTAATGACAAAATATTTCTTCATTTGGCTTGTCCTCAAAAAAATTTCTTCCCCTCACCATCCCTTTAAATTGTTATGACCATCATGTATGCTCATGGATAAATTTACCCAACTAGTAAGTCAATGCTCTTGAATCCTTGGAAAATTGCAATATACCTACAAATGTGATTATTCACTTATGAATAAATGCACCTACATCCTATCAATATATCTACTAAGTTTCTAGATATGCTCTCTCAACTAGCCAATGAAGTGAATATGAACAAGTAAATTCCTATATTCATGCTACAATGTAGTGTGATTGTGACCCTCTAACATAACGATCCACAGTTGCTTCCTTGATCTCTTTGTCATTGGATCTAGAAGGGTGATTGTCCAGTCGTTTTTTTATACATCATGAAGAGTTCTCCTCTATGTTCAGTAAGAGAGATCCCTATGTGATAAGATAAATCTGTATACACTACTATGACACCTTTATTTACTTTGGGATTGGTTTTTTAATAAACTCCTTTAGATATTTGGGCCTTCCTCGGTGCCATAATGAACCTATCATAGTTCATCATGGACTAACAACCAAATTTGTTAGTCTCAAAATAATGTTCCATAACTCTCCAAATTTATGTAGAAACTCAATTATTGATAAGTATTAATGATTATGCATAAATTTGTGGTATGTTCCATATCCCAAGATTAATCGTACATATTGGTCACCTATATAGATTTTGTTGTGGCTAAGTTTATCCAAGGAATCCAATTATCAATAAAATAGTATTCAAATACTTTGAATTGTAAAGACAAAATAGAGTTTTGTGCTTCATTCATATTGTCCATGAATTATATTTGTTAAGAGAAGGCTATCATAAAGTCGATAAGAATGTCAAACAAGGAACCCTACATTGGTCTCAAATACAATGGATTATTCAAATTTGAATATCCTTAAGGTAATATTATTTTAAGCTACACCAGAATTCGACATGGGATAAATTTTGAAAGACCAAGAACTAAAGTGCCATGGTGGATATCAAATATGTGGGTTTCAAGTACAAAGGGAGTAAACCGTAGACAATATGAATAACCAATATCTAGAACCAGTAATAAAGTTTAGAAATAATAAAGGGTAATATAAATACTAAAATTTGCGAACCTTTTCCAAAGAGAATACATTTATATGGGAGCAAACCTACCTCAAATGTGATTCACTATCAAAATTCCTCGTGGAATGTAGTAACATTAGGACAAGCTCCTAAATGGTAATCAATGTTTTGTGAAACTTTCTTACAAGGACTATGGTCCTAACAAAATAATCTATACTTATCAAACATTTTCAAACGCAATATTGAATTGATAAGCGTAAAATGTTAGCAAGTGTAAGAAGAATGATCTTCAAAATCCTTAGGAGATCGAAAGATGTCTCGATCTTAATATATATTCAAATTCACCAACTCCCTTTAACTCTTGTGTGTGTGTTATCCATTTATATCCTTAAGTGCATTATTGGAAACACATATGTTTAAGGAAAGGAGGTCCATTGGGAAAGTTAAATGCAACTTAGATGTTTGAGGAAAGGATCTCAAGGGCTTAATGAAAATGTCATCGACCCATCAGGAAAATTTATTGCAACATCGATGTTCAAGGGAAAGAGTCTAAAAGCCCAATGACAAAGTTGTTATCCCATTGGCCTCTTTGATGTGATGAAATATCTTTGAATAAAATATACTAATGCAAACACCCTTGTATGACATCATTCATAAAAGGAAGGTGAAACATGCCTTTGTCTAGGTTGTCCCAAATATCAAGCACCTTTAAGTTAATTGAACTGACCTTGAATGATAATAAGCCAATATAGTATGTTCCATTAAGAATGTTTCAAGGGAAAAAAGGGTAAATTGTGTGATTTATAATGTGTTAAAACTATCTATCGACATATATGTTATATGTTATTATTATTTGAATGTAGTGATGAACCCAGTCTAACCCCTATTTTCTCGCCAAATTTCATAACACAACCCAAATGGTAATAAATGTCCATGTCAAAATTCCAATTAGCATTGATATCTTGAGGCAAAGTAACTAGCAAATCATATGAATCATGATTTATTATGATCACAATTACCTTATTCTTTCTACTCCATGTGTCAAACCAAGATCAATGGAAATAAGAAGGTAGGAGAGTATAAACAAAGCCTTGAATAAATCGTTCATAAATAGTAAGGGTAGGATATGGAAGAGGTTTTATGTAGGAAAATCCTAAAGGGGAGCATACTTTAGTATGCCCTTCTCGAAGGCTCAACACAACACTCCACATTATGAAAGTGAATGGGAAAAAAATTCAATTTGGGGGGGAATCAACAAAGGTAATTTTCATAACTGAGGATAAATACCAATCGAGCATCTAGATTGGTAATGCCTAATTTGGAACAACCATTTAAAATTGAAACAAATGGAAGTGGTTATGCCATGTGAGTTGTGATCAAGCAAAGATAAATATATATATGTTAACTTTGTGAGTTGTTTCACAGAGAAATTATGAAGTATCCCACATATTAGTAAGAACTCTATGCATTAGTGAAGACTATGAAGAAGTGGAAACATTACTTATTCAAAAAGGAAACTAAAATTGATATTGATCATCAATTTCTTCAATATTTTCAAATTTGCAACCAAGCAAGGCATTACAAGTTGATGAGATTCCTACAACAATTCATTGTAGTAATAAATATAATAAAGGGACGACCAATATAACCGCAGCCATATTGTCCAAACCATCCACGAAGAAGAATATACTCATGGTTATGATGATGATGCATTTTTTACCTTTCACCCACAAAGTTTTGGGGAAAAATACATGAATGTTATCGATTTTGGAGACGTGTATCAACAATTGAAAAATAAAACAAGTAGATTGTAAGAGAATAAATACCATGTTCAAGACACATTGTTGTACAGGATTGGTATGTTTTCCATCCTACGAGATAGAAGAATTCAACTAATGAGGGAAGCTAATACTTTAATAATTATAGGACATTTCGAGACTATCAAAACAATGGAAAACTTACAAAGGTGTGTATATTAATTGAAAATGCAAGAAGAAGTTTCCAAGTACATTCATGGTTGTGTTCTCTAAAGCACTAGGTATTGAACAATATGAAGCTTATCCCTTATATTCCTCTATAAGTTCCCAATAAACCATGGGAAATAATCTCCACAAATCTCCCTATAGGTTAAATAAGGACCTTGATACCATGATGATCTCCATGGTACTCGGGGTAAATTATTTTATTGTAGTTTTTGACAACCTAAACTAATTGAGACATCAAGTGAGCCCAACAATATTCTCAAAGGAAGCCAACCTATGGACCGTGACAACATATCTTAATGAAGAGTTGTTTCTTAGATGGAATAAAATAAACAAATCCATGTTTGCATAGGGAAACATGTATACAATTTTTCATGGGTTGATGATTCGATGATTTATGTTAATATTTATATGTAGAACAATGTGCATACCCAGAAAGTAATGTTGGATATGGCACATGTGTTCTTATCATTGGAGTACTGAGGGTGGCACCTTGTACCATGAGCATGGAGCTTCATGTTAACTCTCTTGTAAGATTATTTTGCTCTAGGTAGTTGTGTGCTTTCAAGGGAGGTCGATATCGCATAAAGTTGGCCTTATTATGCATGAAAGATGCGAGAGATGTCATAATTGGTTTCATAACTTTTCTTGATGCCCCCCTAATAACAAGCCCCCAAATATTGATTTGGTTGTGCCAAAAAATGAGAAGTTGTTAAAGATAATGTATTGGGGCCCATAATATTGGATGCTAAACCAATTAATGATAACTAGAGGTTTTCCTAAAATGACAATGACAATATTTCTATGAGTGCAAGCCTCATCATGATGGAAACTTAAACAAGCTTCATTTATATTTTGACTGCCAAGCATCCACCACCTTTCAAGAGGTAGAATACCATGTCACAATATTGGTGTATGGTCACCTTCGATATCTCTTAACAACTAAGATGACTTTTCCTAATCAAGGGTCTCCTTGTAGAGTACATTGAGCAAAAATAAACGAGGATTTGAACTTTGATGGAAGCAATAATAGAGTAAAGATAATATTATACCAAACAAGCCATATGATACTTGCCGATGTGCAACATTTAATCTCATTTGGAGCTTTCAATTGTTGTAATTATTTCTAGGTCTTTTACATTAAAATTTCTATGTTTTGGGTTGGAGGCCATAGAAGGGTATTAATATCACACTGGAAGGAGAATGGTTTATGTTAATCTCTATCCTTTTTTTGTTTTTTGTTTTATTATCTATTGACATACATGTATTTATTTTTGAATTCATTCTTAATTCAAAGGTTGTAATATTGATATTTTTTTGTGTATGGTGCATCCTCAGAGCTTGAATGGAAGCATATACTTTATTCGATCCCTTCCCATGTAAAACCTAGTATATTTTTGCACTTCAATGAGTAGGGTTTGATTAATCATGTGACCTTTCCCCCTTAGTGACACATATGAAACATGTCCCTCTTAGATTGTATTTCTTTGACTTCATTTTCCCTTGGTGGATTAACACTAGTCTCTTGATTGGTTTCTCTCTATCCTCCCATCACCTTTTCTTTTACTTTCTATGTTATAACCATTTTGCTAGGGTAAACTCTTCATCTCACCTTGCTCCTCGTTGTCTTTTACCTAGTAATCCTTTCTCAGGGAACCCCCCCTTGAATTGGAGAAGAACCGACCAAAAGAACGAAGGGGATTGGTGTGGTGACATTAACATTTTCCTTTTGAGTTCCCCTGGGCTAGCTTGCTTCTTTGGGAATTTAATTACACGTTCTAATTTGGGAGGTAACACCGTGCATAAGAACAATACCTCTAGGGGTTTTTTCCATTTCTAAGTTTTGCCAAATCATTGAAAATTGGATCAAAATTATAAATTGACCCAAATCATTGAAAATTGGATCAAAATTATAAATTGACCCAAATAATTGAAAATTGGATCAAAATTATAAATTGACCCAAATCATTAAAAATTGGATCATAATTCTAAATTGACCCAAATAGTTGAAATATTAATCATAAAATATCCATTATGCATTGCGAGCATGCAATCACAATTGTCCATCACATGGTGGGACATTTGCTAGTGGTATCTTCCTTACACTAATTGTTGTATTCACCATTATAAAAGTGTCATAGTAACTAGAATTGGCTGCAGGGAATGATGAGGGTACCTAACTATACTTTAAAGCTACTAAAACAATGATCATGGAGATATGCATGGGTGGAAGAGTATTTAGTCCCAAAGTGTTACAATCCTTTGCAATACGCTTAAACAAGACTCCTACTAACTCTTTTATAACTACTTGTAAATCATCGACAAATTCTACATGTACCGAATTAGAGCGAACAAACACTTAATCGTGCACATATGAGCAACTATGGAACTGTTATTACATAAAAAGTTAGGTTGCATGTTAGGGTTTAATGCACACAAAAAGCATTAATTATTTTTATCTCACAATTTATGGCAATTAGGCTTTATTTTAGGAGGAAAAGGGAAAGAACATAACTCTATGGGTGGCAACTATAATGAATAACATACAGACTCGATTGATGTAAGATGCACATTTTAGGCAACAATACCAGTGTTGTATGTCATTAGCGAATATATATAATGGAAAACACATATAAGGATAAATCATTGAAAAATAATGCATAATCCTAACCAATTACCATATTTATCGTTATCTTTCAACTTTACTAAAAAAGTGTTTGCACCATGTTTAGTGGTGCTTCATGAGATTTGGGGTACATGGTGTATGTTCAACCATGGATGGTTTAATATGGATATGTACATGGGATATGGTCCATGGTTGATTTTCAAATTGGAGATAGTTTACTCAATGATTGCTTAACCTTAGGTTTGTGCTTGCTTGGAAATCTTCCCTAGGACATTGGAGTTCACGTGACAATTTGGGTGACATCCTTTATGGTGGCCACATGAAGATGTTTGCTTTCTTGGAGAACGACATACTTAGGAGGAGGGAATCAAGCCCTAGAATTCATAAGGTAGCTTGGCTATTGTATGGGGGCTTGGAGTTGGATGAGGGAAACAGGTTGCAATAGTGTTAATGTAGGTGAGTGGACCCTATGGGGTACATGGATTAAGAGGATTGGTGGATACTTTGGAGGATTATAGGAGGAGTGTTAGATACATCTTGTGGAGTGGACTTGCTTGCAGGCGACATCACCTTGGATCTTAGCATGTGTACCCTTCAAGTGTAGCGGTCCACGTGTTTGAGACTACATGGGATTATTGTAGGTTTCCCTTGGCCTGCATTTATATTGTTATCCTCCCTTACCGTATTATATATAGAGAGGATGCAATAATCCTTTCATTCATAGTCATCCTTATGCCCTTCTCTTTGTACTTGTCTTATTGGAGTGATTCACTAAGGTTCATTAAGAAACTCTAGGAGAAGTTGTGAAAGGGAAATATGGCATCTTTATGGGGAGCATGCTCTTGTGAGATACTAGAGTTTACTTTTGTGAATAAGGCATTGGAGATGGTGTTGTTTCTATAGTTATTCATTCTTGTTCATCTTGTGTTATAGATGTGGCTAGAGGGGTGCAATAGTCATCCTCTCCCTCTTAAATATTTCTTTTGTACTTCACCTCTCTCTCTCTCTTGGAGTTATTAGGGTTTTTTGAGCTTCTTGGAGTATATTGAGCATTAAGGTCAGGGCTTCATCCCTTGGATATTTTTAGGTGAGGGGTTTGATATGAAACTATATATTGTACTTGGTGAAGAAGAAGGGTAGGAGGATACATCTTGTCTTGGAGGACATGCTTGTATGATGCATGCTTGTTAGATTTCCTTAGTGTGAGCTAGGTTTTTCTTGATTTTCCCTAGCTAAGGTTTTGGAGAGTTAGTGGATTGTACTAGCCTTACGATAAGGCTATGATATGTACATTAACTTCAACTTAAGCATATTAATGAAGTTTTCAACTACCAATTTTCCTAACCACATGCCTTCATCCTTCTCTAAACTAATGTTTGTTGTAAATCCTCATGTTTTTCATTTATTCTATTATGCAATGAATATTTAGGATGTTTCCAACTCTTTGTCTTTGGATTGGACACTTTATTACTTGGAGGTTGATGATGATCTTGTGGCAAAGTATCATGTAGGGGACCTATTTGTTGACAGTTCAAAGATCGAAAAGTTTTATTTTCAGAATAAAAAATCTCCATCCTCCTGTCGTTCTCCCACTTGAGGATCATTTTAACTAACAACCCTTTACTAAGGTCCACCTCAACACTAATATAGAGCATATGTGGCTAAACCTGCTTTATCTCTCTCAACGTGTTTTAATATATCTACCCAAAGGTTTTACTGCTATATTTATTGTTGTAATTAAGGGTTTTTCAGATTTAGTCAATGCATTATAAGATTTCCCTAGAAGGCTGAAACTTATCAAAACACTTTAGTGTCTTTTCTCTTGGATTACCTAGATATTTGGGGTTGTTAAGGTTTGGAATATTGTTCCTTGTCGTTGTTGTTTTATCCTTATTCCATAACAACGCTAAGTTTGAAAACTCACAAGGTTAAGATTTGGGAATCCTCTAGAAAAAAGTTGAAATTAATAAATTTTGAATTTTGAGAAATTTCTAGATTTATGCTATAAACTAAAACAAGCAAATTGTTGTAATAATTCATATATACAACAAACCCAAACATATGCACGACACACATATGTGACTAGTTGTAAGCAGAGCCAATAAAGATCATAATGTAGTTTGCATTGTTACAATGTGATATATTGCTCTCAATGTTTGTTATCTACCTAATCAGTGGTATAAATACATGCTTAACCAATCAACATTACACTATTTGGATCCATAAGATGGCCCCCAAGTATGCACACATACATAAATTCTTCTACTATAACACACAAAGTGAATGTCAATACATCAAAGCTTACACAAGTTAAGGGTGGAAATGGATTTTAACCCGCGCCCTATATTGACTCAACAATAACAAAGATAAAGAACCCAAAATTTTACAGAATTAAGATTTGAGTAATTACCACAATTACAAAATGGAGGATCCAAACTTGTTTATCCAATAGACAACACTATAACATAAATCGCCTATATCCACTCTCCAATTTTTTTTAATGAATGACCGAGGCAATAATGTCAACTCGTGCAATTGCTACAACTATAGCACATAAGTGATATCCATCATTATCCATTAGATGTAGAACAGTTGGTGGCAGGGTATGGTTAAGACGCCCCTTAAGCAGAAAGGTCATTGGTTTTAATCCCGCGGATACCAAAAATCCAACCATGTTAAGGGTTGGTGCGGTCCAGGCTGAGTGCGATCCCGAGTGATTTTGATGGATTAGATGCCCCTGGTTCGTGGTAACTTAGCCAATGGAAAACCTGCTAGTTAGGGGGGTTCCACCACTTTTCCAACAAAAAAGTGATATCCATCATCAAAGACATTTCAATGAACAACCACAATAAAAAAAACCTTTGTCTTATATAATTATAGTGTTCCTTGGGCAAAGAAGTTGAAATAAAATATTCGACAAAACCTCTTAAAATAACTTCGTGTGATTGTAGATATTATTTATTAATAGCAGTTTTGTCGCATTAAGCATTATGCATGTATATGTACACATAAATTAGTGTTAGTAAACTTTCAAAAATAACAATTTTATTAAAAGCTCGTGAATTCAAACAAGCACTATTTAATGGCCTTGATGGGGTGACCAAAGAGAAATTAACCAAACATGTATTGTTATCAAATGTATATCAACTAAGTACACGAGAACCATTGAAATAGCTTATGTTATTAAGGAAATTTTTTTAAGGAGGAGGTTTCATTCTTACAAACTTATATTTGGTATTTTGAGGTAACTATTGTGGCGCTTAAAGTTTAGGGTTGTGTTGGCTGCTATGGGCAGACCCGGGTTTACTATAATCAACCAACAACACCCCTAGATCACTGGCCCTTTCCGCGACAGACCGCAAAGCGGCCTGAAGTTTCACCCGAAGTGACTCTAATGGGTTGGCCAAGGACTCAAGTGTCTTGGGCCAGGTTCTGTGGCAACCCCACGGGTGGCTCGCAGCTCTCCTAGCTGCGAGGTCTCTTCCTGCGCGTCGCGTGACCTCTTGCTCGCGTCGCGCGATCTCCTCGTCTCACAGCTCTTCTACCCGCAAGATAGTCCTTTATACTGCCGTGTGATCCCTTTCTGCGGTGCGCTCTTTCCCCGACTTGCGATATCTCCAACCTTATCGCATCATCGTGCACCGTACGACACGCAGCTCCTACTCGCACTAAGCCCTTAGCCTGCGGTATCCCGCACCGCAGCTCCTCTGTCGGTGCGATATCACCTCTCTGTGATATCCTACCTCCGCGATTCAGCGCACTTAGCGAGGCTCGTGTCGACATGCGAGACTTAACATACAAGGCTATTCAATACTGCAATAGAGACTGTTTCACACAAAGCATAAATGAACCGTATACAGCATGCCAAAGACTTTAACTTATGTTTATCCTTCTATATTTGCTGT
>LPNX010685436.1:504868-556831 GCA_001517045.1 Pseudotsuga menziesii
TCCCGTAAGATTGCTACCGCTAATAACAGAACTAGAGCTAGGCTTTTACAACAGTCTAATAGTCTGCAAAACACTACTAACTAAAAAAATGACTAGCTAGCTCTTCAACTTGCCAATCAACTAACCAACCCTTTTACAATACAAAATATATTCTTATATAGGTAGCCCAAAGGTCGTGCCATTACAACACTGTGGGCCTGTCCCAACAGTAACCCAAAACCTAACTAGTGACAGTCGGCCATATCTGTACTTGAGGTAGCTGCTTTCCGTCACACCACAGCTCTCTGCAGTCTTCCATGCTTCTCAGCACTGATCATGGGTACTATGCATCGCTTCGCTTTTCTGTCCTTCGCCTTCAATGCTTCAGCCTCGTTGCTCCATCTCCTTTATGAGGGTCGTTGAGCCCTCCTGTCTTCCGCCGCTGCCTTCAATGCAGTGGGTGAGCTCTCTCTTCTCGGCCGCTCAGGTACCGTTGCCTTCTTGACTTTTCTATCTTAANCCTTTCGGGGACAGACCGCAAAGCGGCCTGAAGTCTCACCCGAAGTGACTCTAACGGGTTGGCCAAGGACTCAAGTGTCTTGGGCTAGGTTCTGTGGCAACCCCACGGGTGGCTCGCAGCTCTCCTAGATGCGAGATCTCTTCCTGCGTGTCGCACAACCTCTTGCTCGCGTCGCACGATCTCCTCGTCTCGCAGCTCTTCTACCCGCAAGATAGTCCTTTATACTGCCGTGTGATCCCTTTCTACGGTGCGCTCTTTCCCCGACTTGCGATATCTCCAACCTTATAACATCGTCGCGCACCGTACGACACGCAGCTCCTACTCGCGCTAAGCCCTTGGCCTGCGGTATCGCACACCACAGCTCCTCTGCCTGTGCGATATCACCTCTCTGTGATATCCTACCTCCGCGGTTCAGCGCACTTAGCGAGGCTCGTGTCGACGTGCGAGACTTAACATACAAGGATATTCAATACTGCAATAGAGACTGTTTCACACAAAGCATAAATGAACCGTATACAGCATGCCAAAGACTTTAACTTATGTTTATCCTTCTATATTTGCTGTGAACTGATTAACACATTCATTCATCAACTGTAAACAACAATCTTGTGCAAAATAGTACATAACAGTAAGCAAATACAATCACATGCATTCAACACAAAACACACAGGTTTTACGTGGTTCACCCCCAGGATGGGAGTTACGTCCACAGAACTGTGTTTCTCTATTATAGCTCAGGGGAAGGTAAAACACAGTTCTGCTGCACCACATATGCAGCTTAAGATCTCCTCTCTTAGATCTCTTTTCTCTTCTATATTACTCTTTTACAATACACTCTTCCCTCCCTGTCGATCCCTGCGGATCGTTACATGCATATTCTATAAGCCAGCTACTGGTTACCGTAAGATTGCTACCGCTAATAACAGAACCAGAGCTAGGCTTTTACAACAGTCTAATAGTCTGCAAAACACTACTAACTAACAAAATGACTAGCTAGCTCTTCAACCTGCCAATCAACTAACCGACCCTTTTACAATACAAAATATATTCTTATATAGGCAGCCCGAAGGTCGTGCCATTACAACACTGTGGGCCTGTCCCAACAGTAACCCAAAACCTAACTAGTGACAGTCGGCCATATCTGTACTTGAGGTAGCCGCTTTCCGTCACACCACAGCTCTCTGCAGTCTTCCATGCTTCCCGGCACTAATCATGGGTACTATGCACCGCTTCGCTTTTCTGTCCTTCTCCTTCAATGCTTCAGCCTCGTTGCTCCGTCTCCTTTATGAGGGTCACTGATCCCTCCTGTCTTCCGCCGCTGCCTTCAATGCAGTGGGTGAGCTCTCTCTTCTCGGCTGCTCAGGTACCGTTGCCTTCTTGACTTTTCTATCTTAAAAGTCATGGTTTTCGGCTCTGCTCTCCAGCTGGAAACGTGCTACGGCGTCGTAGCTCTGTCTTAACTTCTTTCCGCCAAAACTTATCTTTCCGCCAAAACTAGCAGCTTCTTCTGTAGCTGTGGGGCCCTGCTCCAATAGGTTGAATTGATAACACCAAGAAATTGTGTCTCATAGTATTCTAAGCTCATCCCATGTTCTCTTTAAGGCATGTTAAAATGGATCATGGTCTAGTGGTAAGGTATTGATCCAAATTTGGTTTTCAAGATAATAATTGGTTATCGACTAAAGTTCTACAAAAACCATCACATGCAATGTTTGATGTTATGGATGAGGTAGGAGATATGGTTAATGGTGTGAATGGCCCCATGCTATCCCACTTGGTGTCCACCCCTATATTGATACAGTAATATAATGGTAGTATGGAAAATGTATTAGTCGAAATAAAGTGCATTGAAAAAAAGGACATGTATTTTTACATAAAACACAAGAAACAATGCCTTAAGTGTTAAATAAAAAAAAGACCCAAAACCAAATATTGTTGGACTTAGGGGAAGCTGAAGAGTTGGTCTTCCAACTTCGACCCCAACTACTCTATTCTCCTATTTACGGTTGTTATTCCAACTTCGACCCCAACCAAACTACTCTCCTATCTACCCTTGCACAACAAAGGAGCATGGGTTATTTGGATGAGATTGGGAGTAAATGCTACAAGTTTTCCATGTGGAGAATGGAGATGAACCACACAACCAAAGAGTAATGTAACCTGTATATTGTTGAGAAATAAAGAGTTGGGTTGAAGCCAACTGAATGTTAGATTTCCCATTCAGGCCTCTAAGGTAAATAATGTCTCAATGTATGATGAATTTCCTTTGTGTGTTGTCTAGTTATTGTGTTAGTTTTCAACAACGTTTTAATGGAATCCACTTTGTGTTTTAATTGTTTCCTGGTTATATACATTGATGTATTCTTTAATGTAACTTGATTCACTCCATTATTATATTCTTCCTTGGCAAGTGGGAACCCCAACAACTTTTTTTCCCACACTGTCCATCCACACCCTATATTATGAAATCAATGGTTTCCATCATAGGGTTGTTGCATTTCTTTAGGGAGTTGACAAATTTTTTTTTAAAGCTTGTTGACTGTTGGGCATCTTACCTTCTTACATGGGTGATTTACCTCATAACTCACCATATTATCTACTTGGGTCAACATACTACTTTTTTATTGGGCATATTACCTCTCTCCTAGGCTTTATGTATCTCTTGATTAAGCATATATCTTATTGTTGGGGAAATTTCCTTATGATATTGGATGAACTTTCTCTCGGTTGGTCAAACACCCTCTTGTTATGCATATTATCTATTTTGGTTGGGTGTCTTATATTCAATGGGAATCAAAACTAGGTTGAAGCTTTATAAACCTATTTTTGCAAGTCTTTGTTTTTGTAACTCCATAAAAGAATGAAAAGCTCAATTCCAACAAGTCACAAACTAAGCTTAGCAAGGTTTTGAAAAGCTAAATATAATTGTTATTTGATATGATGGAATTGTTGATCCATGCTCCAGCCATAGTGTTGTATTGTAGTTTGAATGTTTATAATGGAGTAAGAACATTCGTTCACCACCTTTGGTTAAAGAGATTTACTAAATGATTTATGTAATTATCATGGCACATGTTAATGGATGAGCATAATTATAATGCTTAAGTACATGGGCATTAAGAGAGCGAGGGCAAGATGCTTCTATTTCCATAGGTATAAAGTGTAAGATCCAAGTAAAGCTTGTATACTTGTTAATAAAGACTAGCAACATTGATTTGTTAAACTAAGTGGTTTCATTGTCCACACACTCCATAACAAGACAATCTGAGCAAAAGTTACAATGGAATTAATATTACCTTGTCTCACAAACTTAACCAATGTTTTTAGGAGGGAAGTAGATTGGAAAATTATAATATAATCATGTTGTTGAAACAGATAGGCTATAAACCTACAATTTACGGATCATATGGTATGAGATCCCTAGTTTGAGTAGACTTGGTGGGACCTGTATAGTAAACACCCACAATGACTATAGGAGAAGCATAAAATAAGTGTTTATAGGCCTCTAGAGAAGTAGAGGACCAACATTTATGGGAGGGGGGGTCATCATGAAGAAGGAAAAGAAGAAGATCCTAAGGCTAGGTTAGATCGACTATGGTAGATCATTGCCACAATAACATTAATGGCAACATAACTGTTGGTACTAAGGGAATGGAAACACCCTCAAAACACAAAGCTAACCTAAAAGATCCAAATAAAGAGGAGATAGAACCAAAGTTAGAATGAAAGACAGACAAAGATGAGAGAATGTATCCATAATAGAATGCACATTCCTTTTTTAGTAGATGAAATGGTGGACATCAAGCCCTATGGAAGAGAAGTTAATGCCACCAATATGAACTAGTGGTTAAAATAGATGGAGGTGTATTCCAACATGCACAAAGAGGTGTACTTCAACTTAAAGGCCATGATTTGGCATGGTGGGAGAGTGATATAATAGGTCGAGAAATAGAGAATGATCCATTGGTGATTGATTGGGGGGTGTTTAGGGATAAGATAAAAGTGCAATTTTTTCCAATTGGAAGTGAAGAGCACCAACAGATTATGTGGCATTACTTCAAGCAAAGAAAAGGACAATTAGTGGAGGAGTTCACCATAGAGTTTAGGAAGAGAGCCATTTAATTAGATGAATCTATCAAAATTCCAGATATGGTGATCAAATATTTGGGAGCCTTGGTACCACATATCCCATTACAATTGATGTTGTTCAAGCCTAAGATGATCGATCAAGTGTTGAAGCACAATACCTTGAAGGAGAAAAGAAGAAATAATAATTTAATACACACAAGAAAATAGAACCACAAGAGTAGAGAAAATGGAAGAACAAAAAAGAAGTGGAATGAGAATAATATTTTGGTACTTGCACAAGAAGCAACCCCTTCTGTCAAGCAATGCAAGGCTTATGAGAAAAATGGAAACACTTAGGAGGATTGTTGGAAACTGCACTTTGAGAAGCACCCCAAGCATTTTCAGAGGAAGAGGAGGAAGAAGGATTTGATCACTACAGTGATTATTGTTTAGAATTATATGCAAGATGATGGCTGCGTGTGGATCTCCATGAATTCTAGTGAATAAACTCTGTAATTGCAATTATGGAAATCATGCACATATGAGCAATTGTGGAAATGTTCTCATAGAGTAAAGTTGCACTTTGTATTAGGGTTCAATGCACACAAAAGGTATTTACCAATTTCATTTATTTATTGATGGTATTTGGTCTTAGTATTTGTCGGAAGAGACAAGCACGTATTTCTATGGGTGGAAACCACCATGATTAAACCTTAAGACTTGGATGGTGAAATATACATGTTTTTGGACCAAAATCTACTAAGAAAGGCCCAAACACATGCGATTTTCAAATTTTGATGTGAAAATGCAAAATATGTGATTTGCTAAAAAATGGCCCAATCAATTAGTTGGGCCACTCCTACTTTCCCCCATTCACAGAAGTCTACCTTTTAAGGGTTATGATTTATTTGGATGCTTAATTTCATGCACTGTGAAAACTTTTTTCTCCTCCATGACTCCCTAATGGCAAGTCTGCAACAAGAGAACCAGAAACTCAATGCAACAAGAAAACCAAAAATTCAAATTTGATAAAATATGTTTTTTTTTTAAATCTCAGATGATAAATTACAAGGTAAATTCCCGAATATATATTCTTTATCGGGTTGTGAGGTGACTTTAGGAAAAGTCACAACTCTTAATTTAATTTACGTTTAATATATATTTACATCCTATTATTTATTATTATTGTTTGTATCTTTCTTTTTTGTATTTTTTATATAATTATTTTTGTATAATAGTGCCCTCTTCTTTTTTGTACTCAAAGCAAGGAAATGATGGATGTTGTTGAATGAACTTCCTGGTCTCCCATGAAGCATATTCTTCTGGACAATTCTTCCACTTAATAAGGTATTCTCCGATGATGCGAGAACATAGTATTCTTTCATTGATGTTGCAGATAGCTTATGGTTCTAATACAAGTTTCTCTTCTTCATCCAAGGTAGGAAGTGTCATTTGCGAAGGTTGTTTTTGACCCAGCTATTTTTTGAGATTTGAAACATGAAAAACATTGTGAATTCGATTCTTGTCTGGTAACTTCAATTCATATGCTGCTGGGATAATCTTTCAGATAATTTGGTATGGTCCATCAAACTTGGAAGATAATTTATTTTTCCCTTGTTTCTTAAGTGACAATTGCTTGTATGGTTGAAGTCTTACGAATACCCAATCTGCTTCTTCAAACTCTCTTTATGTTCTATGTTGATGTGCTTGTTGTTTCATACAATTTTGTGCCATAGTTAAATTATCCTCGAGTATTTGCATTACTCTATGATTTTCTTAAAGTTGACTTTTTACTGCAGGTACTTATGCATCACCTTGAATGAATTCCTTTCATTTGGGAGGTGCATAACTATATGATGCTTGAAAAGGTGTCATTTTCGCTGACATATGGTAGGTGGAGTTATACCACCATTCTGCAAGATGTAACCACTGTAACCATTTGTTCTACTTGTTTGTGACGAAACTACGGAGATAAGATTCCACACATTTGTTAGTAACTTCTGTTTGTCCATCTGTTTGAGGATGGTAGGTTGAGCTCATGTTAATAGTGATCCGAATTTGTTTGCATAATTCTTTCCAAAAATTGCTTGTGAATTTGGCATCTCGGTCACTAACGATGATTTTTGGAAATCCATATAATTTGTTTATTGGATTTAGTTTTCTTAATACCCATAAAATGCGCATATTTCATTAATCATTCCACTACTATGAAGATTTTGTCCTTTCCTTCAGATAAGGGAAACCCTTCAATGAAATCCATGGAGATTTCCTCCCACTTCTGGGTTGGAATGTGAAGCGGGTGGAGTAACCTTGGAGTCATGACATTTTTGCTTTTGTTTCTTTGACAGGTATCAAACTCAGCTACATACTTTTGAATGTCTTTATACATACCCTTCCAGTAGAAGGATTTCTCGACATTGTAGTTAGTTTTGAAAAAACCTACATGGCTTGTGACTAGGGAATCGCGAGATTCTATCAACACCTTGGTTTTAAACCGAGATGTAGGGCTTAAGTAGATCCTTCATTTATACCAAAGGATGTAATTCCTCCATTCAAATCTTGAACATTGATTAGGATCATTAATTAAGGCACATGTGTCTCGGTCCTTGACATATTCTCCTCAGATTTCGTCCAACCAATCTAGAACTGCAATTGAGAATGCGTAAGCCTTGACTTCTTCATATTTTCGGGAAAGGGCATCGACAATTACATTGTCCCTTCCTCGCTTATGTAGTATCTCCATGTCAAATGTAGCAATATTTTATATCCATTTTTGTTGTTTAGTTGACAATGTTTGTTGTTGTAGGAGATATTGAAGACTATCGTGGTCTGTTCTTATCAATATTTTGCTCCCTATGAGGTATTATCACCATTTTGTTAAAGTATGTATACTGGAAAGCATTTCCTTATCATACCTGGATTTCAAACTCTCTCTCTCTTATTGAGATTCACGTTTTCAAAAGCTATCGGATGACCTTCTTGCATCAAGACTGCTCCTATCCTGAATCATGAAGCATCACGCTCAACTATAAATGGTTTTGTGAAATTTGGGGTTGCTAATACTGATGTTGATGACATAATGTTTTTTAATGATTCAAAACATTTTTCTGCCTCATCATTCCATCGAAATGAATTTTTTTTCAGTAAGTTTGTTAGGGGGGTCATCTTATGGGTGTAATTTTTCACATATCTTCGATAGTACTTGGTTAAGCCTAGAAACCCTTGTAATTTTTAGATGTGATTGCCTTGATCTGACTAGGATCGACTTTGACTCCTTTTAATATTATATGGCTGAGATAGTCAGCTTCTTCTTTTCCAAAAGTGCATTTTGACATTTTTACAAAAAAAAGACGTTCTTCCAATATGGTTAGTACTTGATCTAAGTGTCAGACATGCTCTCTCCATGTTTTGCTATATACAAGGATATCATCAAAAAATACTAATACAGAATTTCGTAAATATGGCTGGAACAATTCGTTCATTGCGGCTTGGAAGGTGGCCGAAGCGTTAGTTAGCCCAAAGGGCATTACTTTGAACTCATAATGGCCCTCATGAGTACAAAAAATAGTTTTGGCTATGTGTTGTAATCTAACATTGATTTGGTAATATCCCAATCTCAAGTCTAATTTTGAGAAGTACTTAGCTCCATGAAGTTCATCCATCAACTCATCGATGAATGGAATAGGGAATTTATTCTTAATTGTTACCTTGTTGAGTCCTCTGTAATCTATGCACAACCTGAAAGACCCATCCTTCTTTCGAACTAGCACTATTGGAGCGGCATAAGTGATTTTTCTCTTTGAAATGACTCCACATTTTAACAAATATTGGGTCAACCTCTCAATCTCTGTTTTATGATGATGGGGATATCTATATGGTCTGATATTTACAGGCTTTGCCCCTGGAGGTATCTCAATTAAGTGCTAAGTATTCATGTTTGGTGGGAGCTCCATAATAAGCTCTTGGAACACCTTGTGGTGTTTTTGGATTAGCTCTAATATATCTGGTGGTTTGCAGCCATATCCTTCACATGTTGGCTACTCCATCTCTTGACATTGGATTATGTAAGCAGGTGCTCCTTTTCGAATTAGCCTTTCCTTCTGATGTGATGTAACCAATTGAGTTTGGGGTGTTTGGAAATTGTACAACTTGTACTCTTTCCTTAGCCAATTTAACTTGATGAAAGTGCTCTTGATGGTTAGTGGAGTAAGTACCCAATGTTTGTACCCATTGGATTCCCAACACAGCGTCGACTCCTCCTAGAGGTACTGCAAAGACGTCAGATTCTAGGTTATACTCTTGATTTGTAATTTAACCTTGTGACATTTTCAATCTTCTTTCCGTGTGCCACCATAACCTTCATGTTCGACATTGGAAAAATGAACAAGTTGAATATCTTAGCAAGATTAACATTAATAAAGTTATGTGTATTGTTGGTATCTATGAGAATCGAAACATTGTTTTTTTTATATGTCCTTTTAGCTTAAGTGTTTATGGTTGGAATATCCTTGTAATGGAGGCCAATGAGATATTTGGTGTATAATCTTATAGTTATGAGTGGAAATCATGCCAGGTTCTTGTATCTTCCTCACTTCGCTCTTCACATTATGAGATTTTTTCTTCTTCATCGGCTTCGCAAGCATACCGTTTTTGGGGGTTGCTCCTTTAAAAACATCTGTGCTTAGGATCCCATATTTCTCCACAATATTTGGACTTTCCTTCCCTCATCCTCTGGGCTTCTAAACTGGGTTTTTCCCCTTCCCTTAGATGCGGCGGCATATACCTTGAAGTTCCTGTATTCGTTGATTGGGGAGGATTCCTCTTGGAGTAGTTTTTGTCGAAGCCACTTTGAGTGGATCATTTAAACTTGTTCTCGATGATCTTGGACTTACGTCTTGCCTTCTCCATAGTAGAAGTGTTATATAATTCTAACTCTTCTCAAACGTGCAGTTTTAGTCCATGTATGTATGTTTGTAGATGTTGGTCATCAGATAGTTCTGGGACTCGAGTTGCCAAAGCTTCACATTCACATGGTGTACTCATCTACAATGCCTTTTTGCTGCAACCTGGTGATCTTGGCAAATAAGTCTTTCTTGGTTACACCTTGAAACCTTTTAAGAAGATCGTTCTTAAAGTTATTCCAACTAAAGGAGCAGACTTGGGTTGTCAACTTCCACCACATGTACCAATTTTACGCACTTCCCTCTAACTGCATGGCAATGTACTTAATCTTCTCGCTATCGTAGGGTATGTTATGGATATCAAAGTATTCCTTGGCTTTATTGATCCATGCGATGCATTGCTTCTTGTCACCATCAAATTTGGGTAACTCTAGCTTTACCCTTATATGGTATATGTGTGCTTGGGGGATTGATATCGACATAATGTTAAAGAAGGGAACTTCATGGGGTGGCATCGTGTTGTGTTGTCTTGGCGAGTTAGGTGTATTTGGAGGATGTGTATTGAAAGGGTCTAGGTGGGGGAAATGAAGTGTGCGATGACAGTATGGCCAAGATAATGTTCAAAGATTATTGTGTCTTCTTTTGCTCTGCCTGCAATGCAATGATGCCTTTCTCTATTCCTACATTGAATCCTGCTAGTTCATTATTATTTTTGTTGATGTCTTCCTTGAGTTGTGCATATCTCTTGTTGACTTTTTCGTCTAATTGATCCAATATGGCATTGATATCTCCCATTCTAGCAACTACTGGGAATTTATCCATGTTGAACCTTGATTTATTATTATTATTATAGTTTTTTATATTATTATTATTATTTTTTAATTTTTTTAAATTTAGTTATAGTTTTTTATGATCCTTTTTTTTTGCAAGTTAACGTGGGGGAGAGGGGTCGGAGAGGGGTCAGAGGGAATGGGGGATACGACGAGGGAAGTAGGTTGACCCAACATGAGAAGGCAGGGGAAAGTCGATGGGAGGAGGGCAGGACACAAGGGGAATAGACATACGACACAAACGTGGGAAGCAGGGGGAAGGGAACACAGTTGGGGGACTAAGGATGGAGAGGTGACGACCGATGGGGAGCAGGATGCAATGGAGAAGTTGGGAGGGGGTTGCAGAATGATGGAGGAGCAGGAGCAGGAGGTCGGGGGATGGTGGACGCAAGAGTGTTGGGCAGAGTGGGCGACAACTAGAGCAATAGGGAGGAAATATAGGTAGAGGGCAGTGGGAGCTGCGCAACAGGATGGCGCGCCGGAAGATGGGAAAGCAAGAGTGGATAAAGAGGAAGCAGAAGGAACAATGGGGAAAAGGAATGTGCGGGGGAAATGGATGTGGTTGAGCGAGGGCAGAGGCGTGGGGGAATGCTAGCAGGCGGATTGGAGTTTGGACGACGGTGATGATTTTGTAGCAGGCGTCTTCGTGCTCTGATACCACTGCAACAAGAGAACCCAAAACTCAATGCAACAAGAGAACCCAAAACTCAATGCAACAAGAAAACCAAAAATTCGAATTAGATAAAATATGTTTTTTTTATATAAATCTCATATGATAAATTACAAGGTAAATTCCTGTATATATATTCTTTATTGGGTTATGAGGTGACTTTATGAAAAGTCACAATGCTTAAGTTTATTTATGTTTAGTATATAGTTACATCCTATTATTTATTATTATTATCTTTATCCTTTTTTTTTGTATTTTTATATAATTATTTGATGTATAACAAAGTCCCCAAATCTTGACTCGGTTATCCCATAAAATGAGAGTTTGTTAAAGAATAATGGACGGGGGGCACTATATCGGATGCTAAGCCAATTAATGATCACTATAGGCTTTCTTAAAATGAAAGTGACAATATTCCTCTAAGTGCAAGTCTCGCCATGATGGAAACTTAAACAAGATTCAATCATACTTTGACTGCCAAGCACACCACCTATAAAGAAGTGGAATGCCATGTCACAATAATTGGTGTATGACATCCAATCTCACTTAACAACTATGTTGGCTTTTGCTAATCAATGGTCTCCTTATAGAGTACATGGAGCCGAAATAAATGAGGATTTGATCTTTGATGGAAGCGATAACAGAGGACAATTAATATTATACAGAACATGCCCTCTTTTTGGTGATAAATATGATAATAATCAAACATAAATTTCATAGATGATTGTAAGTCCATCATGATCCAAGTTCTAAGTGTTACCTCTCATATTGTACGAGGGAAACCCAACAAATGAATGTAATGAAGTCATTCAAATTGCAAATCTTGATACAACATAATTAGTTACACATGGCTTAGAGCCCCTTGGGGTGATTATCATGTTGCATTATTGTATAATATAGTTTGATGGATGTAATTACTATGCGTAAAACCCCCCTCCTTACAAAATGGTGGGCACACTCCATTTAGACACATTAAAACCCTCAAACTATGTTAGGCGCGCCTCCTAGAGACATATCCCTTGTTTTTTGGATTCCAAAGATAAGATTCTTTGATTTATGAGATTTATGTCTAAAAATCCTTGATTTATGGGGGGTGCACCTCCAAGAGACATAATAATTTGATTCTCGGAACTAGATTCCCTAATCCCTAATTTTTGGATCTATGTTGGGGGATTCCTCTTCCTATGTAGGGCACACCTCTTGGGGACAAAATCCCTTATTTTATGGATGATTTGCCCCTCCACGTGGCCTATTCTATGGGAGGGGGGTTACCTCTATCCTTCTTGAGTTCTAATTAGTGGCACCTAGGAGCTATTGCACTTTTCTATCTCCTAGAGATGGTTCCCTCTCTCTTGCATGATTTCAACACTTGGTTAGGCACCCCTTTTACTTCACGAGGCTAATACAAGGAGAAACCTTCTTCATTGTAAAACATGGTTGGACTTTTGGAGTCTCCTCTTCTTGGAGACTAATTGATATATCATTCATGGAGATGTACTCTCTTGTTGATGCCCGACATTTAATCTTTTTTGGAGCTTTCAAATGTTGTAAGTATCACCAACTTTTATACATTGAAATTTATATATTTTGGGTTGGAGGCCATATAACACTATTAATATCAGATTGAAAGGAGAAGGGTTTGTGTTAATCTTTATCATTTTTTCCTTTTTATTTGTGCACATAAGAGTATTGATTTTTACATTCATTCTTAATTCAAAGGGTGTAATATTGATCTTTTGTGTGTATGGTGCACCTCCGAAGCTAGAAAGGACGTGGATACTTAATTCGATCCCTTCCCTTGTAAAATCTAGTATATTCTTGCACTTCACTAAGTAGGGTTTGATTAATCATGTGACCTTCCCCCCCTTAGTGACACGTGAAACAAGGCCCTCTTAGATTGCATTTCTTTGACTCCACTTGCCCTTAGTGGATCAACACTAGTCTCTTGATTGGTTTCTCTCTATCCTCCCATCACCCTTTCCTTTAATTTATGTGCTACAACCATTTTGTTAGGGAAACCTTTTCATCTCACATCGCTCATCATTGTCTTTGCCTTAGTAATCATATCTCAGTGAAGTCACCCTTGAATTGGAGAAGAGCCAACCAAAAGTGTGAAGGGGATTAGTGTGGTGACATTGACCTTTTCCTTTTGAGTTCCCCTAGACTAGCTTGCTTCTTTGTAATCACATGTGCTAATTTGGGAGGTAATAAAACGCATAAGAACAAAACCCCTTGAATTAGAGAAGAACCAAGCAAAAATACAAAAGAGATTGGTGTTTTCACATTACCCATTTCCTTTGAGTTCCCCTAGTTTAGCTCGCTTCTTTAAAACTTTAATCACACATACTAATTTAGAAAGTAACACTCTACATAAACACTATATCTCTTAGAATTTTGTCCAACTCCATATAGACCAAAACAATTGAAAATTAAATAAAAACTTTAACTTTATGTACTAGTAAATTTTCATAATATGATAAAAATTTAATATAAAATAACAACGAAATCGTTTCACAACTATCTATCTCCATAGAATAATTTTACGGATCAACATATTACTTTAATGTTGTACCTCAAAACAATAATTTTTATGTTGGGGGATGGTTTTGATTGCGTACAAATTTTTGAAAGCCCAACTTTACTAACTTGTGGTAGTTGTCAAGCGGGTTTAATTATTTTAATTTAATTTATTTTCTATTTAAATGTTCAATATACAGACATAATCCATGATTTGATTTCGCCTCCAAGGAAAAAAACAGGTACAAAGTAGTTATTCTGCGGGTATTGATATTTGGTACTTGCAGCAGTGTCCCAGAACGATGAGGAGGATGTGATGCATGGTGCACGAAGGCAGGGGAACGCAAAGAAACGAGAATATATAAGCCGGGGAATCGCAGGGCACAGCAGAATTCAAATCTTTTTTCGTCAGTTCTACTTCTTCCGACCCCAAAACAAAGACCGATGGGGAACAAAATCGCTCGCACAACACAGGTATCGGCCTCCGAGTATTATCTTCAGGACCTGCCTTCTACATACAATTTGGTTCTCAAGGAGGTTCTTGGACGGGGGAGGTTCTTTAAATCCGTTCAGTGCAAACACGATGAAGGCCAAGTCTTCGTCAAGGTCTATTTCAAGCGTGGCGACCCCCTCGATCTCAAGGTAAAGCTAACTTAACCTAACCTAATTTGCTCTTCATTCCCCTTTTGCATTTGTTTTGCTTGCTTGTAATATTTTTAAACTGCTTAGTTAATTTCGGCATCAAAATCATAAAATCCAACTCCATTCTGCAATTTATATTGCCAGGCCCTTGGTCCCAACTATCCAATTGTACTTCAACTACTCATTGCTTTTTTACAACGGAGAAATCTTAAAAACCACACAATTATCATATATTCAGATATTAACAGTTGGCTCGACATCCTTACTTTTATCATTTAATCGTTGAAACCTTTTTAATTTCTTAAAATGCAGTGCAGTAACTTCTATAGATATTTGAATTTCTTTTTGTTTTACCATTTTTCATATACAATAATTTTATCCTTTTTTGGAAAAAATGCAAAAATTAGCCCAATGGTAAAATTTAGAGGAGGCAGAGATACATACTTAGCTTATGAGTACAAGTAATGGTAACAGTGAATGTCCCAGCCAGACAGGGACACCCACAGTTAGTACTTATGTAATTATGGACACTTTAGTCAACCAACAATGCTCACTTGATGATCTGATGTTTCCAACCTATCATGGCTATTGCTAGGTATTTGATGTAAACTCCATAATGAAAGTTGAAACAGAGTGTCTGGACTATTCCTAAATATCTAAAACATTGTGGGTTGAAAGGATTTGTCATCTTTGTGAGACCATGAGTGTTGATGATGAAAATCACTTTCTTTGAGGGTGAAAATCACTTTATCTTAGTGGTTTTTGAGCATAGGCAACCACCACTAGTATTAAAGAGTGCTGTGGAGAAACCCAAACAACCAAAATTTACATATAATGCATCGAAGTCCAGATCAAAATTTGCTCTTCAAAGCTGGAATGGGATATGCAAACTATCTGAAAAGGCAATAGTAGTCTGTAACTATTACACTATATCTGAGTCTTTGGCTAATTTGTCATATTTTTCATCCATCTCTTCCAGCTTTTTCAAATGGATACTTAAAGTACTGGATTGACGGTCTCAATCCCTCAATTTGATTGTTCATTTTGTGAAGGATCATTTTTATCTTTCTATTCTCATTATCCTTTTCATGCCCCTAGCTGGAAGGGTGAGCCATGTGCAACTCAAACTAGAATGACCCAGATTTTTATAATTTCTGAGACTGTAAGGAAAACCAGAATTGTACCAGAATTCCAAAAGCACATCCCTTACAGGAAGAATTCCGCATTCATAGTGATACACAGGCTTGCAAAAACTCCATTCCATTTCATCTTATTATCTCAACAAATCAAATACAGAGCCTCCACATAGAAGTGCGTTGGCATACTTCTGAATATCCAGGGAATATAAGGATGAACACAATTGGGAAAAGGTGATGACCAGAAACCACACCAGACCAGCTCCCTGCGACTGTCCACAAAGAATGCCTAGAATTGGCCTCGACCATAAATGCTGAGAATACCTGCCATCATTGCCTCTCCACGAATAATAAAATTGTTCCAAGATACAATGCAGCTTACATTATTCCATCGTGAGAATAACAATGCAAGGAGTGAAGGGGCAGAGGGCACAAGGGGGAGTAAATCCTCCATCATGCGACCCAAAAATGCTGAGAATATCTGCCATCATAGCCTCTCCATGAATAATAAAATTGTTCCAAGATACAATGCAACTCACATTATTTAAAGCTTGCCATCGTGAGAATGATAATGCAAGGAGTGAAGGGGCAGAGGGCACAAGGGGGAATAAATCCTCCTTCATGCGACCCATAAATGCTGAGAATATCTGCCATCATAGCCTCTCCACGAATAATAAAATTGTTCCAAGATACAATGCAACTCACATTATTTAAAGCTTGCCATCGTGCCAATGATAATGCAAGGAGTGAAGGGGCAGAGGGCACAAGGGGGAATAAATCCTCCTTCATGCGACCCATAAATGCTGAGAATATCTGCCATCATAGCCTCTCCACTAATAATAAAATTGTTCCAAAATACAATGCATACAGTTTGGCTTGGTTGTTTGAGGCAATTCCAAACCCATAAGAGAAACTAATTACTATATTTTCCATCAGGGCTAGTGAGAGCCCCTCCTTCTCCTGCCACCTCTCTCCTGGTCTGATATTCTTACTACTACTGTTGGCATTGTTTCCTGAACAATACCTTTGGCTGCTACTGTTCTCTACTCAGATAAAGAACACTACAATCAGCCCCAGTGATGAATATTATATCAATCCCAATACCTTTGGCTGCTACTGTTCTCTACTCAGATAAAGAACAATACAATCATCCCCAGTGACGAATATCATATCAAAGCAAGGGTTCTTTTGCAGCAACAAGTAGATCAAGGGTTAAACATACGGAGTTGGCTAAACTCTAGACCATTTGCACCTTTCACGGCAAGTTTGGCCGGAATCCGGCAACACGATTTGTTATTGAAAATGAGATTTTCATTGTTAAAATTGCAATTTTTCTTGCAGAAATGGATCCGGGACCCTTGATTACCCCGGGGGCACCCGGACTATACAATTCCAATCACTGAAAACTACCATTTGATCAATTTTTGCCGGATTTTGGCTAAAAAACTCACCGGATTTCGGGTGCAAATGATCGAGAGTTTAGCTTACACCATACTCCCACTTTCTTTGGGGAAAAAGTGGAAAATTTAGTGAAATGGTGAATGTTAGCCCTTGAAATTTTATGTGATAAACAGGCAAGGATTTTTCTTATTAAAGAGGGCACATATACATACACTAAGTCGGGCACACAGGGAAAAAGTGGAAAATTTAGCGAAATGGTGAATGTTAGACCTTGAAATTTTATGTGATAAACAGGCAAGGATTTTTCTTATTAAAGAGGGCACATATACATACACTAAGTCAGGGGCACACACAGTCGTCTCTTATGGAGACTCCACTCAACCAAAAATACTTACTCCTCTACACATTGTTCTTTCCAGTGCCCCTGGTCTCGACAGTAAATGATAATTGTTACTCCAACATTCTTACTACTGGCATTGGTTTTTTCATCCATGATATAATGCATACACAGTGCTGCCAAAGAAATTAACATGTGTGAATCAATAAATACCCTACCTCCATCTTTTCCTTAAAGATAAGACAATAGAGCCCATTTCCATCTGTCTATAGCCCTCTTGAAAAGTACAAAGGGTCCAGATCCACTTACAGGATAATCCAGGTTTACAACATATGCCTGTGAATGCAACGCACTCATTCAACCCACCCCCTACCATTTGCACCATAATCACCCACACATGCTGCATAAAATCTGATTTTAACAAGGAAGAGCTCTTTCGTTATCTCTCTCTTTGGGAGCAGCTCAGAGGTAGGAGTTCTGGATGAGTGGATAGCAACAACGTACATACTGTATGAGCAGGTCAAAGCCATGATAAGAACACAGGTGGGTATATCAGAGAGGAGTAATGACACATGCTGTCTGAGCAGGTCAAAGCCATGATAAGAACGCAAGAGGGTATATCACAGAGGAGCAACAATGCACATGCTGTATGAGCAGGTCAAAGTGATGATAATAACACAGGAGGGTATACCAGGAGGAACAACGATGCAATGCTGTATGAGCAGGTCCAAGTCAGGATAAGAACACGGAAGGGTATATCAGAGAGTTTCTGTAGTGATGTCAGGGTAAAGCATTTGGGATATACATCGATAAATTGGATGAGTGAATCAATGAGAAAGGGGGAGGAGGGGTAAACATAGCAAGTGTTATCATAAAAACTCTCTGGTATGTGGATGATGTAATTTTAGCAGCATGAACATTTTGCAGCTTACGGTAGCATCTTTTGACACTAGAAACATTTTTTAAGGAAGTGGGTCTGGAAGATGATAGATAAGATCAGGCCTAAATCTGGTTAAAAAGAAACAAATCAGGCCTAAATCTGCTTAAAAAATGAGCCTTTGGAGATAATATAGACCTACAAATACTTGGGATTAGAGTTCAACGAAAGGCTGAATTAGGAAGGTTCTGAGGGCAATGGAAGGTGACTTTCTTCTGCAAAATAGGTGCATATTTGCAGAGATATGGGATTGGGGAATAATCTGTTTTCTATTCCTAACAATTGTAACATTCTTTCTACTATATATATGTGAGGTTTGGGGTCCAAGCATCTCAAAAACCAGGTAGAGCCAAATGGAAAGGGTCTAGAAACAGTGTCATCTTTTATTGGATTAATAGCAACTTCCCCCTCTGAAATTATGTTGGTTGAAACAGGTTGTATACACTTGAGATGGAGGCGATAAGTAGGCTAAATCTGTAAGGCAAAGGGTGGCTGAAATGGACAGCAACTGATGACCTAGAAAATACTAAATTCAGCAATAAAATATTGCGTTGAAGGAGAAAATGAATGGGAGCTTCAGTGCCAGAAATGGGTAGAAAGTTGGGGTAAAAGGAAAATGTTAGAAATTATGAGGTAGAGGTTCTACAGTGAATTATCTAACAGAACCTAATCCAATAAACAAGCTGAAATCAGCAGCACCACAAAATACTTCATGGGAGTGCAATACAAGTAGAGTAGGTTGGCATGTGCCACAAGTGAAGTTTAGCCATAATATCTCAACAGAAGAATGCCCACTAGATAGAAAGGAGATGAAAAATCACCTATAAGTTTGTTATGGGAAGGGCAATGGAAGAAAAAACACAAAACGACAGTACTAAATTGATAAATTCAACCCAATATTTGAAATCAAGATATAATAATATCTGATATTGAATATTCAGTGGAAAGAAAACAGTCATTAACCCAACCAAGGACAAGCTCACCCAGGCTAAAGATGTGAGAGGTGTTGAATTTTTAGCATTAGCATAAGCTTTAAAAATTTGCAGATGAACTTAGTCAGTAAAAATCAGATTGATAATTTTACCCACAATTTCCCAAATTAGGGTTTTTTCAAAAAACAAATTTTTTCTCTCTCCTGTCTGCAAAAATCAGACTGTCCATGTCAGATCTAAAAATACTTGACTGGCTGTACTTTGCTACGTACGGCCGTATGGATCTAATTGTATGGTTGCCCGTTGACTGTTTGTAGACTGTCCATGTTAGATCTAAAAATACCTGACTGGCTGTACTTTGTCATCGTACAATTGTACGGTCGTACGGATCTAATTGTACGGTTGCTCGTTGACTGTTTTGCTGCTCGATCTGCCCGGCTTGTCTTTCTTTCTGCACGGAGAGAGAAAGATGGAAAGCCCGTGAGGAGAGAGAAAGGGAAAAGATGGCTACCGAAAAAAGGGTTTGCTGGAAATGAATGACCTAGCTGAGGCAAAAACAATCTTCAAGAAGACTTCAATAAAATAGCAGCATCACTTGTGAGAGAAAACTTGTGTGTTGTAAATGAGAAGACTTATCTTATTTTATAGCCTTTGTTCACCTGTAAGTGGACAAGATTATGAAATATAAAAATAATAATATTTTTATTCTTTTCTTTTCCTAATTTCACTTTCACTTTTACCAAAAAAGGGACTTTTATTTTTCCTTTGACTTTTACCAAAAGTCCTTATTTAATTTTGATTCCACCTGTGGTCCTTTTCCTGTGGTACAAAAGTCTTTTTTTAAATTGACTTTTGACTTCCTTTACGGTCGTACGGATCTATTTGTACGGTTGCCTGTTGACTGTTCTGCTGCCCGATCTGCCCGGCTTGTCTTTTCTTTTTGCATGGAGAGAGAAAGATGGAAAGCCTGGGAGGAGAGAGAAAGGGAAAAGATGGCTGCCCGAAAAAAAGACAGGAAAACTGCCCCAAAAACGAAATGCTGAAGGTGGCTGTCCACAAAGTGCTGAAGATTGATTTTTTGATAAAATCCCTAGTTGAGGGTTTGCTGGAAATGAATGCCCTAGCTGAGGCAAAAACAATCTTCAAGAAGACTTCAATAAAATAGCAGCATCACCTGTGAGAGAAAACTTGTTTGTTGTAAATGAGAAGACTTGATCTTCTTTTATAGCCTTTGTTCACCTGTAAGTGGACAAGATTAGGAAAAATAAAAATAATAATATTTTTATTCTTTTCTTTTCCTAATTTCACTTTCACTTTTACCAAAAAAGGGACTTCTATTTTTCCTTTAACTTTTACCAAAAGTCCTTATTTAATTTTGATTCCACCTGTGGTCATTTTCCTGTGGTACAAAAGTCTTTATTTAAATTGACTTTTGACTTTGACCTTTTTCCAAGTGCCCCAGTGGCTTGTGTGTTGTAAATAAGAAGACTTGATCTTCTTTTATAGCCTTTGTTCAGCAAGTGGACAAGATTAGGAAAAATAAAAATAATAATATTTTTGTTTTTTTCTTTTCCTAATTTCATTTTCATTTTTACCAAAAAAAGGTACTTTTATTTTTCCTTTGACTTTTACCAAAAGTCCTTATTTAATTTTGATTCCACCTGTGGTCCTTTTCCCGTGGTACAAAAGTCTTTATTTAAATTGACTTTTGACTTTGACCTTTTTCCAAGTGCCCCTATGGTACCTTTTTGATTTCAAAAGTACATCATCATAAACCAAGAGAGTTATTAATTCTTTTACCTCACACACTGTGTGACACCTAGATTTGGCTCAAAAAAATCAACAAGAGGAGGTGCAAGGAGCCCAATGGAGGCTTGACTAGTGACAAGCATGTGGTTTAGGGGATGTTGGAACTTGCAACAGAACAGTGCTTCTTGCTTCATTGTGAAGCATCTACATTAGAAAGGAGTCTGTAATGGAGGTAATAAGTTGGACAACGGTATTCCAGGACAGACAACTTGAAGATAATGTAGAGGGTTTCAAGGATGATGCATTTAAGGGACAAGTTGATGTGGGCATGACTGTCTGGCCCACCACAAGGGGGTCACCTAGATAAGTACCTTAGTGACTCTTTCAGGGCAGGCCTCATGGACGATTCCTATTTATTATTTTCTCTTTATTGTAGCATTCTTGCATTATGATTTCTCACTTTTCGAAAGGCCGATCTTACAAAGATGTAACTTTTCTACCCAATAGACCCTTTGGTCTTGTGAACATTGAATACAATTTTATCCTATTCTTTTTTCTCTATTAAAAACAAAAAATAGGATTCAAAAATATATTATTTTATCTTTCGTATACATATAATTATAACCTCAAAAATCTAGCCCCTATTTTTATATAAAAATACCATATTTCCAATATTGTGGCCTATTGAGCAGATACAACTCTTAAAAATACTTGATGTGATTACTTACGAATAACCCCTAAAAAAACTGTTAGAGCTTTCTAAAATTGTTCTTTTCTCCTTTAACATTCTTAAGTCAAACAACCAAAAGTGAACGAGAAGGGGGTATGTTTCAAATAATATCCAAAACAATGTAATTCGACACAATTGGTAGAAATCTTAGATCAAATTGGCTTTTTTGAATAACAGGAATGATCTCAAAGTTTTACAAACAGTTGCTAATAAGGGTACATACCTAGGTAATGGATGCTGCCTGTAATTGATTTAGATGTCTCAATTGAACCTGACCAAGACCATTGTGAGTGGTGAGCATGAAGCGCAATTTTAGAAACTTCTGGGAGTGGAGTGTTTTGGGAGAGTTTTCTATATAGTACATATTTTAATATATTTTGATGCATATATATATTTTTTGTAAATAAGAAGGAAACATTTCTATTATATAAAAAAGCCAGAGTTACAGAGATCAAAGTGATGGATTGTAGTCATCCTTCCCCTAGGAGATGTTAAAGATACTGCAGCTGCGAGACCCATTCTTAGGGAGGATGGTACCCTAGTCAGTTAACTAGGGCAGAGTAAGACCCTATAAGGTACCCTAGGGCCCCCAGTAGTCTCTTGGGGTTCTTGGTTTGGGACCAAGCAAATTGATGCCACGGCAAAGTCCCTAACATATGGTTAGGCCCCCTATATGTCTCTAGGGTATTCTGGTCTCAGACCAGACAATATCTTAGACACGATGTCTAAGTAGATCCTGTAGGTTGAGACAGAGACTTCCTGGTTTGGGACTAGGTAGATTCTTGGTTTGGGACCAAGTAGTTCCTGTAGGTACATTGTTGGTTAGTTAACAAGGTGGATCTTGGTCAAGTTGACATTGCTAGGTTGTTTGTCAAGGGCCTGGCCACCCCTTGATGATGTCATTTGCACCTAACCCTTGGGAGTACCTAGTTTGGGACCAGGTAGATTCTTGGTTTGGGACCAAGTAGTTCCTGTAGCTACATTCTTGGTCAGTTAACTAGGTGGATCTTGTTCAAGTTGACCAAGATGATGATGTGTGATGTCCTCTCTTCTAATCGATTATTGCTAGGTTGTTTCTCAAGGGCCTGGCCACCCCTTGATGATGTCATTTGCACCTAACCCTTGGGAGTAGTATTGAGGACCAGAGGATCACATCATCTAGTTTGGATCTCGTCTTTATATAGTGATGATAAAAATATATATATGGAACACATGTGACAATATACCTCTAGAGAGAAAAGATTAAAGTCCTTGGTTTTGTTGGTCCTATGGGTAAAAGGGGTTGTTTGCCCACCTTTATGGTACACTTTGGTCTTATGGGTATGAGGGTTGCCTTATCTTCTTATGGTGACCCCCCTTTGGTTGACTTATGGTCCTTTATCTTCTACTTGGTCCCAACACTCTTATTGTTAAACAACTTTTATTTTATGGTTTTATTTTTGTAAGACCATTGGACCATTGGTACTTTTATTTTATGGTTTTATTTTTGTAAGACCATTGGTGCATTGGTACCCTATCCTAAGTCAACTTTTATTTTATGGTTTTATTTTTGAAAGACCTTTGGATTATTGGTACCCTATCCTAAGTTAACTTTTATTTTATGGTTTTTATTTTTGGACCTTTGGTACCCTTTTCTTGATAACGTTCCTAAAACTTAGGGGTTGCCTAAGGGACCTTTCTAGAAGGCTTGTCAAAGATTATAAATTAAAAGTTTCACTTCTTCATTTGTATGTTTGGAAAATCTCAGATTTGACTTTTGAATGTGGAAAAACTTAGATATGATTTTTGAGTGTGGAATAACTCAGATTTGATCTTTTTAGTAAATTGTTGTGAGTTTCTTCTGCTGTTGGGACGTGACTTCTTCTTGTTGAACTGTGATTGTTTAGTGTCTATACTACTAGGTCATAGGTCTGTTTGTCCCTCTTCTTGCTGGTCGTAACTGTTGGGTGTTTATACTGTTGCTAATTTTGGGCATGACCTTTATTGGATTGAGTCATGACTGTATCCTCTATGCTTCTGTCGTGAAGTGTCTTCTCTGTTGGGCATGACTGTGTGCCTCTGCTGGACATGACTGTGTCTCTACTGGGTATGATTGTGTGTTAGCATGACTGTATGTTTCTTTGTTAGTGTGATCGAGTGTCTCTGCTGAGCATGACTGTGTGTCTCTTTGTTGGTGTGACTGTGTTTCTCGGCTGTGCTGTGACTTGTGTCTTTGCCTTCTTAAGAAGTGCTGCTAAAAGCCTGATTAAATGATTGAAGTTTCTTAAGAATTTGAGGTTTGTACCCTTATTACTATAATCCTTTTAAGCTCTCTCTCAAGGTGTGTCATTTGTTCATCTAGGTGACTTCTCCCTTCGGTGACAAGATCAGAACCTAAAAGTATCTAAGGATAAGGTTGATCCAAAACAATTCTATATTAGTATTGTTACTGTTCTTTACTGCTGTTATTTCTTGTACATGATTATTGTTTTTTTCATCAGTTATAATATTGTTACTGTACATGGCATTTGGTAAATCAACTCAAGGATCAACTTTAACGTAGTGATTAGTGGAGTGTTAAAGTTGAAAGAGATGAAATTTATGTTTGAATTTATTGCAGTTTGAACTTATTGCAGCTGTACTATTATGAATCTAACTTTGTTTAATAATTCTGTTTATGCACTAAAAAATCATTTTTATAAATCATTCTTACCAAGTGCACATCCTCTACATACACCATCATGGTCTACATGAAGCATTGGTAGACTTGTCACCATGTTTCTTAATGCGGGGAGTAATGTTTTAAAACTCGGACTCAGACTTAGAATCGGTAAGGGTCAACTTGGACTCGGACTCAAAATCGGTAATGACTTGGCCGATTTGAATTTAATGACTCGGATTACTTAAAAAATACATAAAATATTAAATTTTAAAGAAAAAACAATATTTTAAAGATTTTAATCCATGTTGGCAATGCATTAGAGACAAAATATCCAATGTCTACTCATGTATATACCATTTAAGGGTGAATATATCAAAATGGCACCAAGTGTACTGTGTAATACATATCTAGAAGAAAAAACATAATCAATGAGGCCTAAATGGCCTGTAGAGTCCAAAAAACAACATGTTATGATGCGACTACATCATATGTTAATGATCATACATCTCTTTTTGTTTAGCCTTTTCCTCTTCAAATTTATTAAACTTTTGTTGCAACTCCAAGCTAATCTCTCCAATCAACTCTAAATCAGCTCCCCATGGGGCAATATTTCCACTAGTTTAAGTCTATTAATTCCCCCTCCTTTAATCCATTTTTTGCAATACTTGCAATACAATTTCCCTTCAACGACATCAACATATATCTATACCTGATATTTTCCTTTTGGGGCCAATATAGAATCTAAATGCAAAGCAAATCTAAATATGCAAAGAACAAACAAAAAAATCTTATTATTTTGGCAGCAAACAATAGAAAACATGACTGATACTTGTCAATATAATGAGAAAAAAAGAAACAGTGGCTAGTTGGCAGCTAACATACATCTAGGTAACAGAAAATTGGTCTTCAACAATCCAGCTGCTCCAATCTTGTTGATTGTTCTTCAGTGCTGGACACTTGTCCAAGCCTCCACGAATCCAAACAACAATAATACCAAATGCTCATAGACATCTTACAACATAAGTGTGAGGCAAATAGAGGGCCAAGGGTCTTCTTATGGCCTCAGTTTAGGGTCAGAATAAGAAAAATATTAAAAAAAAAACATGTTTTTTTGGAGTTTGCATGCGTGTGGGTGTCTTCCACAATTGACTCGGCTGACTTGGGTTGCAACTTGGTCAACTCGGACGCTAACTTGGTCAACTCAGACCCCAACTCGGCCGATTTAGTATCAAATCGACAACCCTAGCCGAGTTGCAGGACGAGTCAGCTCGGTCGGGGGTCAACTCGGTCAACTTGGCCAGCTCGGACTCGGTCGATTTTTAAAACATTTCCAGGGAGAGCTTTATAGTTTAGATGCGCTATTCTTTTGTGCCATAACCCATTCGTGTTAGTGGAGTTATGGACTAAAGCTTGAGCTGGTAGAGTGCTTAAACGATACAAGCTTTCACCCCTTACACCAATCACTTTTGCTATGTTCATGCTAGAATTCTTGTGCAAGCACATTTTCATTTACAAATGTAACTCTATATCCCTTGTCTTCTAAGGTGGAGATGGAGACAAGGCTTCTTTTCATTCCAGGTACATACAACACATCATTCAGATGTAGTAAGTCATTGGATTCTAACTGAAGAGATGTAGATCCAAACCCTTTCATAGTGTAGTTGGCATCATCTCCAAGTATAACACGGAGATGTGATTAACACAAAGATGTGATTCTTTCTCAACAACTTCTGAAAGGGTCACTTTATAACTAGTCATATGCTTAGAAGCACCACTATCTATAAGCCATGTAGCACTAGTGGTGGGAACTGTACCTAACAATGTTGATATGAAGAAGAATTTTGTACGATCTTCATTTCTTTGTTTCTTGTGATGACGGCCATCTTCCACATCAGTTGTTGAAGCTTCATGCTTCCTCTTGTTTGAACTAAGTCTAAAACATTGGTATGCATAGCGACCATATTTCTTACACTTGTAGCATTGTATGTGTGATAGATCCTTCGTCTTTTCCCTTCGATCTGGTGAAGAACTTGGTCTCCTAGCTTGGTGCTTATGTTTGTGAAACTTGCTTCCTTTTTCCTTGCCTTTCTTGCCATGAGTGATGAAGGCTTGATTCTCCTTGACTTAAGGACCATGGAGTCTTTGCCTTGCTGAAATCCTGATTTCTTTCTGAGTGTAGTCTGCCCATAACTTGTCAAATTTGGGCAACTTGGTTCGACCTCTTATTGTTTGGATGGACTCCCAAGATGGTGGAAGACCATTTAAAGTGGTCATGACAAGCTCCTTTTCTTCAATGTTGTCTCCATTGGACCTTAGCTTGTCTTGAAGTTCGGTGATCCTCATTAAATATGAGGCAATAGATTATGACTTAATCATCTTCATTTTTTGCAGTTTGTTCCTCAATGTGAGAGTCTTGAACATCTTGTTCCTCAGTTTGTTCAAATAACTTCTTCAAGGTCTTGAACATCTTCCTAGCTGTCTTCTTTGATGAGATTTGCGGAATCAAGTGATCTTTGACTGAGTCCACCAGAATCCTTCTTGCTTTTGCATCACACTTCTTCCACTGGGACTTGTCTCCTTTCGCTTTTGGTTCTGGAACTTTCTCATTGACAAACTTCAAGAGATCATTTTCTTCTAGGATGAGAAGAACCCTAGGCTTCCAAGATATGAAGCTTGTAGCTTGATCAAGATGATCTTCAACCTTTATTCCAATCATCTTGTTTGCAGATCTGAACCAGAAACCCTAGCAGGAGTTAGGTCAAAAATGAATTTTGGAAATTAGTGACACTAACCTTACAGATAGATGTGCCTTATCAAGGTGAGTTGAGGGAAGGTGAGGTCGAGCTAAAACAACGGTGGGAAACCTTCGAAACTTGATGCCCTAGTTTCTTCTCGCAGTGTCTTGCAGTATAAAATTGAAACTTCTTGGAATTAGTTATTTCTTTTACCAAAAGATGCGCCTCCCCTAGAGTGAAGTTTCCATAACTCTTTTTTCTGTTGGAGAGATGAGGGAAGGCCTTGGAAGGTCAAACCCTAGCTTCTGACAATGGCCTCTTCTAGAATTGCTTTGATACCATGTTAGTTTTTACAAGATTATAGCAGTATAGCTTAATTGCAAATAAACAATAGGATCACTAAAAGAAAGACAAAGCACATAAACAAAAAAATAAGAATTTATCCTGGGAAACCCAATCGGGAAAAACCCGGCAACCTTTGTATAAAGATAATAGCAACTGAGAGCAGAGAGAAGAAGAAAGAGTTAGATTATCTCTCTAAGATACAACCCCAGAAAACACTCTCCTTGACTGCAGTAGCGCATCTTTCTGCCGGAGCAACTTGCTGTGAGTGGATGAAATAATGAGGGGCGCCTCCTATTTATACTAATTTTCCAAGTGAAAATTTACTGGGTCCGACTTGACACTTTAATTGGGGTTGACCTGTAAATTTTTTACAAGTTTCAAACTTCGGTTATAAGTTAAAAATTTGTCTCATTTTATTGCAAACCCGAAAATTTAAATGCTGGAAATAAACATAAATTTCAGACTTAATAAAACTGTTGTAACTTCACTTTTTCATGGATAGAAAATAAAAAATATGCACGCCATTCAACACACAGTACTCAGAAATTTTTGGCCAATGGCCTTGGAAAAACCCAAGGCGCAAAGCAGTCAGAGAGAGAGAGAGATTTTTATTATCAGGAAATTTACAGCAAAACTTAGAAATTTTCAGACCAACTTATCTCAACTCGGAAGAGAAAATTTTTGCCTCGTTTTCCTTGCGAAAAAGGAAAAATTAAACTTTGATTTTTTTTCTTGTTTTCTGCCTTAATTTCCGTGCCGTTGTACAGACCTCGAAATTTGTGGCCAGATTTTTTTCTCGAAAATCGTGCCTGTTACTTCAAAAACTGTACCGTACGGATCAACAATAAGTGTTGTTGTGCTCCTCGATTTTCGTTCCTTCTCTGCTGCTGTCTTTTCCCTCGATTTGCGTGTTGCAATTTTTTTTTTCTCTTTTACAGAAAAATGGACAGTTTCTCTCTCAGCTCTCTCTTTCACTTAAATTTGCAAAAGTGAGGAAAATGACCTTCCCTTGCCTTTTTTGAGAGAACCCTAGGGTTCATCTAATCTAACGGTGGAGATTAGATTAGATCGGTGGATGAGATTAAATGCTCACATTTATTTCTCATAAATATTAATTTCACTCACCCACTTAAATTTATCAAAAAGAGACTTTACACTCTAAAGTCAAATTAAATGCACACTTAAGTCATTTAATGCAAGGGTCACTTTATTTCCCCTCTCTAAGTGACTAAGGCTAAAGTCACCTAGGGGAACACTTTCCTAGGTACAAAATTAACACTCCCTCTTATCGAGGAAGGTGTTCTGCACAACTCCCAACTTGTCTCTGAAGAAGACAAACTTGCCCCTCCCCAAAGATTTTGTCAGAATGTTTGCTACTTGCTTATAAGTGGAAATGTACTGTAAAGTAACTGCTCCTCTTTGAACATAGTCTCGGAGGAAATGATATCTAATCTCAATGTGTTTCGCACCACTCCCAACTTGTCTCTGAAGAAGACAAACTTGCCCCTCCCCAAAGATTTTGTCAGAATGTTTGCTACTTGCTTATAAGTGGAAATGTACTGTAAAGTAACTGCTCCTCTTTGAACATAGTCTCGGAGGAAATGATATCTAATCTCAATGTGCTTTGACCGGTCATGAAATACAGGATTCTTAGAGAGCTGGATGCAACTCTGATTGTCACAGTAGATCACTGTAGGCTTTAGCTCCTGACCAAACAAATTCACCAGCAACTTGCAAAGCCACAAAGCCTCGCAGCTAGCTTGATTGGTTGCCATATGCTGAGCCTTTGCAGAACTCAACGCAATAGATTTTTGCTTTCGACTGAACCACGACATTCCTGCGAGCACAAACTGAAACAACATCCGTAAGTGCTTTTCCGTTCTGCCACACTGCCTACCCAAATCTGAGTCTGTAAAACCAACCAATTTGATCCCATTTGACCTCCTGTAGTCCAGACCAAAATCCACTATCCTTGCTAGATAACGTAACACGTTTTGCAGCTACCAAATGCACACTCCTAGGCTCAACCATGAACTGACTAAGAGTGTTCACTTTAAAACACAAATTTGGTTGAGTGTTGACCAGATACATCAATGACCCAATGAGCTGACGGTATAAAGTAGGATCCACCAACTCTCCCTCAGAAGCATGAAGCTTATTCCAATTGGTGATCATCGGTGTTGACATAGGCTTGCAATCCTCCATCCTGAATCTCCTAAGAATATCAATCGCATACTTTCCCTGTCCCAGGAAAATATGTCCAGGCTCCTGCCAAATCTAATCCCAGAAAATTATGCATCAACCCAATATTTGTCATCTCGTACTCTGCTGCAAGATCCTTCTTGCAAGCTGCAATGGGTCTCTCCCCCCCTGTGATAAACAAGTCATCAACATACAACAGAAGAATAAGCAGATCATCTCCAACCATGATGAAGTAGAGATTCGGATCTGCTTCACTCTTCTGAAACCCCATACTCAGTAAGTAAGAATTGATCCTGGAGTACCAAGCTCTAGGAGCTTGCTTCAACCCTTATAGGGCTTTCTTCAACCTGCAAGCATGAGTCTCTCTCTCATGAATCTCAAAGCCCTGAGGCTGCTCAACATAAATCTCCTCCTGTATGATCCCATTGAGAAATGTGGTCTTCACATCCATCTAGTTGATCTTCCAACCCATTTTTGTTGCAATGGAGATCAATGCCCTGATAGAAGTATACTGAGCAACAGGCACAAAAGTCTCATCATAATCAATGCCCTCAACTTGTGAAAACCCCCGCGCTACAAACCTGGCCTTGTACTTCTCTGCACTCCCATCCGCTGCATGCTTTAGCTTGTAAAGGCAACGAGAAGTCACCACTAACTTCCCCTCAGGTCTCGAAACTATCTCCCATACATCATTCTTCATGATGGAATGGTACTCATCCATCATGGCATCTCACCAAACTGAATGTTGGGAGGCCTCCTCAAAAGTAGAAGGCTCAGAATCACGTGTACTAGCCACCAACAACATGCCCAATCTATCAGGCATCTTGATGGCTCTCACTGAATCCCTGGGTGTCCCAACCTTCATAGCTTCCTTCAAAGTCTCTCGAAGCCACTCAGGCTGCTTCTTCCTTGAAGACTGCTCCCACATTGGTTTGTCCTCATCTGAAGAACTACCAAAGCTAGGACCTCAGTAACCTGTGAACCTGAAGCTGATGTACCAACACCAGGTGTACCCTGTAACCCTGATCTTGATCTCGATCCCCTGTACGGTGTACCTGTAATAGTAGACCCATCACCTGTCCTTGAAGACCCTGTTGGCTGAACCACTGAACCTGGTGAACCTGTGCCTGCACTGTGTGGTCCTGTAACCTCGGAAACCTTTGATCTTGACTACTGCACTAATGGAACTTGTGCAACAACTTGAAGTTCAGGAACCTGTTGCTCTTCCTACTTTGACTCTCTCGACTTTTTGAAGGCCCACTCCTCCTCAAACTTCACATCCCTTCTCACCACCACTTTCCTTCGAGGGAAGGTAAATACGGAAGGCCTTCGAAGTCTCATCATAGCCCACAAAGATGCCCTTCTCTGCAATGGACTCTAACTTTGTCCTCTTCTCTGAAGGGACATGAGAGTAAGTCAAACTACCAAATATCCGAAAATGTCTAACTTCAGGCTTCTTGCCTGAAAAACACTCCTCAGGTGTCATATACCCCACGGCACGATGGGGACTCTTGTTTTGAAGATATACAACTGTACTGCAAGCCTCAGCCTAGAGAAAGAAAGGAAGAGACTGGTCATGTAGCATAGCTCGAGTTGCTCCAACAATGGACCTGTTCTTCCTCTTTGCTACTCCATTATGCTCTGGAGTATATGGAACTGTCAACTGTCTCCTGCTACCCTCCTGTCTGCAAAATCCATCAAACTCTTTGGAGGTATACTCACCCTTGTTATTCGATCTAAGAACTCGGATCTTCCTCCTTGTTTGGTTCTTCACAAGAGCTTTGAACTCTTGGAACCTTTGCAAGACTTCCTTGGACTTCTTGCTCTTCAGAAAGTAGATCTAGGTCTTCTTGGAATGGTCATCAATGAATGTCACATAATACTCGTATCCTCTCAAGGAAACAAAAGACATCGGTCTACACAAATCTGAATGTATCAAGTCAAGGACCCCTACTGACCTGTTATCACTACTCGGAAAAGCAGTCTTGGTGTACTTTCCCAAAGCACACCCCCTGCACACATCACTCTGCCCTGTGTTGAACTTTGGTAAACCTGTAACCATATGTCGCAACAACCCCAAGGCTGAATGATGCTAGTGAGCCATCCTCTTATGCCAAAGCTCACAAAGTTCACTGCAGCTGATATCTACCAAGGCATGCCGAGGCTGAAACAAGAGCCTATACAATTTCTTGCATCTAACTCCAATGGCAACTGAAGCAAATGGTCCTGCAGTCTTGAGAAACATATGCACATGTCTCGTATAGAAAGGACACCCCAAGACCCTGATCCTCGATCATGGAAATTGACACTAGGTTCTTTTTTAGCCCAGGTACATACAATACATCTCTCAACACCATGGGACTCATGGACTCCTTCTGAAAGGTAATTGTCTATGCCCAACAACTCTGACTGTTGAGTCATCTCCCATCACGACCTCCACATTTGTCTCTGTCTGTGAAAGCTTGGAGAACATCTCACGAGCACTTGTCATGTGGCTTAAGGCTCTACTATCAATATACCAATTGCTGGAAGTAGATGCACTGTAGGAATGGTCTGTCATCAGGGAAAACTCCCTTTGTCTATCCACATCCGCACTGGTGAGAATGGATGCTCTCTCTCTCTCTCAATATGCCCAGTGCATAGCGAAAACTCACTTTGAAATCTCGCAGCAAAGTCATCGACCTTCGTTGAAGCTGCTGTTTGCTGCTACTTCTTCTTCTTGTTCGGACACTGTCCAACATAGTGTCCCATCTTGTGACATGAAAAGCACTTTATAGTGCTCAGATCCTTCTTTTGCCCATCCTCTTGCTTGGCCCCACCCTTCTTGGGACCCTTCTTGTTGTTCTTCTTCCCCTTTGCTGTTAATGCCACATCCTCCTCATCTTGCCTATTGGTCGAACCACTGCACTGCAGAAGACCCCTTCGAGTCTCCTCCTAAACAAAATCATCACAGACCTTGTCCCATGATGGTGAGTTCTCTCTAGCCACCAAACCTTGTACAAACACAGCCCAAGGTGCTGTCACCCCATTGGAGGCTATTTGCACTAGCTCAGGATTGGTAATAGCCACCCCAACAGCTGCAAGCTCATCGCTCGCCTGAGAGATCCTAGTAAGATAAGCGATACAAACCTCTCCTTTGACCATCTTGATACTCTTGAGTTTCTCTCTCAGAACCATCTTCCTATTCTCATTGGAACTCTCAAACAATCTGGTCAAAGCTCTCCACATCTCATGTGCATGATCCTTCACTGAAATGTGAGGTATAACATGGTCTTTAACAGCATCCAAGATAATCCTCATGGTTTTAATATCCTTCTTATTAAAGGTTGAATATGCTACCGCCTCGGTAATAGCGGGAATAGCAATGGGATTTGCTATAGTGTTTTTGACTACCTCCTCCCACAACTCATTCTCTCTCAACACAAGTAATATTTGGGCTTTCCATGAGACAAAGTTTGCTGCCCCATCCAACCTATCCTCAATTCTCAACCCAACGGAAGTCTTTTTTCTCAAAGAACAAGTTTAAGCAAAAATGTACTATTGTCACAAATTTTTTTCTGAATTTTGGAAATGACTGTCAGTCTACAAATATTTAGTTTTTTACCCCTCTCAGCTCTGATACCATGTAGATTTTTCACAAGTTTCAGCCTCTGGTTATAAGTTAAAAAAATTGTCTCAGTTTATTGCGAACCCAGAAATTTAAATGCTGGAAATAAACATAAATTTTAGACTTAATAACATTGCTGTAACTTCACTTTTTCATGGACAAAAAATAAAAAATATGCACGCCATTCAACACACAGTACTCAGAAATTTTTGGCCAATGGCCTTGGAAAAACCCACAAGGGGAAAACCAGTCAAAGAGAGACTTTTATTATTAGGAAATTTACAGCAAAACTCAGAGATTTTTAGACCAACTTATCTCAACCCGGAAGAAATTTTTTTTGCCTCGTTTTCCTTGCCAAACAGGGAAAATCAAACTTAGATTTTTTTAATGTTTTTGCCTTGATTTTCGTGTTGCTGTACGGATTGTACCGTATGGACCTCGAAATCCATGGCCAGATTTTTTTTCTCGAAAATTGTGTCTGCTACTTCGAAAATCGTATCGTATGGACCAGCAATAAATGTTGCTATCCTCGATTTTCGTGCCTTCTCTGCTGTTGTTTTTCCCTCGATTTGCGTGTTGCAATTTTGTTTTTTTCTTAGAAAAATTGAAACTTTCTCTCTCAGCTCTCTCTTTCACTTCAATCTACAAAAGTGAGGAAAATGACCTTCCCTTGCCCTTTTTGAGAGAACCCTAGGGTTCATCTAATCTAACGGTGGAGATTAGATTAGATTTGTGGATGAGATTAAATGCACACATTTATTTCTTATAAATATTAATTTCACTCGCCCACTTAAATTTATCAAAAAGTGACTTTACTCTTTAAAGTCAAATTAAATGCTCCACTTAAGTCATTTAATGCAAGGGTCACTTTATTTCCCCTCTTTAAGTGACTAAGGCTAAAGTCACCTAGGGGAAAACTTTCCTAGGTACAAAATTAACACGACCTACCTTTGGGAAATACAAAAATAATTTTATTTTATTATTTTCTTGTGGATTTTATCCTAGGGTTTACATTGATTCTTTCTAGGGTTTACATGAGTGAATACAACAGTATAATCTCCCGTAAGAGGTACAAGGAAATACAATACAAGTACAATAAGAATAACCTTTGAAGTTGCACAAATTCCAACATCTATCACATGAGGATTTTTGGCACTCTAGTCTATATCCATGTGCCAAAAGAAAAGAGAACAAAGTTGGAGCCTTTTGGAAAGAAAGATACGTTTGTTTGTTACAGTGAAAATTTAAAAGCTTATTGTATCTATATTCCTGGTCAGAGATACATTGATGTCAGACGAGATGTGATATTCCATGAAGAAGCTGTGTTTCCTCGATCTAGAGAACTTCTAAATGATTTAGAACCTTCCAAAAGAAGACCTGCTTGGTTTCGTGAAACTCTACTGGAAGCAAAAAAACACAAAGCTACTTTAGGAACTTTTAGAGAAAGCAAGAAGCCTCAAAAGTACTCTGGTCTTATAACTTAGTTGGGCCACCTAATTGATGCAAAACCTTCCACTTATGATGAGACAACTAGTCAGCAGGTATGGAAAGATGCAATGATAGAAGATTGCAATTCTATATGAAAAATGATGTATGGGAAGTGGTCCCAAGACCAAAAGGGAAGTCTATAGTGACTTCTAAGTGGATTTACAAAATCAAACATGTTGTTGATGGAAGTATTGAAAAATATAAAGCAAGGTTTGTGGCTCGTGGTTTCTCTCAAAAGGAAGGTATAGATTATAATGAAACCTTTGCTTTAGTTGCTAGATACACCACCATCGTAACGATTATCTCCCTCGCTGCAGGTTTTGGATGGAAACTTCACCATATGGATGTGAAGATAATGTTTCTTAATGGCAAAGTTGAAGAAGAAGTCTACATTGAACAACTAGAAGGTTTTGTGGTCCATGTGATGGAATATCATGTGTGAAAACTAAATAAAGCCTTATAAGGGCTTAAATAGGCTCCAAGGGCTTGGTATGCAAGAATTGATAGTTACCTTCATAAATTGGGTTTCTCCAAGAGTGTCGCTGATCCAAATTTGTATTGTAAGGTTGTTTAGAATCATCTTTGATGTTGGTCTTATATGTTATTACTTGTTTCTTATTGGAGAGGAACAATTGATAGCTCAATGTAAGAGGGAGCTCACTTTAGAATTTGAAATGAAGGATCTCGGTCTCATGTGCTATTTTTTTGGTCTAGATGTCTAGCAAAAGCTAGATGGGATCTTCCTTTTGCAAGGGAAGTATGCAGTTGATGTATTACAAAGGTTTGGGATGCAAGACTGCAAGCCCATGAGCACACCTATGACATCAAACTTGAAGAAGCTACATGATGTAGCCTCTTGTTTGAAGCCAATGGATCTTACTTCGTATCGTCAACTTATTGGATCATTGATGTATTTAGTACATACTAGACCATATATATGTTATGTAGTAAGTGCATTGAGTTTGTTTATGTCTAAGCCTAAGCACCTACATTGGATAACTGCTACACATGTGCTTAGATATCTGCGGGGCACTATTTGTTATGGGCTTAGATATACTTTTAGTAGTGGAGTGATGTTACTTGGTTATGTTGATTTTGATTGGGATGGTAGTGTATTGGATAGTGTAGTGTATTGTATTGCTTTAGTATGGGATCAACCATGATCTCTTGGTCCAGCAGGAAATAGGGTTCCATAGCTTAGAGCACAACAGAAATCGAGTATACAACATCTAGTGATGCATGTTGAGAAGCAGTGTGGCTTAGGAAGCTACTTTTTGATTTGTTTGGTGGAAAGCTTGAGCCAACTATTATCCATTCTGATAATCAAAGTTGCATGAAGCTTTTAGAAAATCTAGTGTTTCATGATAGATCAAAACACATTGAGATGAAGTATCACTTCATTAGAGATATGGTCTAGAGAGGTGCCATGAGACTTCAGTACATTTGTACATATGCGTATATAGCAGATGTATTGACCAAGCCTTTATTCTTGACGAAGTTTGAATACTTTAGAGATAAGCTTGGTATTACAGAGAATGCCTCTCTCATTGAGAGGGAGTGTTGATTTTTGAGCAGCATCGAGAGCCATTCTCTGGGAGAATTGAGGCACCTGGTTAGTTACCAGGAACTAGAGCCGTTCTTTATGAGAATGGAGGCACTTGGTCAGTTACCAAGTTGTTGACTTTAGTCAACTTGATTAAGCCTGGGGATGAGGCACTTGGTTAGTTACTAAGTCATCACTAGAAGCCCTAGGTTGGGTCTGGGCAAGTGATGTACTCCTCCTTGGTTAGTTGGCTATGGGACCATTTGAAGGGATTGGATACCCCTTGTTGAAGTACCTAGCACATGACCTTGGTGTTAGTGAGGAGAACAATACAAGCTAGAGTAATCTTTCTTATTTATAATGATGTACTTTGAGTTGGCACGTGTGGACCATGGAGACCAAGAAGAATGCTTAAGATGGCTTGTTTAAGGAGTTATGGTTATGGAGCCTACCAATGAAGGATCAAAAGCCCACTAATGAAGGACTAAAAGCCTAGGATAAAGGTCAAGATCCCTAATGAAAAATTAGAAAGTAAAAAAATAAAGCAATGGAAGCCCCAACAATGAATTGACTCCTAAATCTATGGAATGAACTTGTCAATGATGAACTATAAATGAAGAAGCTCTCTCATATTATGAACACAATTTTGATCTTCTTCTTGTCTACCAAAAAGGGATTATATTTTTGGGCTCTATCTCAGCATAACATTGATCAGTCTTCGTTGAGCATACCAGTCTATTCATAGACCTCACGTAGACCATTTGGGAAGAGTTTAGGGCTTTGTCATCGTTGTTCTAGCCCTAGAGGGCTAACGTAGGTAGAGTGGAGGCCTTAGCAAACTCATGTAAGGTGAGAAGGGGCCCTAGCAGGTTGACGACACACTAGAGGAGACCATCGTAAGCCACAACAGGTTATCTATAGGCATGCCCAGGCCCTAGAGGCCTTACGTGTAAGTTTGAGTGATTTTTCCACCTAGGTTTCAAGTCACTTTCTCAATGTTTAATACCCAACCCAATGAACTTTTCTGATGCATATAATTGATTTCTCATAAACAAACTGTATAGGAAACATTAGGAAAATTCACTAATTTAATGACAGTCACATACAGGACAAATTTCAGACAGTATATTTTTGGCAAATTGCCCAGGAAAAACCCACAAGGGGAAAACTTGTTTGAGAGAGTAAATTTTATTTCTTCAATAAAATAATGCAATAGTAGAATACAACTTATCTCAACCAATTAGACGAATTCTAGCCTCGATTTTTGTGCTTAACAGTCTTGAAATCTTAAATTTTAGGAGCAGAAAGTTTTGGGAGGCCCTAAATTGGCCAAATATTTGATTTTTATGAAATTTTATAAATTTTGTAGACTTAAAACTAACCTAGAACTAACCCTAGAAACTAGGTTTTGAAAATGAAAAGATGCGAAGACAAAGGAAAGCAACTTTAGCAAAAGCCCTACCCAACCTAGGGCATCTAGGGAGGATGGCTTGCCTAGTGAAAAAGAGATCTTAGGTTAGAGAATTATTTTAGAAAACTAAGGGAAAATCCTAGAGGACTCTTACAAGAAGACGTGCCTCTTCTTGCGAAGGTGACAAAAGGTTGGAAGTGGCCTATTCTAGAAGAAATGCAGCACTAAGGCAACCATTTAGTCATGAACATGCATCATCTACAAACATTCAAACAAAGAGATAAGAAACCAAACCTCCATGTGTTAGTGTTTAACCAACAAATCCAAGCATCACCTTGCAACAAAATTTTAGCAAAGAACACCAAGAAAAAGCTTGTATAACCCATAAAAATCTTCTATCAAGAGGGGCGCATCTCTCCAAAGAGCCCTAAGAAGGGTAGAACAAATGCATAATGTTTTTTATCCCATCAGTCTTATGCCAAAATGAAGTGAGGAGATCTGTTTATATGATCTCACTCACTTTTACAAAAAATATCCAAGTCAACATGTCTTTAAAATGTCAATTTAAAATTAAAACAAAATAGTAATAAAAAATGGCCTAATGTATGCTCAAGGTAAGCTACCTAGGGTATTTTTTCCCTAGGTGCCAAAATTCGCTAAAAAAGTGAATCACTTCAAATGAAAGGCTAGAGTGAGCTGTAGGGAGGGCGTTATACCCCATCCAACCCCAAGAATGCTTATAAAATCCCTCAATGCCCTCCTCAAAGCAGCAAGAAGGCCTGGCGTGGAGATTAGCTTCCTTTGAGGAAATAAGGCCAGGGAGAGAAGGCTCCAGCTAGCTGAAGGGCCAGGAGGGTTTCCTAAGTGGTTGTGAAGGGAGACAAATGTCTTGCAGCTGAAGCAAAGGCCACTAGAGCAAGCAAACAAGATATGGGGCCATGTGACCTAGTGATCAACCCCTAGGAGCCTCAGACCCCAACGTGGAGGTTACAAACCACAACAAAGGGCAATCAGTAGTGTCATTAAGCCATTGTACTCCTAAAGGAAGGACCAAAGGGCCCAACCATGATCACCATTGCTCAAAAACACCCTTCCCGGTTGAAAAAATTGGCTCTCTCCTTGGAGCACATCTCAAGGTGTGTTGGGTATAGGTGCAGCGTAATAGTACAAAATTGTATGGACTATATGGAATGTCAAAATCTCGCTCAAAAATCATGCCAGCAGCCTTGGAATTCATTCTGCTATACTTTCACCTTGATTTTTGTGATGCTGTACAATATTTCATTGCTCTTTGGTGCTCCTTTTCTTTTCAAGGACTTGACTTGCTCTCTCAAATTTGCTCTCCAACTCTCTTGGTTCAAAAATGAACAATGGGGTGCCTTTTTTATTGTTTCCCTTGTCTTTTCATATCACCTTTCTTGGGTAGCTGAAAGGTCACTAGATCAAGGGCTCACATTTAATCTAGTGTTTTCTCAACAATCGATGAGAAAAATCACTTATATTTATTAAATATTTTCACTCTTAACTCCACTTAAATTTATTTAAAAAGTCACTTTATTTTCTAAAGTGCATTAATTACTCAAGTAATTAATAAAAGGGTTATGTAACTTGTCTCCTTTTTTTGTGACTAAGGCACAAAGTCATTAGGGGAACACTTCCCTAGGTACAAAAATTCAACACTCCCTCTTACCTAAGAAGTTGTCCTCCCTCACTCCCAACTTATCCTTGAAGAAGGTAAATTGCTTCTTCACCAAAGCTGGTAATCTGTTCAGGTGCTTCTCACATAATGTAAGAATGCCCACCTTTTCTAAACTCCTTTCTAGAATGGTCAAATTTAATGTCCATTCATGTTAGGCATCATTGCATGAAGGACACCTTTTTATCACCAAACTTGTTGCTGCTTCTATGAGGTGGATCCAGGATGGATGGTAGAGGGATGGGCAACTAAAGAGGTGGAACCAAGATAGCCTCGACTCCCAAATGGATGGTTGTCACGCCAATTGAAGCAATTTTCACTTGATGTTATCTTAGCCCAAGACAACAATGGGGGAGACCCAGATCTACTCCCGATAAGAGAGATCAGACCTAAACACCAGATCAAATCAAATGGAGTTGAAGTATGTAAGGTGTAAGGTGGAGGGAACCCTAGATCTATGGATGACGTCAGTAGGTGAACTAGGGCTTGGATCAGGGTTTATGAGATGTGAGATTTGATCCAAGTTCAAGACACAAGTGACCTATAAGCCCAATACTAGATTCGGGATCAAGGTACTAGCAAAAGATGAAGATATCCGCTCCCTTGGGAAACGTGACTAATGCAGGGAGGGCAAAAGCAGGATTAGGGCTATCTAGTACCATGGGATAGATTCGAAAGAAGGTATGATAGTGTCAAAGCACCCGAGTTACAAAGAAAATGTCAAGTCGCAAGAGAAAGAGGCAAAAAGAGGGGTAGCGCTAGGGTTTGAAGAACAGTGCCTTGGGATTTGGGCCCAATAGAGTCACTTTTAGCCCAACGTTGAAGAAGACCCACTTAGGGTTTGACCCGATCTACAAAACCTAGAAATGGTTTGCCTCGAGATCAAGCGGTTTGATCCATAATATTTTTTTATTTTTAATATTTAGGGTGTTAAGATGAAAAATGAAGATGCCAATGGATTGAGATTTAGAAAAAGAAATACTAACCTATAGATCTTACTTGGATAGCCTTGTAGATGCCTTTATGATGATGATCTATGCCGTCCCTATCAATTTGAGAAGATTTCAAGGAGCTTCTATGTAAAATGATTTGCCCAAGGAAGCCATTGTGCTCTCTCTCTTGCACAAGGAACTCACTTTCTCAATGTTTATACCCAACCCTGTGAACATTTCTGCTGCATACAAATTGATTTCTCATAAACAAATTGTACAGGAAACACTAGGAAAATTCACTAATTTAATGATAGTCATAGGAAAAATTTTAGACATCATATTTTTGGCAAAATTGCCCAGGAAAAACTGACAAGGGGAAAACCTGTTTGAGAGAGTAAATTCTTTTTCTTCAGTAAAGTAATGCAACAGTAGAATACAACTTATCTCAACCAATCAAACAAATTATAGCCTCAATTTATGTGCTTCACAGTCTTGAAATATGTGCCACATCTTCTCGAAAATTGTATCGAAGAAATGTACAGACAAATTGAAAATTTCAGTCAACTCTTCCTCGAATTGTGTGTTGCATGTACAGTCAGAATGCCTCGGTTTGCGTGCATCCTATCTCAGCAATTTTTGTACCTCGAATTTTGTGGCCACTCTGCCTCGAAATTCGCGCCCAACCTGCTGCAGAATCGTACGGACTTAAGGACTGTATGGAATTGTACGAATGTATGCAATGCCAAAATCATGCTCTTCAAAAATTATGCTAGCAGCCTTGGAACTTGTGTTGCTGTACTTTTACCGTGATTTTTGTGCTGCTGTATAATATTTCACTGTTTGGGAATGAGTGCATTAATTACTCATCTCAAGTAATTAATACAAGGGTCATGTACCTTGTCCCATTTTTTTGTGACTAAGGCACAAAGTCACTAGGGTAACACTTCCCTAGGTACAAAAATTCGACATTATGGTGCTGCAGATAGGGGCTGAGTGGGCTCCGTTAGATTTCTCCAAGCAATCGGCAGGCAAGGTTCCTAGAGCAATCTGCACTCTCCTCAGGGTTCTGCACATCCTTAACATTGTTCCATAGGGACAACATAGGTCAATGTAGATTGTCAACATTCCAGTACAAGGTCACGTTGATTGTCTTGAGGATTTGGCAGACAGATTTAGAGCAGGTTGTTGGGTTCATCATTTAGATCAGGCCCTAAGTAGGGGTGCTATAGAATTACAGTGGACAGATCTAGGGCTTACATCATCTGCATCAGCAAGGTTTGCATTAGCATGCAAAGTCCTTTCTCCTTGACTTTTCATCTTCAGGCCTTCTTGGTATGTGTGTCCAAAGGGAAAGTGCTTCTTGATGTAAAAAGTCTGCTCTATAAATCTGCTCATGTAAAACTTAGTCATCTCATATTTAAGCAAGATTATTCTTGCGAGGGTTTTATTCCTTTAAAAGGTTTCCCCAGGGTAAAATTTTGTGTTCTCTTTGTGTTGGTTGATCTATGGTGAATTTTTTATTCTTCATGTGTCTTGATAAAAGTAAATTACAGTACTACTGTTCTGCTCATAATTATATCAGATATGCAAAAATTATAAAAATTTAACAGAACATACCTAACCTTTGCCCAAAATTGACCATCAAGAACAGTGTCCTCCACCTCTTGAAAGTCATGTCTATAAGATGTGGTTATGGCCCTATCTTTCAAACCCTTCCATGAATCACCTGAGACCATAATAGCCAATGCTTCTCTTACCTTCAAAAGGCGCTTGAAGGTGAGGTAGTCGTTGGCAAATTTGGTCTTTGCATTCTTGAGTAGCTCCAACCTAGAGTGGTTGTGAAAAATATGGTGCGTTATGCTATTATTGGTCATAATTTTATTATTTTCTTAGCTCTCTTGTACAAGGCACCGATCTATCGATAGTTAGGGTTCTTCATCTTAATAATATCATTCATCAGAAGGTTCCATGTCTGAACACCTTGACCAAAATGTGTTAGTGTACATATCCCCAATGATTTCTCCTGCAGCCTTACAATTAGTAGCATTGTCAGTAATGACTTGAATGGCATTGTATGTCTCAATCTTTTAAATGGTTTTAAGGAAAGGTTATGCAATATGAAGTCTTGTCGTGATCTGAGTAGTCATGTGCTGATAGGAATACTGCACCACTAGTAGACAGACCAAGAATATTTATCAATGGCCTGCCTTTAACATTCGTCCAACCCTCAAAGAGTCAAATACAATGGATACCTCATACACATAGCTGGTCCAATTATTTGTAAGCTTTCCAATAGCATTATGGATTTTGGTTTTTTTCCTGTCAAGCCCCATGGTCTTAGCTTTGTCATACCCAGGGGCTCATATTTCCTTTAGGGGCACCGTTGATGGCTTGTTTCATTTCATGCCAATAGGGTGAGCAAAGAACATTGAATGGTACACCACCTGCATGGAGAAACCTGTAAATTTTTGAATCCACATCATCCCTGCGACCTTGGTCAAGGAAATTTGATATTGTTCTACGCTAGGCGATAGTCCACTACTATGGGGGTTTGGGCTTGGCTACCAAACATTCTTTGACCTTGAGGCCTTAGACTCAACTTTGCTTTTTTGGATTTGTTTGCGTGGTTTTTTCTTCCTTGTATTTGTTCTCTCTTCTCTCGGCACTTTGTCACAGGTTTTGACTCCATTAGTCTTAACTTTCCCGTGGCATAATCCTACATAGATGATTTCTCACATGGGTATATGAACCTGTGTAAGTTTTAGTACAATGGGGGCATATGAACTTTGTGGTTCTACCCTCTTTCCCTCCCCCAAGCACTTTCTCACAGCAGAGAACCTGACAGACAGTGGCCACACTGTTTGAGTGTAACAGCATCTATGTCACATGGAATTTATTGCACACTGCTTCAGAAAATGTATTTCCTTTTGTCATTTCTGTGTCACAGAGTTCCTTACTCTTGTGACATTTGCAGAGATGACGCATCTCATTGCATCTTCAATCTTCTAAAAGTTTTCTTGCAGAATGAGGGAACAGATATAGCCAGATCCATATTTTGGCTGAGTGCAGGGACTGTTTTGTTGAGTCAAAGCACACTGCCCATACTCTAGTATTTTATACACGTGCCTGATCCCTCTAACATGGTCCTCTTAGAAGATTTGTTGTCCATATTCAATGTTGGTGAATACCACAACAGGATAACCCTTTACATATAGAATACTGTCTGTCTCTGCTTTTTCGTCAAGTAGTTTGATGGATTCAACTTCTTAGGGTTCTTTTCGGTGATAAAATTCCTTGAAATTTGAAGAAATGAATGATGTCTTTAAGAGCTTACCTTGTGAGATACAATGTCTGCCTTGATTCTGATCTTGGAAACTGTCTACCTGTGGTAGAAGCCCATTAAGCAGCTTCATTTTGGGCGCTGTCACTTTCTTCTTCTTTCCTCTGTGTGCATTGTTCAGTAATTCTTCCTATGTTGCTGGAAGCAAATCTGACAGTCACTTGTGCTTCTTTGTGTATTTTTGCTGAATCCTTGGGGTGGAAAGCTGCCCCTTAGTAGGTGCATCTCTCTACAGTCTCCCTTTGCTTAAATTCATGCCCATTTCTACTTCACTCCTCAAAATATGAGGAAATCCTAGCATCCAGAAAATTCTCTTTTATGACATTATGCAGGTGGCAATACATTCAATCATGCAGAATGATGGTGGTCTATATTTGGGCAACTCTTTCCATCAACAAGGCAAATTTTGTTTTAATTTATTTTTCTTCGTAAAAATATTGACCTTGTACATTGTAAAGTAAATTGTGTTTTTATCTAGCAGGAATATGAAAAAAGGTTACATGAGATAAAGGAGAGTCTGAAAGATATTGAACACTCTCATGTGTGGCCATTTCAAGTGAGTATTATATTTTGTTTTATTTCACATGTTTGTTTTAGTTCTGTTCTTGAATGAGAAGAGTAATAGCCTTTTTGTTCTTATGGGGTCTCATATTGTTATGCAATATGGAAATAATCTGATGTTTTTGTACATCTTTAGTGCTGGTGTGAAACAGATAAAGCAGCATACCTTCTTCGTCAATATTTCGGCAATAATCTGCATGACCGAATAAGCACTCGGCCATTTCTCAGTATGATTGAAAAGAAGTGGCTGGCTTTCCAGGTATAGGCAATATTTTGCAACATCTTGCAGTAATATTTCCCAGGTTGAATAGTCTTGCCAGATCTGATCACTGACACAAGCTCTTTGATTGCACAGATATTAAATGCTTTGAAGCAGTGCCATGAGCGTGGTGTTTGTCATGGTAAATTTTGTTGACCTTTAGATTTTACTTAATATTGAAATCTTAGGATTCCATACCTTATAAAAATCCAAGTCCATGGCTTTTACAGGTGATATAAAGTGTGAAAATGTACTTGTGACCTCCTGGAATTGGCTGTACCTTGCTGACTTTGCATCTTTCAAGCCAACATATATACCTAATGATGATCCATCGGACTTCTCTTTTTTCTTTGACACTGGTGGAAGGCGCCGTTGTTATCTTGCACCAGAGGTAGGTTGAACTAATATTTTGCATATTTCTTCAATAATTTTATTGGTATCTTGTTTCAGTATTTGGATGGTAGCCTCATATTATACTGCAATGTTATTGAAAATTTGCTTGAGAAGTTTATATTAACTAATATATAATTTGAAATAATATCCTTCTTGAAAGAACATCTATACCATGGGAAGATAAAATGCGTTTCTATAAAAATAACGACTGCATCTAAAATTTGAAGGTGGTCTATGTGTCTCCTCTCATTACATGTCATATTGCATTATTCTCATCTTTTTCAATTTTCCTTATCACAATGTTTGAGATGTAAGTTGTAATATCTGAGATGTTTCTTCAAGCTGGAGGGTTGCCTGATCTATCTCTCTTAGGTTGATGTATTTTTCTTGGACTCCATGGAATATTTGGGATATGAGATTGAGATTGAGAGTGCAGCACTGTCTGTCCTGACATCCAAGCCCGAAGGAGGGAGGAAGAAGCAGATGATATGTTGGTTATAACTTATGCCTTGGGGTGTTTGGTACCCTTTGAAATGGGCTCCTTGTCAGTCTAGCTAATGGTTTTTGCCTTTTATTGCAGATTTTGCAGTTACTATCTATTCTTTGGCTCCTGTTTCCTTGTAATTCTGCTGAAGCTACTGTATATTGTATTAGCTATTTGCATTTTTTGGTTGCTAATGCATGTAGCTTGCTGATTTTATGAATATGCTAGTTGCAAGAGACTGCACAGTCCCAGTTACCATCTATTGTTTCTATATTATACATTTTTATGGTAAAAGGTCTTCAACCATTCCAAGTAAGACTTTTGGCAGAACTGAACTCGACACTGACTTGGACAGGGTCCAAATTCTTGACTTGGAAAAGCTCGATAAAAAATGGCAAACAATAAAAAGTTTATATAAGCTTAAAACATCAAATAATCACATTGCCACATAAATATAATAAGAAGATATATATATATAGGCCAATCATGTACATCATACATTAACTGTTGGTAGTTGCCATTGGTCAGGAATCATAATTGAAGAGTCCAAAATAAAATTACATGTCAAACCACAAATATAATTCTACCTAGTATCTGCTATAGTGATGCATGGGAGCATCCCTCCATGCACTTGAAGTGCACCCTGGACAGGATTGAGGTGAGAATGCCTCCGAACTAAAATGGGAGGCTCTCTGGTGTGCCGGCTAGAGTTTGCAATGCTTTTGAGAAGCTTTGCTTGAGTTATGCTGTTAGGGTTTTTTTATTTCTAGCTTGGGATGAGTTGATATGTTGTATTGCGATTCTCTTCCATGTGAAATATAAAGAATTGTGTTGGCTGCCCCAAATTGTGTTGCAGATCTGATTTATATAGATCTGATATTGGGAGATTTTGTTGATTTGTTTGCTGTTGTAATGAACAACTGGTCTGAAGTTTAAGCTGATTTAGCATGCTTAATCTGTATCTTCAAATCTGATTTTGAAGAAATTCTGCGTTTTACTGTTTGCTGGTTTATGTCAACATTTCGTGGTTTTCACATACAGCCGGTTTTGCATTGGCTGTAGGTTACTTATGAAATTTTACTGAACAATTAAACACACAGTAAAATACACTAACAGGCTGAAAAACACATTTAACAATCACACCATAAAATGATAGACTCAGAGATTTTTGGCCAAAATCAAGCCCTGGAAAAACCCCCACGGGGAAAACCAGTTAGAGAGAGAGGGATTTTATTATCTTCAGCAAAATATCAGAACAGAAATACAGTGAAAATTTAACTCATCTCCACCCAAGATTTCATCTCAAAATCTTGAAAAACGTGCCCAGCAAATCCTCCTCGATTTCTGTGCCAAAAAATCCTGCCTAGAAAACTGTGCCAGCAATTAATGCAGTCCGTACACCCTCGATTTCTGCGCAACCCGTACAACAATAAATGCAGGCCGTACACACACTCGATTTCTGTGCAATCCGTACAGCAATAAATGCAGGCCGCACACCCTCGATTTCTGTGCAATCCGTACAACAATAAATGCCGGCCGTACACACCATCGATTTCTGTGCAATCCGAACAGCAATAAATGCTCCTCGATATTCATGCCCACTCGAAGTCTCTTTAGCAAGCTGCCTCGAAAATCGTGCCCACTCTCTCCTCTCTTCAGCACTCGCTGCTCTTCTTCTCTCTTCTTCTCTCAAGAATGAAAAGTGAAGTGATTTGCCTCCCTCAACCCTTTTTGTCTAAACCCTAAGTGGGAATCTAATTCAATGGTGGAGAAAGATCCAATCCAATGGCTAAGATTCAATGAGAGTAAAAATCACATTTATTTAAATCACTTAAATAAATTTACTCACCCACTTAAATTTATCAAAAAGTGACTTTAACTTTATAAAGTCTCATTAAGTAGCTTTTAATGTGAGGGTCACCTTTTTCCCTTTTCTAAGTGACTTAGGCAAAAAGTCACTTAGGGAACAAATTCCTAGGTACAAAACTAACAGATTTTACTATTGATTGGTAATGCAGTTTCCAGATCTAATTTGTGGGTTAGATCTAACAGCTGTGCATTTGTAGTGTCTGCACTTTGTATGTTGCCTATGATGGTTTGTTTTTGCAGAAATCAGAAAAATCAGATTCAATTTAGGGCTGGAAACATTTCGAGTGTAGATCTGTGACCTTATTTGAGGTCTGAATTTTGTCATGGTTGCAGGGAGCTTGAGTATCATCTCTTGATACACAACCCCCTTCTGATAAGCCTCAATTGTTCTTGGAGGCCCCAATGGAATTAACATTTATTTTCGACTGAAAATTTTCGAGTCTGTTTTTTTAGTGTGTGAACGTGTTTTATAATTGTTGCTCATTAAAAGTAGTAAAAATTCTTCATGTGTTTCAGTCATAAATTGTTTATGAGAAACGACTTAATTTGCAGCTGAGAGTAAATTGGGTTGGGCATTAAACAATGATGAAAATGGTGGTTGAAATCGGGTTGGGGAATGAGAAAAATTTACATGGTATTAGAGCTTTGTTAGAGAAGAGCAAAATTTTACATAGTGAAAAATTTCAGACTGTCAGTGAATTCTTTTGTCAGTGGGTAGCACCTTGTTGAAACTTGAATTTTGCATTAAAATGGCAACAGGACTTAGGTTGGAGGATAGGCATGATGGGGTTGGGAATTTTGTCCCATGGAACGGTAGACGAGTGGTTATATTGGAGGAAAACGAATTATGGGATGAAGTGGTTAACAATACAACAACGAATCCTATTGTTGTTCTCGCTTCTATCGATGCACAAGCACTTTTTGCCTTCAACAACGACATAAAGGCTAAAAGGATTATTCTAGATGCAACTAAAGATCATGTGATCCCATATATCTCTAGTAAAACCTGTGCATATCAGACGTGGGAAGCTTTGACCAGCTTGTTTCAAATCTCAAATGAGAATAGGAAAATGGTGTTGAGAGAGAAATTGAAGAGTATCAAGATGGCCAAAGCCGAGGGAGTGATTCCCTACCTGACTAGGATCTCTCAGGTGAGAGATGAGCTTGCAGTAGTGGGGGAGATTGTTTTTGGTTCTGAGCTAGTTTGGACAACTTTGAATGGGGTTGCAAAGCCTTGGGTTGTTTTTGTGCAGCTGATTTTCCCTTCTTGTTTGTTGGAGCGGGTCGATTGATCACAATCTCCCAAACACCAAATTTCTTCAGATAAGCTTTCATTTTGCTCCTCCAACTGAAATAATCTGTCATATCAAGTATACACATGTCATTGCTTGATGACTCTTCCTTTGCTTCCATTGTGTCTCCACAGATCTCCTTCAAGCTTGCTAGAATTTTGACGAAGGCTCGCTCTGATACCAATTGTTGGACACAATGGCCACACTGAGAGGGGGGTGAATCAGTGTGTGAGCAATTTAAACCTTTTTACCTTCTTTTAATCAACCAGAATATATCAATCATTATGTTATCAATTAGATAATCAAATACATCAGTTAAATCAACCAAGAGTCATAAGCACATTCATCATATCAAAAGACATAAGAATATTTGAGAATTTGATCTTTATTTATTGTACATGGAAGACGACAATCTTCTCGATTACAATCAACACCAACTAATAAGAAGAGCACCAACTTTGTAATAAGACCCGGCCTGGATTTCTTAGCGCCAACTAAGAAGGGGTTGAGGAGTCCAATCCTCAAGTACAAGTCTTAGCTTGCATCAGTCTCTGCTCATGTGCCTCTGCACATCGATCTCTGCTGGTCAACATTGCTCATCATCTGTTCATCAATGCTGCTCATCAACCTCTGTTCATCAATCCTAATGGTCATTCTCTGCTTTTCAACTTTTGCTTGCCAATCTGCTCAACAACCTTTGCTCATCCACCTCTGATCGTCTATCTGCTGTATAATCGTCTCAGCTTATCATTTTGCTCAAGAAGCCACATCAGTCATCGTCTTTACTTGCTATTTCATCATCATTATGATGGTATCATTGTCAATTGTCATTAGGATGTCTACTCATGTTCTCTTCAGGCCACTTTCCACATTCACTAGGACTGCAATCTAGCACTAAGAGCTTCAACCTTGAATGGTTGGGCCTTTCTTTATATCACTCACTTGTCAACACTTGTCAACTTGTCAACATCAATGTTGACTAAGTAAAACAATGTCGTACAATCAGATCTGAGCTAAACATTTGTCCGTCAAGAGAGCTGAGTTCTGCTGCACTAGAGGGCTGATTTCACAGTTATGAGGACCACCAGTACTGCTGTAAAAAAAATCACTTTCAAGTTATTGCTGTTACAAATCACATCAGAGATTGTTACAGTCAACTTGTTGGACTTCTATCACTGTGATCAAAAGAAATTGTCACTTGTCAAGTCTGTCACCTTAATACCCAAGACTTTATTTGTCTGTGTACTCTTCCTCGTGTATACTGTTGCTACTCTCATTTGAACAAAAACATGTAAACAATACTGTAACATACCTGACCCAGATGAGATGGATTTATCATTGCATGCATGTGAGTGTAGTAAGGTAGAGTTTTTACAACAGCTCCTTGTTTGCCATCATGAAGGCATGACCTTCCTATAAAGCTTAAGCACCCTCAAGATGAGGAACTCGGCTCAGATTTGGATGTTCTTAATCATTGTGGCAAGAAACTTAACTGCTGTAGAATCCCGAACTCAGAGAATGAGAGAGTTAGGTCTGTGGCTGCCTTTGAATTGTTTCTTTGAGTAATCTTCTTCTGTTGTAGCTCTCATCTTTCCTCAGTCCGAATTTAGAGATCATCATAACTCCAACCATCCATACTCTTATGCCATACCTGAACTTCAGAGATACTACATTTACTCCTACAGCTGTTCTTTTAACACAAAACTCAAAACACCAACATGCTGTAACTATTTCAGCTTGGCTGCGTACATATAATACAGAGAAGCATGCTATCAAAAATCCTGGAACTTTGTTGTCATCTGCTCTAATTGTGCCTTTGAGTAGGCCTTCAAATGTCAGCTAGGGTCTGCCACAAAGCATGTGATATCACAGCCCTCAAATCTGCTTTAATCTGCCTCAAAGATTGTGCATTATCGAGGTCTGTGTATGTGTTTGGAAGAAGCCCTAACCAATGTCAAACTCAGACTGGTGTACTGTGGAAGAGCCCAAATAAAAAAGAACTTTGTCAAGCTCGGAACTGTTCATCTAGCAAAGAAAAAGCATAAAGATTAAACCCAAGAATCATCCTCCATCTGTGACCCTCGGACTGTGTGCTGAAAGAATTCGAAATTGTTTATGTGCTGAAGGAGAGTCAAATTTGGGACTGTATCTTGGCTTGGACTGCTACTACTTCACTTTGCTGCTGCCACAAGTTACTCTTCCGAATTTCAGAGCATCCTCCACCGAATTCTCATAGATAAAAATATCAGACTTCAAAAAATTTATCTGCTGATGCAATACTGCTGCCACCCGAAATTCCTCAGTTTGCTGATATTTTTCCACCGAATTCTCATAGATAAAAATATCAGACTTCAAAAAATTTATCTGCTGATGCAATACTGCTGCCACCCGAAATTCCTCAGTTTGCTGATATTTTTCCATCCGAAATTCAGAGAGAAAACAATTTTTTCATGCCACAAATGAGGTCGTGACTTGGTTATTTATACTGGTTTATAACTTTTTCCATATAATTTTGGAGCCGACATGTCTATAAAGAATTATTATTTTTAATTATTATTTTAATTTTAATTTTTTAAATTTCTTTTAATGACTGGGCCGACCTGATATTGTTACTTTGCCACATCCAAGTCAAAGGTTGGGGTAGAAGTTTCATCTTGCAACCAATAGTCCATGTTAGTACTGCCATGTTAAGATCATTTACCTTAGCCACGCCAAGGGCTGTTCATGCAACTGTGATGGCTTCAAATATTGTGTGCAAGACCCAAATTTCCACAAGCGAGAGGATCATCATAACCACTTCACCATTCACTCGTACTTCAAGAACTTCAAATGGTCTTCATCAACAACAAGCAAGAGGTCTTCAAGTCTTCAAGGTACCATATGCAAGAGCAACATCATGGGCTCCATACAAAAGGCTTCCTCATGATAGACAAATGCATGGTTAATTTCCAAAAACCATCAAGCCACCATATGCAAAGGTATGGTCATACCATCATGCCATCTAACCACAAGGGAGACCATACATCATCATCAACCTCCAGGGGTCAAGATCCATCATGCCACCTGATGTGGGGTTGCCAAGCCTTCTCCTAGGGTACCATGACTCCACCAAAGCATAAATGACCACAAAATGGGTCATTCATGCTTCTTCAACCCATCAAGGGCTTCACCATCGTCCACAAGGGCTTCACCATCATAACCAAGATCTTCATCAACATCAGCAGGGTCTTCAGCATCATCAACAAGGTGGTGGCTCCAAGATTCATCCTTGTGGGTTCAAGGACCTTGCAAGACTCCATAAGATGCTCCAAGGCACAACCCATCTCTGTAAGGGATCCAAGGCACTGGATGTGAGGATACCGGGATCATCCGTACTTGTGCACTGCAAGAGGGACTTGGTGGCATCAATGACTACGTGTGGGGCCACTGCAAGTCCCATGTTGGCATCAATGGCAAGTCAATCAACACCTTTCAGTCCGTACATGGCATAAATTCTCTGTTTCAGCAAGCATGAATTTCAAGGCAGTGGTTGTACAGTACAGTCTGTACAATCCGTAGCAGCACGTTTTTCGAAGAGTTATTCAGGCATAAAATTCTGGATTTGAATTTCTAAAGTGGGCACAAATTTCGAGGCTGATATTTAATCTTCTGGTTGAGATAATTTGTGACTAGAAATTCTTGCTTTTTGCTGTACTATTGAAAAATAAATAAACTATGTAGCACAGGAACCGCTCCCAGCTTTTAGGAAACTCGTTCCCGAAGTTCCGGCGTTCCAGGGAACTTTGGAACTTGTACGAAACTTTCCCAATCCAACGG
>LPNX010685436.1:557028-591326 GCA_001517045.1 Pseudotsuga menziesii
TGCAACATAGTAAATAAATAATTTCTCTCATAGGTTTTTCTTGGAGGTTGGGGTTATGCTTGGGTCATCTGACAAAAAAATTTTGAGTCGATTTTTTATGTGTGAATGTGTTTTTTAATTGCTGCTCATTAAAAGTAGTAAAAATTCTTCATGCGTTTCAGTCATAAATTGTTTATGAGAAATGACCTAATTTGTAGCCGAGAGTAAATTGGGTTGGGCATTAAACAACGATGAAAATGGTGGTTGAAACCGGTTTGGGGGAATGAAAAAAATGTACACCGCTCCCTGCTCCCAACAACCTTGTTCTAGAATATTTATAATCTATGTCTTCTAGCATCATTGATGGTCACACAAGTTTAATTTTTTTTGAACAAATTGCAAATTTGCAATATCTTTTGAAACTTGTGTATTTCTTCATGCCTCTCTGAAAACTCACAGGAGGCAAACATTTACCCTAAATGTTTAATGTAGAAAATTGACAAAAAATCAGACCTCAGTCATTCAGACATTTTGTCAAACACCTAGCATAACCCAGATTTCAGTGTTAAACTGCCATTAATAAAAATACTTCACATGCATTTGAACCAACAACCATGAAGCCGAAACACTAAAAGTAAGTCTGTTTTGCAGCGGTAAAAGACACATAATAGCAGACTGATAAATCAAATAAACAACAGAAATTTTGGTCAATATAACCTTGGAAAAACCCCCTCCGGGGAAAACCAGTCCCAGAGTATTTTATTCAGTATTTTCGGGCAAAAATATTAATTTACAGCAGCATTTAACCAGCAGTAAGTGACTGTACCAGCACCTTGTTTTGTGTGCAGCACCTCGAAAAACGTGCCCAAACAGTAGTACGGCCTCCACCACAGCAGCACCTCCTCAAAATTTGTGCCCAACACCTTGTTTTGTGTGCCCAACAATCTGTACAGCATATACGACCCTCCTCGATTTGTGTGCAGCAAAATAGCACCTCGAAAAACGTGTCAATAGAACAGTACGGGCGAACAGATCCATACAGTATGGCCCAGCAGAAAATGCTTTCTTGGGAAGTGTTCCTCTCCTTGAAAAATGTGCTCCCTCTCTCTGAAAATCAAACTTGCCAAATGCTTATTCTTGGAAAAGTGTTTTCTTTGTCTTGCACACTACCCTAGGCTTTCTCTTATAACAAGAATGTGACTTTTCACCTTACCCAATCCCTAAATCCAAAGACCAAAATTTAATCTTTTCTTTACATGATCAACAATTGAGATACTTTCTCTCCAAAATTGGTTACATTTAATTTTTAATAAAGTCACTTTTCACTTTATGAAATATGTGCACTTTATTTCATAAAGTCACTCTATAAAAATAAAACCATGGGAAACTTTAAAAAAGTCACATTACATAATAGTCACTTTTAAAACAATTTTATAAAACACCATTACAGAGTCAAGTAGCCTAGCTAGTGCATGGTCACTTCCGCATGCAAGACAAAACTATGCATAGTGCCTCCGGAGCAAAATAGCTAACAGTTAATGCCATGGCCAATTGTTGTTATGAAAATTAAGGAATATGCTAGTGACGAAGTGCATAGGCTGCCTGAAAGTACACCTACTTCTAAATCCGTGTCTTGTTTTTTTGGGTAGTTTCTGAAATATTCGTTCATGCTTATTACATAGAAATTTTTTTATCGTTGAAGGTATTCCTAAGAATGGTAAAATTCTTTTAAGTGATTTTGTTGACTGACAATTCAAGATTATATCTCTGTGGTGTATGTCTGATTTGCTTCTTTGGTTTGATGTAGCGTTTTTATGAACCAGGAAGCGAGGCTCAGATTATTGCAGATGGTGCTTTAAAGCCATCAATGGACATCTTTTCGTTAGGGTAAGATTTTAATCCATTTTGGTGCATGCATGCATAATTGGGTAATGATTTGGGTTCGTCAGCATCATATACTTGTATTTATTTCTAAATGTTGACTTCGATGCTATGTTTGATAACAGGAAAGTATTGAAATCAAGAATAATGAAATAATTTGCAGTCCACATGCTGTTGTTTATAATTTATATGAGTTCTTGAATATTTGATGTTTTATGGTATAGGTTGTGCTTTATATTCCTTCCAAAGCTACTCTTGTTGAAAAGTTGGTAGCGTGCATTTATTTCTTTTTGTCATACGATACATGGAAACTCAACATTGCATAAACTTTATAATTCAGTCTTGAATTTTTCTTGTGATCTTGATAATAAAAGTTTCTTTCCATACTGTTGTTTGTTTTTACATTGGTTTTAGGGTGTGTTAGGCAGTTTCAAGGATAAGTCTGTCAGCAAAGTTTATTTGAATACTCTATAGCCACACATTTTATACTTGTAGTGTCTATACCGTCATTCTTTTTTTCTTGATTGTAGAATTCCTATACAAACAATGGATTTATTGACCTTAATTCAATAATTTATCTATCTTTTTTGTGATATGATTCTAGAGATTCCTGTGCAAACTTTATTCGTTATAAAATAACATTGGAGTTAACCACCACTATTTAACAAGCTGTCAACAGACATTTATGGGGCAAGTTGAAACTGGTATTATCAGTTATACCATGGTGTTTATAGAAGTGTCACCATTATTTCATTGGCAAACTTTTTTTTGCAATTCCTCTAATACCCTGGCAGGCTTTTCTTTGCACATTTATTGATAGCTTCCAATCATTGACTAGAGTTATAACTTTTGTACATGATTTACAATTGGTTAACAATTCATCAATTCTTTCATAGAGGATTCATTCTAAGGTTGTAAAACCAATGTTATCTAGGCTAGACTATTGATCAAACCCGTCATCCCCAAAAACTGGAATCTATTCTGACCTGGTAAAAATTTTGAAACAAAATTGGTTGACAAAAGAATACATAAAACATAAACCTTGCTAAAACAATATATCTTCATGTACGTCCATGTAAATCCACCATTAGACATCAAATATGCAAGGCTTTCTCATTTGTATAGCATTGTAAGGGTGAACATAACAATATGGCATTGAGTGCAATACACATTTGAACCAAAATACATTAATATTGAGGCTCTAAATGGTCTTCGTCCAAAAATAATCATAGTATAGTCTACAATCAAATCAAACTACATAATCATTTGTTTCTAGATCGTCTACCTTCTCTGTATGGGTATGCTCAACATTGTGCCTTGATGCCCTTGAAGGTCCAACATCATTCTCTGCACATTGTGGTGGTGGAAGCAACTGCAAGTTATCCAGGATAAGTCCATTCATGAATCACGAAATATTGTAACTGCAACAGTAATATTTGAACAAAATATTTCAAGATGATATGTATTTTCATGCTTACACAATGGACCAACAAGTAGTTCCTATAATTTGGGCAACTTAAATTTAGAATTTTGGTATAGGCCCACCTAGAATGGGATCACAAAGTGTATCTGCAATTTGCATTAAATTCAATGTTGGTCGAACTATAATAGATTTCAAGGCAACATTGGCAAGTGTAAATAGGGGGTCAAGTACAACACATTTTCACCATAATACCACCTTTGAAGTTCAATAGCATTTAGTAAGCTACTGGGATATTTGATACAGCAGATTTTTTGAAAGCTTTGAATATGACATATATAAAACCACACACCCTTGGGGGGTGCATCGCTTTCATTTCCCTATCCTTGGGGTCTTGAGGGACTGCAGGGGATGTTATAACTTATACTATGTACTGCTTGCTGGAATACTATGCACTATATGCTTTTATTATGTGGGATAATCAGAGTCCAGACAACAGTTATGAGTCTTGACCTAAGTGGCAGGAAACACTTGGAGTGGTGGTGTACCCGTCCCAGAAATGGGTACGAAATGCCTTGGAAATGTCCTTGGCTGTACCATACAGCATTAACAAATCTGGAAACACTGTACATTATGGCAAGGGACATTTCCAAGGTCTTTTTGCCATTTTCAGTGATGTTTCGGGCATGTTTTTAGAAGTTTCTGGGGCCACCCAAGTGCCCATGAGGGATGTGGGACTTGTAGAAAATTATTACCCTGTTCATCCTGATGACCCTTTAAGACAAAACAGCGATAGAGGATTGAGCTCTGAGGAGTTGACATTCTCTTTTATCTTACCTTTTCTATCATTTTACTTAAATTTTTAACATGACCATTAATTGTTTCAGGATGTTTTGGAGTGGTTCTAACCTCATTAATATGGAGAAGGTAAAATTAATATCCCATTCAGAATTCAGTAGACTAAACAGTTTTCAGGATTTCAGGGTTGGCAGGATTGTAGCATTTCCACTGGATTAAATCATGTATGAGGGTACAGGATTGGCATTAGTCAAGACCACCAAGCTATAGCCTATAGGATTTTGCATCATGTAATCATTTATAAGAGTTAATATAGACATGTGTTTCCTTCTAAAGTGTTATTGCTTATGTGTATCATTCTTATTTTCTTGCAAGTTGATGTGCTATTTAAAAAACCTATATATTATATATATTTTGTATTTTTTATATTCTGCGTTTCCTTGGACATACGCATTTGGGGGGGTCACATTTCCAAACGTTTTCATTTTGGAAACTTGGGAACGTTTCCCAAGTTTCGTGCAACTTAGGTCTCGATGCATTTTGGTAGGTTCTTGTAATGTATATCAATACAGACAAGGTATTTCTGACCTATTATCTAACTTTTCTTTGATAATACTTTGTTCAAGAATGACTGTACTATGTTTAAGAATCTTTCTTTAAATTTTTAATATTTTATTTTAAATGTTAATTTCTTTTGTTAACCCATTCACCCAATCCCTGGAAATTTGGGAGTACTTTCCACATGTTTGTAGTGTGCACGGGGAAACCATTATGCATTTCCTTTGAGTAGTTGAATGAATCAGTGAAGTGCAGACTGACTTCATCTGTCTATTCTATGTTAAGTATATCGTCCAGACAAATCCCAATTAAGTTGATTATATTAAAGTGTAAACTGGTCTGAGGTGTGTATTTTAAATTTTTGCATAAATGTGTTTATAGGACTGCTCAAGGTTGATTCTGTACAATGGTAGTGCCTGTGAGTTATTATGTTTTGGTTTCAGCTGTGTTATTGCAGAGCTTTTTCTCGAGGGGCAGTCACTGTTTGAATTATCCCAGCTGCTTGCTTACCGCAGAGGACAGTATGACCCAGGGCCATACCTGGAGAAGGTTTATTCTTTATTTTTTCATTTGATAACTTCATATCTGAAGTACTATAATTGAACGCCAAGCAAAGCCTTCCTTGATTTGTGGGATAATGTCATTTCCTTGAAATTCACATTTTTCAGGACCTGATTGCAGATTTCGGATGATGGAATCCGCGAAATGGTTCGTCATATGATCCAATTGAATCCAGAGGCACGCCTGTCTTGTTCAAGTTACTTGCAAAAATATGCGTCCATTGTGTTTCCATTCTATTTTTCCCCATTTTTCCATAACTTTTTTTCTTGTGTAGTGACTCTGGATACGGATGCCAGGGTAAGTAATCTTCACCAAAAGTTTTAAGAATCTTTGCTTTTGAGTTTTGAGTTTTAAGAAGCTTTGCTTTTGAGTTTTGAGTTTTAAGAGGCTTTGCTTTTGCTTACTCAACAGGTTGCATTGACAGACAGTGCCTTTCTTGAGATCCTGAGGCAACTGACATCAACTTTTTCAGAGGTGGAAAATAATGCAAAGAATAAAGCATTGAATGCTGAAGCCAATGAGATGGCTATTTCATCTAGTACTAATCAAAATTTTAGATTATATGAGAATTTTAAAGGCTCGTTCAACAGGGACAGACAGTCTCGAGAAACCAACATTGGTTATTCATATCCTGAGTTGACCACTGATCTTAGTGCTCTCCAGAGAGACTTAGAGCAACAGAACTCGAGACAAGGTAAAAATAATACAACTGAATATCTGCGAATAAATGCTGAGAGAACTTTGACAGATAATCTTTATAAAAAGAAAGTAAATGAGGTGGGATCACAGAGAAACCAGGATGAGGTTTTCATGGGGCCGCATTCCACAATCTATGAAGGGATGGTGTTGATTGCTTCCTTTTTATGTTCATGCCTCAGAAGTGTTACGCTTACACAGTCAAGGAGGGGTGCTATATTGTTATTGCGATACTGTTCATATTATATTGATGATGAGAATCGGTTGCAACTTGTTCTTCCTTATGTTGTTGCTATGCTGCCTGATCCAGCTCCCAGTGTACGTTGTGCTGCCTTGAAAACTATCAGTGATGTTCTATCATTAGTCCAGCAGTTCCCCCCTAGTGATGCAAAGATATTTCCAGAGTATATTCTTCCTATGCTCTCGATGTTACCAGATGACCCTGAGGAAAGTGTCCGCATTTGTTATGCTCAGAACATATACAAGATTGCTGCAACTGCTTCTCGTTTTCTAATAAGATCACAATCCCTGAATGAGATGAGCATTTTAGATCGATCAAGTGTTTCTAATAAGGCTGTCAAAGTTCCATCTGGCCCATCTCAAGCTTTGGGGTCACAAACACCTGCGTATCAACAGAATAGTAAATGCAATGCAGAACTTGCAGATTTACGGCAGAGGATTGCTCATGTTATACAAGAGTTGGTGATGGGACAGAAGCAGACACCAAATGTTCGGCGTGCATTGCTGCTGCATGTAAAAGAACTATGTGATTTCTTTGGGGACAAGCAATGTAATGAATTTTTATTACCAATTCTTCTTGCTTTTTTAAATGATCGTGACCAGGAGTTACGAGCTGTATTTTTTGAACAGATTATACATGTATGTTATTTTGTTGGCCAAATGAGTGTCGAGGAATATCTTCTCCCTTATATTGTGCCAGCTGTAAAGGATGATGTTGAAGAAGTCATTGTCAATGCATTGAACTGTTTGACACTTCTTTCAAAAGAAAAATTACTCAGAAAAAGTTTGCTTCTTGATGCGGTTCAGCAGGCTGCTCATCTACTTCGTCATCCAAGCCAATGGGTTAGGAGGTCAGCTGTCAAATTTATTACAGCAAGCAGTGAGAGTTTACATCCAGTTGATTCTCAAGTTTATCTTTCCCCAATTTTGCTTCCTTTCCTTCGTCGGGAGCCAACATCTTTAGTTTCTGAGATTGATTTATTCTCATGTTTGAAGCCTCCAATGTCAAGAAAGGATTTTCATCGCGATCTAGAAAAAGCAAAGAACTCACAGTTTTCTGAAATTTCAGAAAAGGACAGCAGCCAGAGCAAAGTTGGGCAGATTTCGGCTTTGCCAAAAACAGTAGGGTTTGTTCCTAGCTCATCAAATACAAATGTTGCGAATAAAAGAATCTTTGAAAAGGGATCTTCTAGTTTTTCCATATCAACTGATCTGGTATCGACTAAAAGGTGGCCAGATAAGAAGTCAGATTTGCACGCGAACATGGTAGGATCTCCCATTCGGAATATAAATTTATCCGAGGCAGAAGAATGTGTCAAGATGAAAGCCATGGAGAGTTGCGTCCAAAATCTGTCGAGTACAATGCAAACTAGAGAGCATAATCGGGAGTTAGAAAGCTTTGAGAGGCTTCAAGTTTCTGCTGTTGGACTGCCTCCACATGTTGGAGTATGCAGCAGTTCCAACTATGGCCCATCTTATGAAGGCGTTCCAGTATATGTATGCCCTCTTAGTGAAAGGAAGTCTGATACTGGAGAAAAAGGGTTTCCATCACTAGGATTGTCTTTGAATGAAGAATGGAACCGAGATTCTGGAAGCCGACAAGGTACTGCACCTTTTCCAATGACTACTTTTTCTCGAACACAGGTTGTTGGATCTGTTTTTTCATTACAGTCGAATTCATCCATGTCTTCTGCAGAGCTAATGAACAGATCTCTTATTATGGCAGGTTCTTTGCCACCCAAATTTTTTACAGGTTCTAAGTTGGATAGCAGCTTTGCTGCTACAAAACAAGTTAGTAAGGTCATTCGAGATTCAGCTGCAAGAGCACACACGACTGAAGGTGCAGCTATTTCTGATATTGTGGATAAATTCTCGTCATTATCAGTTGATCAAGTTGCAGGTTCCTCGTCGCCATCTGATGCAATGATGCTGTCTTCTTATTCTCGATCATCTGTTCCTGATGGCACCTGGCGACCTCAGGGAATTCTAGTTGCACATCTTCAGGAGCATGTGTTAGCTGTCAATGATATTGCGGTTTCACATGATCACAACTTTTTTGTTACTGCTTCCGATGATTGTACAGTTAAAATATGGGACAGTCGTAGACTAGAAAAAGACATATCTTTTCGTTCAAGATTAACTTATTCTCTAGATGATGGCCGAGCACTGCATGTCACAATGTTTGCGAGTGGATCCCAAGTTGCTGTGGCATCAAGCAGAGGCACCATCAATGTATTTTCTGTTGATTATGTAGCAAGGGGAGGGGGCAATGTCGAAAAATACTCTGGTGTTTCAGACATTAGGAAGAAAGAGACCCAGGAAGGAGCAGTGCTAAGTTTGCAAAGCTATGCTACAGAAGGCCCTCCAATCATACTTTACAGCACTCAATATAATGGGATTCATCTGTGGGACTTAAGGGCACAAAATAATGCATGGACATTGAAAGCAAGTCCAGAAGAAGGATATGTTTCTTCAGTTGTACTTGGCCCTTGTCAGAATTGGCTTTTGTCAGGTTCTTCCAGAGGTGTGCTTACCCTTTGGGATTTGCGGTTTCTTATCCCAGTAAATACATGGCAGTATCCGATTGGTTGCCCTATAGAGAAAATGTGTCTATTAATGCCAGCTACAAATTCTTCCCCGTCTACGACAAGTGGACCTTCAGTTTATGTAGCTGCAGGATTTAATGAGATGGCCCTTTGGAATGTAAAGGATGGGAGCTGTCATCGGGTATTGATAAGCAAATCTTTAGAGAACTGGTTTGTTAGTGTATTTATTTTTTACATTCTCACTTGAAATTTGTTCTGCAGATCTTTCAGCTACCATGCTCTGAAACTGGAAAAGATGTTACTGAGACCCCTACTGCTTTAGATAGGCCCTCAAGTCAGGTGCTTTCTAAATCCGAAGTCACACTTGATCCTCAACGGAATGGGAATTCTAAATACAGGGTCCATGAGTTGAAAGAACCACAATCTCGACTTACCGGCATTTGTTCACTTCTTCCACTGCTCGGTGGTGATGTGCTAACTGGAGGGACAGATTTGAGGATACGACTGTGGGATCACTTCAGGTTGTATCTTTATATTGTATGTATGTATGTATGTGTGTGTGTGTGTATAAACTTTGTATTATCATTGGATCAAGTTTCAGCAGATGACTAGTGATAATATAACTATGAAAGGATATGAAAGGATTGCCATGTACTAGAAAATTGCTGATTCAATTATGCAGTTTTTCATTAGTTGAAAGCTTTAAAATATAGTAGATAATTTGAGAGTTTAACTAGGAACAAGGTGCAGGGATAACTTATATATATTGATAAGCAGGGATAACATTCTATTGGAAAGGGATAGTGTTCCTGCTATGTTCTGGGTCTTATCTGAGCATAATGTAGGTGAGTAATCACGTTCCCTAACCAATGAAAAGGAAAGTCCTTTGAGCATAGAAAAGGACCGTTACCTTTGGTACAGGAAGGAAAGGTCCTTCCCTCTACTATGTTCTAGGTCCTTTCTCGAATGAAAGAGAAACTTATAGAAAGAGGCCTTTAAGTCATAGATTATATGCAGGCACCAAGGAGCCATGTCTGTTTTGGTGTTGTCACCAGTGGGGTTATTGGAGTATAGATGACGCTCTTCCATATGTCTCGTTGCTATTTGGTTAGTCTTAGCCCTGTTAAACAACTTTTGAAGATTTGATGTAAAAACGTACCCATTATGATTTTATGTTGTGGATCTTTAGATTCTTCTGCAGAATTTCTTATGGCTAGATCAACCTCATGGAGATGATTAGCAGATGCATCCAAAGGCTTAATGACAAACTGTTACATGTCCACTTACTAACAATGTGAGAAAGGGGCAGTTGCCACATTGAGTGCATGCATCATCTTTTAATAAAATTGTTCATGTGACCAAAATGGGTATCAAATAAAGGTTTTAGTCTTGTTTACTTTCCATTACATGCAGTTCATCATACAATTAAAGATGAATGGTCAAGGCCTCAAGGGATGCCAAGCTATTACCCATTGTTATGTAAAGTCATTACCCTTTTGTTATTGCTCCGAGATGTGGCACATGTTGGCTCCATTTTTTATTTTTAGACCAAACACATTGTCGGGTCCAAATTTAAACTATTTTTTTTATAAAACCAAGTACATTTTTTGGTCCAAATTTAAATTACATAAATTCTAAATCACCTTTATATAAATAATTTAAACTCCACTGGATTGAAACCTCAACAATTTCATGTTTATATATATATAGAAATTGAAAGCTGTAAAACCAAGATCACTAGAAGAATATTAAATCACAAAAACAATGTGGAGCTCGTTTAACCCCAATGATCCAAGATCATCCAAGATCATCTCCCAACCATAGACAATTAATGTCACCTCCGAGCTCGCCCTTCCAACAGAGATAAATTGTTCAGAGATAGAAGTACATCTAAATCTTAGTAGTCCAAACCCCAAAGAAGATAAAGAGAAATCTCTCCAAAGTGGAGAACCCCAGAAAAATACTCTCCTAACCGTAGTAGCAAACTTTCTCTTGCTAGGGTGAACTTGCAATTTTTTGGGTGATCCCACAGTCATACAATTTATACAATTTTTTGGGTGGATTTTCACTGGGGTCGATTTACAATAATAAAAATACCTTTTATTATTATTTATTTTTGGGTCGACTTGACTTGTTTCAAAAGGAAATTACACTTTATTTTATCGTTTCTTGGACCAACTTGTGAGCTGATGTCTCACGCAGCTGCTACAATAACACTCCCTTTTAGCCAGGGAGGCATCTTTAGTATCATCAACTGAAATAGATCTGGATATCAACGGTACATCACAGCTATCTCGAACATCTCTATGGAAAGGCCTCCAGCACAATCTCAATTCGTCGAGAAGTGTCTATCAGTCTACGTGCGTCAACTCAATCCAGTTCATCGAAGAACATGCACTAGCTCCACAACTCTTCCCAGTACATCGGGAAGCTATACGTGCATCTACTCAACCTAGTATGTCGGGGAAGCATGCACCAAGTCAACTTGCTTCAGCTCAGCCCAGTTTGTTGGGGAACATGCATGTACTCAACGTGCATCTATACAACCCAAATATCTCACTAGGACTATCATTGCTAGTGAGTCTACGCCAAATCATGGGCTACAATCTCCTCATAACATCCATAAGGACTATAATCATATGAGGGCTCACAAGGGTTATAAATTTATGTGAGACTTTCATCATATCCGTATGGGCTACAACCCATAAATATCCTAACCATATAGGTTGCTAAATTTTTACAGTAACCAACCCTTTTTCATGCTGGGTTTACCACTACAGAGCCAATCCTTTTCCATACTGGGTGTAATTCTCGACAGTGCCAGTCTTTTTTTATACTGGATGCAAGATCTTATAGAGCCAGTCCTTTTTCATACTGGATGGAAGTCACAATGCACATACGTCATCTTGTAGAGCCAACCTTGTTTCATGCTGGATATGAAGACCACACATCTTTCATAGACCCAACCTTGTTTCATGCTGGATGTGAAGACCACATATGTCTTTCGGTAGAGCCGACCTTGTTTCATGCTGGATATGAAGATAGGTTCATACAAAACCAACATTGTGACTACTACTCCATCCCCAGGATGAGTCTTGGATAGTCACACATAGTCCTCGGAGACCTTGACTATTACCTCATTTCTAAGAAGAGTCTCTGATAGTCCTCAGAGGTCTTGACTATGCACATAGTCATCAGAGACCTTGACTATGCCTCTACTCATGTGGGCATACGGAGTCATGTACCATGACTTACATGCATCAAGGCTATGCATAACATATCTTACCAATGTCGGAGCTAGGTATTTCAACATGACTTACCCAATGAGCTACAAATCCATGTACCATCACTTACTAACATTGGAGCTCTGTATAACATAACTTATTGGTGTCAGAGCCAGGTATTATTGCATGGCTCACAAGTGTCCATCCAGAACTTGGGATTTCATAGAGAATCATCGTCATAGTTCTTAGGTGTCCACATCACATTCTCGCCCACAAATGTTCACTTAGAACTCAGGTGTTCACACAAGACCATTGTCATAGTTCATAGGTGTAGAATCACTTGTCCACAAATGTGTACCTAGAACTCATGTTTTCCCAGAATCATTGTCATAGTTCATAGGTGTTCACATTAGGATAGAGAGTTCACACAAAACTCAGGATTCCACACATGTACCAGTGTGCGCCAACCTCTCCATCCTTTTTAGGATATCCGGGAGATCTCCTCACTCCCTCTCGGAGCGATCGGGAGAATGCATGAAGCATGCGCTGACCACTCCATTCCATCTCAAGATGTTCGAGAGATCACCTCACTTCTTTCAAAGTGGTCGAGAGAATGCATTAGCATCTCCATCCCATCTCAGGATGTCTGAGAGATCTCTTCACTCCTCACGGAGTGATCGAGAGAATGCATTGTATATGTATAGTCATCCTTCTCTTTTAGCGAGGGATATATTCATGGAACCAATCTCCCCACTTCATCATAGAGTGTCAGGGAGTAAAGTCATCCTTCCCTCTTATCGAGGGAGTCAATCATGCGACCAATCTCCTCACTCCCTCTCAGAGTGATCGGGACAAAATACTGAAATATCAACGAGGGAGTCAACATAAAACTAGTCTCCCTACTCCTTCACGAAGTTACGGTCCCATCCTGAACCTACATACATTTCAACTAGTCAAGACATCAAATATATCGGGGCATACATTTCTGTCCTGCTCTATTCTAGATAATAAACCACATGACTTAGTTCATGTTCTTGAGAGACAGTATCAAGAGGCTAGTTTTCCCACCCCATCTCAGGGTGTCCAGGAATCCTCCCTTTGATTTGGAGCATTTTGCTCCCTCTCTAGCTGAGCATCTTGCTCCCTTTTTGGAGAATCCATGGATACGATGTAAGTATCCATCTTGGTGATGACCTAATACATAAAGGATACTTCGACTGTTCATATGGACCAAAACAACATTGTCATCGGTGTAGCTACAATCATCATGCTTGATCTGCTTAGGATCTCAACTGTGCTCTTCCTTAACTTAGGAAGACTTCATTAGTTTTCTTCCACACCATCATAAGTGATGCAATAGGTTAGGATCCTCATCTTAGGGGCTAAATCTCTCTATCCCCTCAGAAATCGGTTGAATAACTTTTGTCCTCCATAATCCATATTTCATGACTCTAACTGAAAAGTAACTGCTTTCCATAATTGTTGAAGAGACAAACAACTGTAGCTTCCAATCGCCATTCTCTACATGAGATCATTTGGGCCTGTGGGTCATGTGTCCACATATGTATTCGGTCCTCATTTGTTTGTTGTCATGACTTCCACTTATTGTTTCGACCGGAAGTCATCCTTCTTTTGGGCTGAGAGTCATGCTTCTTGAGGCTTTCGATCCATCTGCATATCGATGGGATCACTTGTCCTTCAGACCAAGTTTCTTTATCCTTTTCTTGTAGGCCATAGCATTCCCTACAAGTCAAATCCCGTCAGATGGTTATTGCATAATCTAATTTATTCAATGCAATAAGAATAGTTCATCCAGGTATGTAGGCATCTTTTAGCCAATGATTTGGTGCAACATGCACATGGCTATTATTTGGATGTTTGTGGTCTCCATTATTACATACCATCAAGAGTGTGCACTACTCTAAGCATGTTAGAAGGAGATGTCATCCAAGAGGATCCTATGAAATGTTGTGCAACATTATAGGCTAAATCATAACAAATACTACATGAGCCTACTATTAATAAAATAACCATATTACATCCTTGACAACTTCAAGGAATCTAGATCTGAATAAAACATATTCAAAACAAGAGATCTAATCTACTAGAGTATGTAAAAATCAAATACTTATCTTTTATTGTTTTGTGGGTGGGCTGCTACTGCCTCCTTTGAGAGTCCATTGATCTTCATTTTCTTGTTGGGAGTTCACCATTTGGATCTTCTTATCATTGCCTCGACATAGGGAGTACTAGAAAAGAACTTCTTGCGGCAATCTTCTGTACTTTCTTTAGAATCATCTTTCCTTGACCTCTTATGTGGAGTATCTTTGTCTACATCAACAATTAAGCCTTCATGCTCCCTTTTATTTGGATCATGACACTGATTTGCATAGTGTCTATATTCATGACATTTGTAGAACCTGGTTTGTGAAAGTTTCTTCCTTTTCTTTTGTCCTTGTATGGGACTTGGACCTCCACTTTTATCATAAACCTTTCTTCCCTTACCTTTTTCTTTCTTGTCGTGAATTGTATTGGCTTGACTTTCTTCATGTCGAGTTTCTTCCTCAACAACAACAGTTGAGGCTTCATGCTTCCTTTTCTTTGGATTATGACAATCTTTGGCAAGGTGTCCATCTTTATTGCAATTATAGCAATGGACACGTGAAAGATCCTTATTCTTTTGTTTTGGAATATCTCTAACAATTTTAATGGGAACCTTAGACTTGGAAACCCCATCAAGTCTATGTTCAACCTTCATGTTTATCTTCTGATTGCAATTGAAGAATAACTTTAGAAACCCTAGCAGGAGCTATGTCTCAAATGAAATATGGATGATTGCAAAACTGAAGCCACAGATGAATGTGCCCTATCGAGGTGAGTTGGAGCAAGGCAAGATCGAACCAATTCTGTGGATTGAAGAGATGGATCCACGAAGCCCTAGTTTTTGGCTCGATAGCGTTAGGTCAAAAAATGAAGTTTCACCAAACTGAGTTTGGCCTCCACAGAAAGATGCACCCTAGGAGGGCAAGTTTCCCAATGCTCCTTTCAAGATCGTCTGAGGTGAAAAACACTCCAAAATGTGGAGCCCTAGTCTTCGGCAATGACATCTTCTAGCACTGCTCTGATACCATGTTAGAAATTGAAAGCTGCAAAACCAAGATCACTAGAAGAATATCAAAGCACAAAAATAATTTGTGTAGCTTGTTTAACCATGATGATCGAAGATCATCTCCTGACCATAGACAAAGAATGTCACCCCTCGAGCTTGCCCTTCCAACAAAGATAAATCGTTTAGAGATAGAATTACATCCAAATCGTAGTAGTGCAAACCCCAAAGAAGATAAAGAGAAACCTCTCCAAAGTGGAGAACCCCAGAAAAATAGTTTCCTAGCTGCAGTAGCAAACTTTCTCTTGCTAGGGAAAACTTGCTTTTTTGCTGTGTGTCCAAATGAGGAGGTGCCTGTCCTATTTATATAGTTTTTTGGGTGATTTTTCACTGGGGACGACCTAACTGCCTTACTTGGGCCGACTTGTCAATTAATATAAGTTTGTAGTGCAAAAGGTGAGTTGTAAATATACCTTCCCCACAAAATGAGAAACTTACAATATTATCTCTTATGAGGCCCATTTTAGACCTCAAAATTCCTTTAATGTCCTATAAAAGCATAACTAACCTCTGAGATTAAAGACCTAGAATCTGAGATTAAAGACCTAGAATTTGAAGTCCATAGTTACAAAGTTACAAAGTTGAGTCTTGAGAAGAAAGGGTCCTTCTCAGGAACTCGAGAATTGAGAGAATTGTCTCAATTGGAGGTCCCTAAGGAAAGTAATCAAGGTTTGGAGAAGCCATCACTTGTTGACTCGAGGAGGAGAAGCTACTAATCTCTGAAATTGGATTGGTTGAAGGTGGGTCTCTCCTACTCCTACCATTTGAAGCTGAAATGAAGAACCCTTGATGAAGTACTATCCTTATGAATTGGAAGATCTAGGTACTAGAAAAGGCCTTTCTTTGTTGAGATTTAGATGAGTTGTGTTACCCCTGAATTTTGCATTGGTGTCCACTTGTGATCTTTATCACAAATTCAATGGGGAGATCCGTGGGAGTGGATTTGATGATACCTTTGGATATCACATGGGTTCTATGAGGGTTTTGAGACATTTTCATAGCAATCCTGTGCATGCTGGGTCCAATTACAACCCTGTCCTATTGACTCCTACCTTCATTATCAGACTAGGGCACTTTCCCACAATCAAACAACGGTGAAACCAAACAATTTTGAGGTCATAACAATGGTAAGTATTGGGTATGGGATGAGTCTGAGCTATTTTTGGGCATCATATACCAATTCTGGGCAATCTATGGACTATTTCAGACCTCAAGCAACACTAAAACCAAGGCTCCTGGGAGCGTGGAATGTTTTTTTATATAATACATATTTAAATTTATGTTGCAGGAAACGCCTAGGTAACATGCATACCAGTATTGGAAACTTCCTGAAACGCCGAAACTGGTACGAAACGTTGACGGTCGTATCGTATAGTGTTTTGCAATTGCGAAACGCCATACATTATGACTGTTGGCGTTTCGACAATGTTTCAGCTCGTGCGGGTGGCGTTTTGGAATCAATTCTTTCTTTTGTGGGCTTGTACAGGAAGCCAAGAGGGCTGTAAGTCCCTCAAATGGGCTCAAAAATTGTTTTTTTCTTTCCATTTTTAAAACGATACACGGTTGTATATGTAATCAATGATATAGTAATGGCTTTCCTTCTAGAATGTCATCTATGTGCCATTACTTTTTTCTTGCAAGATAATGTGTTTTTTATGTACATAAATATATATTTGTATATACGACGTTTCCCTCGACGATTTCCCGAACATTTCCATTTTTTGAGGGTCGTGTTTCCTGGCATCCTTGTTTCAGAAACTACTAGATGTTTCCCTGTTTCGTACAACTTAGATTGAAATATATTTTGATGCATATATATTAAATAAAATATGCAGAATGCCAAATTAGCTATAGAAAACATGAAAACATAGATCATTTATTACACATAACATCAATCATCTAGTAGCTATAGCTTATAACATTGGCATCAAATGATCAATCATCAACAACATCAACCTTCAAGTTTCAACATGTAATAGTTGCCATTAACAAACTCTAATAGATAACATCAACCATGAAATGAAACATAGCATCCATATTCATTACCAAAGAGTTGGAAGATGCAATCGACAATTTAAAATTTAAAGGTAGGTTCAAACATCAAAGTTAAAAGTTAGAACTTAAAATCATATAATGTTTACAAAATAGGCCATAATAAATATTAAATACAAAGTAATATCTACTATGCTTTCCCCTTGTCATGAGAAATTTTCATTTTCTTTCCTCTTGATCTAGGAACAGGAGTAGGAGCAACTGGAAGTGTTTGTGCAACATGAGATTTAGTTGTGTGGCTCCAATGGATTGTTGGACGTTGTGAAGATAAAGGTAAAGCTCCTACATTTGGAATCTTAATGGTGTTTTGGGGTGGCATTTCTGTTGTATGAATTTGATCACCCAATAATTCAGCCTCCAAGCGCTCTAATGTTATGGCTCCACTCTTCAAATTGGCCTCCTGGATTGTTGTCCCAAGTCAAATATGTTATATCATTCTTGGTCGCATCACAATAATGGGGCACCAACATGAAATTTTAGTTCACATAAAACAAGCTTTCTCCTTGATCTACATTCAAGTTGTTTCTCTTCACGTTGTGGATGAAGTTGTAGGTGCTCCAACACCTCTCCGTAGAAGAAGTGTTAACAACTTGTGATAGCACCCTCACCGCCAATTTATGCAAATATGTGGTAGAGGAGCCATGCATGTTCCACCATTTGATCGGACTCAATGTATCTCGATCTTTGGTTGCATGCAGGTTACCAATTACTCAATGTTCAATAATGTATTTGCTTAATTTGTTTCGTAATTGAGCATACTCCTTTTTATTATGGACTAACTTGTTTAATGCAAGCATATACCCATTTTGCACCTCTGGATTTGTGTGGTTTTCTCCCAACTTCACCCCTAGGTGTTGGTTGAGCCAACCTAGATGGAAAATAATACTTTGGTGTAAGGATATATGCTAGGGCATGAGGTGGAACATTCGAAATTTCAGATTTTCTTACCTTTTGACCACAGGTTTATGAATATGATCATACAAGATTGCATATTTGCTCAACAATGTTTTTGATTTGGCCAAACATGCTATCCATCTACTCATATACCTCCACAATCATTGGTTAATCTATATTTATGAACATAATCATACTATAAATGTGCTTGTTGAATTGCAGAACATACCTAACCTGTGCCCAAAACTGACCATAAAAAATAGTGTCCTCCACCTCCTGAAAGTCATGTCTATCAGGTGTGCTTGCAACTTTGTCTTTCAAATCCTACCATTAATCACTTGAGACCATACTAGCCAATGCCACTCTTACCTTCAAAATCCACTTGAAGATGAGGTAGGAGCTAGCAAATCTAGTATTTGCAATCTTGAGTATCTTCAACCTAGAGTGATTTGCGAAAAAGATGGTGGGCCATGCTATGATTGGTAATAAATTTTATTATTTTCTTCCCTCTCTTGTACAAGGAACCAATGTTATTGGAACTAGACCATGATCGGTAAAATGGATCAGCCCGATTGGTTCATAGGCCCAACTGGTCTGTTTGGTGCATGAACTGGAAAAACTGTAAAATTGATTCAGACTCCTCTTGAATTAGCCGGTTTCGTAAGGAACCAGACCAAAATCGTCGAACCAACCGGTTTTGTACGCAACCGGTTGGTTTGTATTGTGTCGTACAACAACAATGGGGGACCCACAGATTCCAAATTAAAAAAAAAAAACTTCAGAGATGTATTGCACTCGGTGCTATTTTTGTTACCACGGATTCCAATTAAAAAACATACTTTAAAGATGTATTGCACTCGGTGCTATTTTTGTTATTTACACCCATACTTGCTATATATATGAGAAACTTTGCATATTTTTGTATTAATGGTTTGGATTCATATTTTTTTTCTTGGGAAAAAATGCGTAATTTTATTTCATCTGAGGAGAACAAAATTACATTCTGTAGATACACATAAATGTGTATTTTTGTTCAGCGTATAGGTCATTTAGTGGAAGACTTTGTAAGTCTTCTGCAAGTCCCACAAAATAACAAAAAAACAAAAACACCGGTTACATTGCTATTGTAAGTATGCTATCATGTTTAGAAAAAGGTATTTCCTTTGACAACCTTTAACAACTTGTTCAAAATATAGAGATTTGCAAACTGTTCTAAAATAGTCCTATGTGCAAAATATATCCTGTTTTGACTACAAAAAACATAAGGAATTTTTTTGTAGAGCTACTAATTTATAGAATGCTACTCATTCTATAAATGGCTTGTGGTAATATTCCTGAGTGTTGCACTCTCGATGTTCTCTTATCTTCCAAAGCCCCAAGGCCATCTGCAACCCCTCCTTCGAGGCTTTGTCCGCCTCTTTGTTGTTATCCCTGTAAACATGTTGGCATGAAAAGGAAACAAAAGAGTTTAGAACATCTTTTATAGATGTTAAGATGTTGGCGAGTCTTAGATTTCTGCATTGTTGAGTCCCTTTTGTCCAATTTATAACATTCATTGAGTCTCCAAACAAATTTAGGTTTCTACACCCTTTCTCTACTGCAAAGATAAGGAGGAGTTTGAGGCTCATAAGTTCAACAAAATTGTCACTACCTTCCCCTAAGCCCACTACCAGCTCAAAGAAATGGGTCTTCGAAAGAAAAAGAAGTGCCCCTCCCCCACAAGAATTATTTTGTGCCGCTCCATCAAAAAACCCTAGGGCACCGACTTGTCAAGTTCCATTTCCAGAGCTTCCCTCTGTCTTGATGTTTTGATATGTTGGGGGAAGGCAGAAAGAATGCCACAAGAGAGGCGTGTTGTAATTTCAAGTGTGCAAGCTTTATCTGCAAAAATTAAATTGTTTCTAGCAAGCCAAACTCCCCAAATTACTAACAGAGGCAGAGCTTTCAAATTTTCTTGAGTTGCAATTGTCTCCCAAGCTTGGAGAATCGTATTGCCCGCCCATCTGCAAGGCAAGCCTAGATACCTCGAACACTCTTTCCAGACTTCTTTGATATAAGGACATTGCAAAAAAAGATGAGAGACTGACCCTCCATTAGACTTGCATAGCATACACCATCCAGGCCCCTGAAAGCTCCTTTTCTGCAGATTGTCCCAAGTTGGAGCCTTGTTCTTCAGTACACACCACATAAAGAGCCTAGTTTTTGGTGGACTTTTGATTTTCCATAGTTTCTTCCACCACTAGGTTGGATCCCTTTGTAGGCCATCTGCACTAAGTTTTATATAACCAACCTTGGGGGTGTAGATGTCGAGTAGGTCTATATCCCAGATAAGTTCATCCTCCTTGTCCCTTAATTGGATTTGTGCTCTAATCAATTCTCCAATGAATTTTTCCAACTCCCTTTCATTTGGCTCTGATAACCCATAAAAAGAAGCCGACCTCCATGACTGGAACCAGGGATTCTCTTGAACAAGTGCAACTAGTTGAAAGAGGTAAAAGAACCCTCTCTATATTAGAGCCTCTATCATGTGGCTTGGGAGTATATGTTGTTGAGTACTTCCCGCCCACAGGTCCTCACCAACCCTTAACGTTTTGCCATTCCCCACATTCCACGCCAGGTTGGATTGAAGGGTATGGAAGGATAGAACCACTGCTTTCCAAATCATCGAACCTCCTGCATGGGATTTCTTGGGACTCCTTATCCAGTCTTCAACATAATCAGGGGCTATGAATTTTTGTGAAATCACTTCGGTCCAAAGACTTTCTGACCTTAGCAATCTCCATTCCCCCTTGGTCGCTAGTGACTTTGCAAACATAAATATATTTTTAAGACCCCATCCCCCCAACCCTTTAGGTACAACAATCTTCTCTCAGCACACCCAAGGGGTCACCTAGGGTTCCTTCTTTCCACTCCAGAGAAACCTAAAACAAATTCTTCTTGCCTCTTCCAGAATGCCTTTAGGGATCTAGGCAAGGGACATCTACTAAACAGGAATTGCTTCCAACACCGCTTTTACCAATATCAGCCTCCTTGCTCTAGAAAGCCATTTATGGCTCCACAACTTCAGGTGTTTTTCCAGTTTGTCCAAAAGCCACTTCTAATCCGGTTTTTGATAATCATTAGGTTTTAAGCAGAACCCTAGATACTTCAAACCAACATCTGGCCCTGCCAAATTAAAGGGAAAAATCCTGTTGTGTTCATGTATCTCTTCGGCCTTCAAAAGGTGAGTAGACAAAGTTGATTTCCTTGAATTTATCTCCATCTGTGTGGCTTTTGAGAAAAGGTCTGGGATTTCTTGAAGAGTGTTCGAGTCCCTCACCGTTCCTATGCAGAAAATTAGGACATCATCCACAAACATGAGATGAGTTATGTGCAAGTTCTGTGATATTTGTGTGCCCTTCTAAGAACCTTGTCACATTGCTTCCCTTAAAGCCCTACTTAATCCTTCAGCTACCGGCAGGAAAAGCAAAGGGGATAATGGACATCCCTGGCGAAGACCTCTCTCAGCATGGAAGAAAGGAGAGGCAGCCCCATTAATCAGAACTGGAAAATAGACTGTAGTAATACAACTCATGATCCACTTGATAAAATCAATACCAAAGCCAAGATGAGTCAAAAGCATACGAATGTATAGCCAACTTACTTTGTCATAGGATTTGGACAAGTCGATTTTTAGTATAGCCCCTTTGAGTTTTTTTGTTTTTATGTTGTGTAGCCCCTCCTGGGCAACCCCGATGGCTTCATCGATTTGTCTCACTTCCAGGAAACCAAATTGTTCTTCTGTGATATGTTTTGATAGAATGTCCTTGAATCTTCTTGCTATAACCTTAGGGACCACCTTGTAGATACAATTGCAGAGTGAAATGGGTCTAAAGTCATTCAGAGAGGAAGGATTGTCAACTTTAGGGATTAAAGCAATAAAGGTTGAGTTGAAATTGGTAGGTATCCTTCTCGATTGTCTGGTAGCTTCCACTACTTTCAATAAATCTCCTCCCGGGAGATCATAAAGATCTAGAAAGAATTCTATCGTCCACCCATTAGGTCTTGGGCTTTTATCATATGTATACACATGGATATATATGTTTTTTTACAAAATATAAATATTTTATGTATTTTTTAGTTGATTGTTTTTTTTTGTTTTTTCTGGTTTCGGTTCGGTTCACATTTTGGGCTCTGTTAGTTCGATCACAGGTCTGGTTTTGATAACATTGCAGGGAGCCAATCCATCTATAATTAGGGTCCTTCATCTTAACAATATCATGCATTAAAAGATTCAATGTGTGAACCAAACACCCTGACCAAAATATGTTAGGGCACCTCAATGATTGCTCACGTTGCCTTACAGTTAACAACATTATCAATGATGACTTGAATGACATCTATGGCCCAATCTCTTGAATGGTTTTAACTTTTAAATAAAGGTTGTGTGATATTAATACCAGTCTAGTAGTGATCTGAGTAATCATGGGCTGAAAGGAAGACCGCACCACTAGCAAACACACCAAGAATATTTAAGAATGGATTTCCTTTAACATTTGTCCAACCATTAGATACAATGGATAACCCATAGTTGGTCCAATCATTTGTAAACTTTCCAAGAGCATTACTCACTTTGGCTCTTTCCTTGCAAAGTCCTACGATTTGTTAAGTTTTCTTGATTGCTTAGATGATATTCTTAAACAATTTGCAATAGTAGGGTCACTGAAATAACAATAAATACAGTCACACAAAAGAACACAAGGATTTATCTTGGGAAACCCTCGTGGGGGAGAAAACCCAATAAAGCTTCCTTAGTATAGAACTCAACCAAAACAATGTAAAACCCCAAGATAACTTCTCCTCTCTCCTTCTGGTGCTCTTCTTCTTCTCTCTCTAGCGAACTTGCTTGAGTGAAGTGAGTACAAATGAAGGAGGTGCCTCCCTATTTATATTTGACTCTTGACTAGACCTAAACCTTAACATGGCTGACTTGTCTAACTGATAGGGCCGACTTATCTAGTAGAATACCAAAATAATATTTATTATAATGACCCAAGGGTACTATTGACCCAACTTACATCCAGAGGTTTATATTTATTCTTTCAATGACTTTTATATGACCAATTACATCAGGGACATCTTCGAATGGAGGAATGACAATAATACAAATATAATATCTTTTGAAGTTACATTATTTTAACACTCCCTCTTAACTAGGAAGGTATTTTTCATCAACGACAACCACAACAACAATTGTACAACTGGCTGGTGAGTTTCTATATGTCATAGGAAGTTGGAACAAAATCAAATAAAATGAAGATGAACAACCTGGACTCAATTGCAAACCTAAGAAGATCAATGGTTGTAAGCCCCTTCTATTTTGAAAGATGACAATTATATTAAACCAATTATTTTCTTTCTTAATCCAAGATAAATATCATCCTTCTTCCATTTTATCTTCTTCCCCATCTGTTTAGTTTTGATCAGTTACTTTTAGCTTTGAGTAACTGGTATCATTACAATAGTTACATCTTCATCATCAATCTAGAACTATCATCATCATCAGCAATCATCATCATCATCATCAATCTAGAACTATCATCATCAGCATCATCATCATCATCATCATCATCATCATCATCAGTATATAGATGCTGTGACATCATCGTCATCTGGAATATCAGTATGTGGATACTAAATCATCATCATCATCATCTGCAATCATCAATATGTGAATACTGTATCATCATCTGCAACATCAGTATGTGAATACTGGATCTTCATTTGCAACATCAGTCTGTGAATACTGGAACGTCATCATCATAATCAGTATGTGAATACTGCATCATCATCTGCAACATTAGTATGTTAATATTGGATCATCATCTGCAACATCAATATGTGAATACTGAACCATCTTCTACAACATCGGTATATAAATACTAAAGTGACAACAACATCATTAGCATGTTAGTGCTAAAGCCTCATCATCAACAAATAAATGCTAGATCATTATTTGTAAAAATCAGTGAAGAAATACTGAAGCAAACCTCATCAACCATCCATATAGAAATACTGAAGCAAACCTCATCAACCATCAGTATAGAAATATCGAAACTACCTCATCACCATCGGTATGGGAATACTGAAGCAACATCATCATCAGCATAGAAATGCTGGAATCAACACATAGTGTTGGCATCTCATTGTCTTCATCAACATAGAAATGCTGGTAACATCACAAAGTGCTGGCATCCCATCGTCTTCATCAACATAGAAATGCTAGTAACATTACAGAGAGCTGGCATCTCATCGTCTTTCCCTTAGGCAAGGATGCGGGGAATCGCTAGGGACCCCCGTGAATTGCTCTTGATTCACGCTCCGGGAGGAATCGATGAGGAATCGCTCTCGGAATTGCGATTCCTCATTGATTCCTCCTGGGAGCATTTTTGGGAATCATGATTCCTGGGAAAAAAAACGCTCCCTGCCATCCCTGAAATTAATGAGGGAGCAACGCTCCTAGAGCGATTCCTCATCGCTTCCTCAGCGATCCCGAGCAAAAAAACTCTCTCAAAAACACTCCCTCAACGATTCCGTGTGTTAGGATTTTTTTTTCCAGTTTTCTTAATTTTGCAAAAAAAATTTGATTTTTAGTGATTGGCTAGGGTTTAATTAGCCTTTATAAACACTATTACTCCATTTGGACTCATTCTATTTGTCATTTGCTTGTTTTCATTTATCTTGCGAGGGCTGTGAGTGGCTTTGCTAGTTGTTTGAGAGCAAATTTGTTTTCTATTTGTGAGAGCTTTGAAGAATGATTGAAGGCTTCCATAGAGACATTCAACCATCCTTGAAGAGCTAAAGAGGTAGGCTCTAAAAACCCAATCTTTGTTTGTTTTTGATAAAAAAAATTTCACTATATTAAAATTTTAAATCTTGTATGGGTTTTTTTTCTACTCTTTCCAATTTCTTCTTCTCCATCATTCTATTGCAGGCAAGAAGTGATTCTCATATTGAATCAAGAAGCATGATGGGTATGTGGTTTTTGTTTTTGGTTTCGATTCTTCTCATGATGATGGTGGCGGGAAGTAGATTTGGTGGTGACAATGATGAGGAAGAGATAGGGAGTGGCGCATACCATGGAGAGGAAAAGAAGAGGGAGAGGAGGAGGAGATTGAGAGTGATGAGGGGCAAAACAAAAAGACACAACACCTTTGTGGAAGTATGTGACAAGGCTTGGGGGAGGGAGAGGGGGTGGAACCACAAAGTTTACCTGCCTTCATTGTAATAAAACTTACACAGGTTCATATACCCGTGTGAGAAAGCATTTGTGTGGGCTTATGCCATGTGATCAAGGTAAAGGCTACTGGAGTCAAAATATGTGACAAAGTGTTAGCTAAAGAAAGAAACAAATACAAGATGGAAGAAGAGGCGGCTCAAAACAATTCCAAGAGATCAAGGGTCGAATTTGAATCCCCACAGAGAATGTTTAGTAGTGGACCTGGATCATCATCCACCCATGCTAGTGGATTCTTGCTTGTGCGAAAAACATTATCAGATTTCCTTGACCTTGGTTGCAGAGATGATGTTGATTCAAAAATTTACAGGTTTCTCTATGCATGTGGTGTGCCATTCAATGTTCTTTGCTCACCCTATTGGCATGAAATGGGACAAGCCATAAATGGTGCCCCTAAAGGATATAGGCGTCTTGGGTATGACAAAGCTAGAACCGTGGGACTTGACAGGGAAAGAGCCAAAATCAATTGTGCTCTTGGAAAGTTTACAAATGATTGGTCCAACTATGGGGTATCCATTGTATATGATGGGTGGACAAATGTTAAAGGCAAGCCATTGATAAATATTCTTGGTGTGTCTGCTAGTGGTGCAATCTTCCTTTCAGCGCATGAATACTCATATCGCTACAAGGATGGTATTAATATTGCATAACCTTTACTTGAAACCATTCAAACGATTGGGCCATACAATGTCATTCAAGTCATCACAGATAATGCTGCTAATTGTAAGGCAACAGGAGCAATCATTGAGGATACGTATCCCAACATATTTTGGTTAGGGTGTTTGGTTCACACATTGAACCTTTTGATGCATGATATTGTTAAGATGAAGGACCCTAGTTACTAATGGATTGGTGCCTTGTACAAGAGAGGTAAGAAAATGATAAAATTTATCACCAATCATAGCATGGCCCACCACTTTTTTCACAATCACTCTAGGTTGGAGCTATTGAAGATTGCGAAGACTAGATTTGCTAGCTACTACCTCAACTTCAGGAGGCTTTTGAAGGTAAGAGAGGCATTGTTTAGTATGGTCTCAAGTGATCATGGTAGGGATTGAAAGACAGAGATGCAAGCGCATCTGATAGACAAGACTTTCAGGAGGTGGAGGACATCGTTCTTGATGGTCAGTTTTGGGCATAGGTTAAATATGTTCTATAGTTCACCAAGCCTGCTTATAGTATGATTCGTTTTGCAGATACAGATCAGTCGGTGATTGGGGAGGTGTATGAGCAAATGGATAGCATGCTTGGTCATATCAAAGACATTGTTGAGCAAAGAGATGCAATCTTGTATGACCATATTCATGAACATGTGGTCAAAAGCTGGGATAATTTGAATGTTCCACTCCATGCCCTTGCATATGTCCTTGCCCCAAAATATTTTTCTCCATCTTGGTTTGCCCAACCCGCACTTGGCGGTGGAGTTAGGAAAAGACCACACACAGATCCAGAGGTGCAAAATGGGTATATGCTTACATTAGACAAGTTGGTCCTCGATGAAGAGTGTGCTCAAGTACGGAGTGAATTGAGGCAATAGATCAGTGAACATGGAGTCTTTTTGAGAGAGGTTGGATCCTATCTGTTGGTGGAACATGTATGGCAGTGGTGCCACATATTTGCATAAATTGGCGGTGAGGGTGCTTTCATAGGTTGTCAATAGTTCTTCTGCAGAGAGGTGTTGGAGCACCTACAACTTCATCCACAGTGTCAAGAGAAATAGTTTGAATATAGAACAGACCAAAAGTTTGGTTTATGTGCACTACAACTTGAGGCTGTTGTCCCATTATTGTGAAACAACCAAGAATGATAGAACATTTTTTACTTGGGACAACAATCTAGAGGAGGCTAATGTGGAGGATGGAGCCATTGCATTAGAGCGCTTGGAGGATGAACTATTGGGTGATCATGAATTCATACATCAGGGATGCCACCCCCAACCACCAACAGGTTTCCAGATGCAGGAGTTTTGCCTTTAGTTTCACAATGTTTGACAATCCGTGGGGGCCATTCATCTTCTTCTCGTGTTCCACGATCACTTCTAGCAGCTCCTATTCCACCTAGAACACGAGAAAAAAAATTGGAAGTTTCTCGTGGCAAGAGGAAAACTTAGTAGATTACTAGATAGTATCATTGTACTTTGTATTTCATGTTTATTATGGCCTATTTTGTAAAGATTATGGCCTACTTTGAAGTTTGAACTTTAAATTGTTGATTGCATCTTGATTCTTATCATCTTATGATCTTACAATTCTTTGGTATTGAATATGAAGAATTTGTTTGTACAAGGTAACATCCACTATCTACGAAGATCGTCATTCAAAAGCTTCAAATTTGTTGTCATCAAAGTAGTCGTAGCCTTATAATCCATCATCCCAAATCTCTTTAGGATCTCAACTGCATATCTTCCTTGGTTTAGGAAAATCTCATCTGGATACTGCCATATTTCAAGACCTAGAAAATAGTGCATTATTCCAAGGTTTTTCATTTTAAATTCTACAATGAGCTTCTTCTTGTATTTGTTGATGGGCTTGTCCACACTTGTTAAGAATAGATCATCCACATATAGTAGTAATATCATAAGTCCATCATCCTCAACCTTATAGTAAAGGTTGGAATCTGCTTTCCTCTTGGTAATGCCCAAACTCACCAGGAAGCCATCAATTCTTCCATACCATGCTTTGGGTGCTTGCTTCAACCCATACAATGCCTTCTTAGTCTGCATACATGAGTCTTCTGATCATCAGTCTCAAAGCCTCGCAGTTGTTCAATGTATACTTCTTCTATCATTCCATTCAGGAAGGTTGTCTTTACATCCATTTGATGTAACTTCCACTTCATTTTGGATGCCAAGGTAAGGATGGTTTTGATGGAGGTGTACCTTGCCATTGGTGCAAAGGTCTCCTCATAGTCGATTCCTTCCTTTTGAGAGAATCTGCGAGCTACAAATCTTGCCTTGTACCTCTCTATACTGTCGTTTGCTGAATGCTTCCACAAAGGTGTTGTATCTTGTTGTTTCCGCCCCTCATCACTCTTCCCCTTCTTCCGCCTCTCCACAATATGTGCCACTCCCTACTTCCTCATTGGTATATTTGTTTCCCAACATCACCATCATAATAAGAAATGGAACCTACTAGCAGTAATTTCTGCACTTGTAATGATGACCTAGACCTCTGAAAATCAACAATGGAAATTAGTACAACTTATAGGAAAGCTCATCCACTCTATCACCGATGAGTCTCCTCTCCATTTGGGCTGGTGAATGCCAACCTCAAGGGGGTGTCCCTAATCTTTGTATGCTACTGTCCAGCCTATAAATCTGCAATGAAAACCCATATAACAACAAAGAATGAACTTTGGCTTGCAATGAAGCTAGCAACGAGATAAATAATAGTTATTTGATTCTTTATGGTGGAAATTCCTGCATGCAACAATTTTTAAAGGTAAATGAATGGGAGAAAAGTGCTCTAAATGACAACTAATTATCAAAATAAAGGCCTTTTACTTTTAAAATCCATACACAACTATATCTATGCATCAATGAATCAAAGAGCTAGAAGAATAATACAAGTCAGACTCTACTTTGCATTAGCCAAAAGGTTGAACAATGAATACACCATAGAGACAGTAACAAAGCTGATCCATTCACGATTCCTGTACATAAATAAAGAAGCCAAGAGAGAAATGATGAAGAATGGAGGAGCAATATGCCACTGTTGCTAAGAAGAATTTTTCACTTTTCTTCATTTCCTCAAACCTCGCTAAATAGCTTGGTCTAGAGGCACTCATGCACCTCCCACTGTCTAATCTGACATGCACAGAGGGAGCACTCCTCTTGATGACACTGGAGATGAGAGAATGTGCCCTCCCTTGCATAAGAAAAAACACTCCCCTTTTGCTGGAGTTCATCCATCTCTCTCGCATGAGTTAAGTGCCCAGTTCAACTGAACTTGTCCTCGTGCGCTTCACCCTTGACTTCGTGTAATTCACCCTGTTTGCATGGCTCGATTAAGATGATTGATTTGAAGGACAATTCTTGTGTATTGTGTTTATGCTTATGTTGTTAATTTTCAGCTATATGTGTGATTGTTGCATGTTCATTAATATTTATTTCTGTTAAATGAGTCAGATTTGATTTATTTAATTAAAGAAAAACATAGGACAGCAGTCATATAGGGCTTGAAAATTTACAATATGCCGATGAATATCACTATGAACCAAATGCTAAAATGTAGCATCAAAATGAGGCAAAGTATCCACTATAAAACTGCTGATTCCTGGAACATAAAGTGCACTGCCGTATTTGCACCATAAGAAGAATCCTCCAAACAAAGTAGAGGAAATGTTTGAAGCGGTCCATGAATAAAAACTCAAGAATAACGTTTGTACTAAAAGGATGATATCGAAAATATACAGAAATATCAGCCCATGTTTTTGGTCCAAAAACTTGAAATGCAAACACGATAAAGTCATACCCTAATCAAGGGTTTGTCACAATAGATCAAACCCATATACAAAGTGCAAAGCTAGAAACTGCTGTAGTGAGCCCTTGAAGATGGGTTAAAACTTAAAACTTAAGACCTAGGATAAACCCCTAGGAAATCCTAAACAAGATATGATCTGAGAAACTCAAGTTCTGTAGTCGTTAGGACAATGCTTCTAGTCAAACATCTCTAGAGTCTAGACAATCTGTAGAAACAAATCAGATTTGGAAACTCTAGTTCCACAACTGTTAGGATAATGCCACTAGCCAATTTTTTTTTTAAATGCTGCTGAAAAATTAGATCTGGTAACCCTAGTTCCATTGCAACACTTGATGCAATGCCACTAGCCAATAATCTTAAAAAATTGCAGCTGAAAAATTAGATCTGGAAATCCTAGTTCTGCAGTTACAAAAAAGTGATGCCACGAGCAAAGTTTGCAAATTGTTGCTGAAAAATCAGATCTGGAAATTCTAGTTCCATTGTAAAAAATAATGATGCCACCAGCGAAAAGTCTCCAAATTGTTGCAGAAAAATCAGGTCCAAAACCCTGGTTCTGCTGTCACAAAATTAGTGATGCTACCGTCCCATAGCCCCGGAACAATTCAGATAAAATGCAGAAAACATCAGCAAGTAAACCCTAATGCTAGGTGTGCCAATCTCAATGGATAGGAATTCTGTAATCAGTGCAGAACATGAGCACAAACAACCCTAGTAAAATGCCTTTAAAGCGAACAAAACACAATGAAAAAAAGTTAAAACCCAATATTTCTCTAGTTAGGGTTTCTTCCCCATGCCAAGTCTGATCACAGAAATATCAGCATGAACTGCCCAGAAAAAAAAACACTATAAACAACAATGAAATGAGTGGGGAATGTTCACAGACTCTGATACCATGTTGACATCATAAACATATACAAGGGACCCAAATATCTGCAGTAACAAGAGATAAAACCAGTACTAATGAAGTGCACTAGGGCCGAACCAGAAGCATTAGAGAGAGAGCTTCCCAACCATGAGTGCTTTATACACGAGATGCACAAATGGACATAAAAAAATATGCCAACCACAAGACAATACCAACGATTTAGTGCCCATAGGCTTTAAACACACTTGTATTAGAGAGCCTTATCTCAATGATCTAAATAATCATATATGAATGACGTTTGAGTTGTGTATTTATTTATGTTGCACAAGTTTCCGAAACGCAGGAATGTAGGGAACGTGGCTACGAGTATCGGATACGTCTAGAAGTTTCCCCAAAATTTGCAGGAAACGGCAGGTTGGGAACGCCAATAATATATATTAAAAAATATAAAAAAATAATAATTAAAAAAACATGAGAAGAGAAGAAACATAGAGAAAAAAAACATTAACACAAATAGGATGACTTAACTTATCCCTTGTATTACGGTTGTAACTAGAACCTCTTAGCAAATGGTAATGGCAATAAAATCAAGATTACCATCCATGTCATTGAATACATAAAGTAGACCCTTTCTAAAGTGGGGACTTTTAGAAGTTATATGTGGGTAATTTTGTGGCTATATGTATAGAGTAAGTTTTGATTAAAATGTATTAGAATATTATATGTTTACAAAACATTCTATGCCAAGGTATTTGCAAATGTATATAATTATTCAAATTTAAATTATTATAAAATAGAAATCAAGATATTTTTTATTTAAATGTAATATATGAATTTAGTTTTAAAGTAAGATTTAAAACCATTTCCAATTAGTTAAAAGTTTACCTTTTATTTATTGATTAGCAATAACTGCAATTTAGCTTAGGGATGAGTGAATACTCTAGCATGAGCGTTAAATAGAGATCAGTGCACCAACTCGACAAGGTAGCACGAAAAAGACTTTTATTGTAACGTAGTGTTCTAGATAAAAAAATTTGAGTCAACCATATATATGTATGGTCGCAAGGAAATAGGAATGTTGTTAACAACCAAAACATGGGGATCATGAATGCATGGAAGTTCCAAATTTAGGAAATGCGCAAAAAGAAGTCCCCAAGTACCTGATTTTAGAGGGTAAAAGTTTCCAACCATCCGAAATGGTTCCCATTGGATTGGGAAAGTTCCCTACAAGTTCCAAAGTTCCTTGGAACGTTGGAACTTCGGGGACGAGTTTCCGCAAAGCAGGGAGCGGTTCTCGTGTTACATAGGTATTTATACACAACTCAAGTAGGCTGTCCTCCCAAGAGGGGTTATGGTCCCACATTAGCGGGGCACCAAGAGAGTTTTTGAGCCAAAGTTGACCAGCTTGGGCTTAGCCACACCTAGTGATACAATAAAAGAATAAAGTATGGCCTTAGCCATGACTACAACTACACTAGCGATACATATGAAAGGTCTGTGGCCACATACACCAATAATTATGAGTTATGTTTAGCTATGCAATCCAGGTTATAAAAAGATAGTGTCAGAATGTGGTTTGTAGAGCAAATTAAAACCCCGATCTTGAGATGAGTTCAGGATATACTGAAATTGGGTTCTGTATTAGACTTGTGCTTGAGGGTTGATCTCTATAATTTCAACAAGTTTTCCTGAGCTGTGGAATCCAGGTTTTAGCAAAGATAGTGTTAGACCATGGTTTCGTAGAGAAAACTAAAACTCTCTTGATCACGAGACAAGTTCAAGATATAACAAAATTGGGTCCTGTACGTAACTCGTACTTGATGGGTTGATCTCTTTGATAAGATAAGATAATCTATTTATTGTCTAATGAGTGACCAAAAATAGGTGAAAGGGACTGCTAGGTACATCAAAATCAATACATAAGTGGGAGTGAGAGCGCAGCTCCTATAAAAGCAGTAACTTTGACTGGTGTAATCTGAGAAAAAATAGGTCAAAGATACTACTACGTACATCAGAATCAATACACAAGTGGGAATGCAAGTGCAGCTCCTATAAAATAAATTATTTTGACCGGTGTAATCTGTAGATGTGGGAGTGCAAGTGTAGTTCCTATAAATGTGAGTGATGCATTTCATCTGAAGGGTTGTGACAACATGACTATGTAGCAAGTTTAAGGTTGAATCCATTGATCAATTCGAAATGTTAAGATCATCCTTCCATGCAGCGGGATTTTCACCAAAGACTCTTAGGCTTATCATATAAACTAAATGTTAGGTTTAAGGGACAATTCCATTTATGATTTATCTAAGATAATAGTTACATAGTTAGCTCAAGTTTAAAGCATTTGGTCAGGTAGTAAATAGAGTTGTTCTTTAGGAAAGAGTGTTGGATGCCAATCACATCGCATTATTAATAGAAAATGAACATGGATGTTTTAATATTTACATTTTCACTATCCTTGTCATCATCTGAGCATCTACTGAAGTAGTGTCTCTACCTTGTCCTGAAAAGGGCATGATTGCCACTTGTTACCACATAATTGTGAAACAGACCCCCTTTTGCAGTGGGAAAAAAATTCACCTTTTAATCTGGATAAATCTGTCCTTTTTTCCAGCATCAGATTTAATGACCTAAAGAAATTTTCCATAATCGTGACTTTTTGAAAAAATAGCCAAGCCCAAAAATAGACCTTTAAGGGTGAAAATAGGGATTCAGTTCGCACATTGTGAGCTGCTGTTTGCAATTTTGAGTGAAAACTACCAGTGGATATGGTATGTGTTGATGACCACTAGTGTTGCAGATCCGGCTCCAGTAGTTCCAACTTCCAAGTTGACTAGATAGATCAAATCAATAATTGGAAAAAGAGTTATACCAATGAATTTGGATCTTGAACCATAGGTTTTAATGCACAATATCTAGCAGCACTTACTAACGAATGCTATTGATTAATATTGCCCTAAAGAACACAGTTATTGACAGTAATACAAACTAATTGGGTCTTTACACAAACCAGGGATTTGCAAATTGTTGTCTTCTTTGCACCAAGAGTAGCAAGGTGATCTACAGCCCAGTATGGGGGAGATATTGCCCTAAAGAACACAGTTATTGACAGTAATACAAACTAATTGGGTCTTTACACAAACCAGGGATTTGCAAATTGTTGTCTTCTTTGCACCAAGAGTAGCGAGGTGATCTACAGCCCAGTATGGGGGAGATATTGCCCTAAAGAACACAGTTATTGACAGTAATGCAAACTAATTGGGTCTTTACACAAACCAGGGGTTTGCAAATTGTTGTCTTCTTTGCACCAAGAGTAGCAAGGTGATCTACAGCCCAGTATGGGGAAATGTTGCTGTTTGCAATTTTGAGTGAAAACTACCAGTGGATATGGTATGTGTTGATGACCACTAGTGTTGCAGATCCGGCTCCAGTAGTTCCAAGTTGACTAGATAGATCAATCAATAATTGGAAAAAGAGTTATACCAATGAATTTGGATCTTGAACCATAGGTTTTAATGCACAATATCTAGCAGCACTTACTAACGAAGGCTATTAATTAATATTGCCCTAAAGAACACAGTTATTGACAGTAATACAAACTAATTGGGTCTTTACACAAACCAGGGATTTGCAAATTGTTGTCTTCTTTGCACCAAGAGTA